>JAFBJS010001083.1:45176-80755 GCA_016785265.1 Paraplagusia blochii | reverse complement strand
AAAATCCTCCTTTTTTTGTAAAAAAAGTCATTTTGGCAAAGTTTTTTTTTTTTTTTGACAGTGCTTATTTGCACTTTCTCAACAAAGTATCTCTTCTCCTTCTGTGCATCCTTTTAGCAAGCGAATAACAATCACAGACTGTACAAAAGAAGTGGATGAAGGTGAAAGAGAAGCTCCAGCAGAAGTGACCAGAAATGTTTACCGAGTTTTGGAAGCAAAATAATGTGAATAAAACATTAAAAAAGTCAAGTAACATAAATATTTGTCTACGTTATTTGTGATATTCTACAGTAAATATGCATTTGGTTAATTTATAACTCACTAAGATGATCAAAATACGTTCTAAGTCTGGTTCTGTGGAGTTTTCAATTTAATTGTTCAAATCCTAGTTTGATAAAAATAAATATTAAATAAAGGAACAGCTAATGGTAATGATTGATTTATAATGTATATGATTTTCAAGCTAGCCATCCACAACACAACATAAGGCTGGATACAAGCCGTGTTAAAGCGGAGATTCGGAAAAGCAATTACTAATGTAGGAAGGGTGGAGTAGCTTACAGATATCTATTCACAAAAGGGAGGCAAAGCTGGAATTTTTTTTTTTTTCCAATCCACCTTCACACTGCATGATTTAAGTTCTAAGATAACATCCGAAATTAAAATACTTTTATCTTAAAAAATATATTATTTTTAAATCCTGGGATCTGTTCACATCTTCCGTACTTAAATATTGTTTTTTCTAAATAGAAATTAATAAATTATTCTGGGTCTATTAAGTTATTACAAGCCATTCAGTTGTGCACATGTATTAGAAAAAACAAGGTAAAATAGAATGGGGGTTTTACTTCCAAAAACATTAGAGCACTTCGAGTCACTTCTCTGCAGCAACTCAAAATTGTCCATTTCTTACACAATGGCTATGATAGAAAATTCAAATAAAGTAAAAAGAAATTAAATCCATTGAAATAAAGAAAAGACGACAATACGATGGGTGAAGACAATGATGCGTCAACATTTCCAGGACTTCATTATCAAAAGTTCATATTTCTGTATAGATAAACAGCAGAGGAATTCTTCTTCTCTCGTCAGCTACTGATTCTAACGTCCGTCCGTAGATTTGTCTATTGCAGGGTGTTGTTTTTATCAACTTCTATTAGGGCACTGCTTGGTTCAACAGTAGCTTCTTTACAGCTCTTCATTGACAACTCCAGGAGCAACACTGTACCGTTCTCAGCGGCATGGGAGCAAACTCCTCCTACATATGGGCTGGAGTAAGGACATGTCAACGCTGCCACGCATCATGGACAGCACCATTCCATAGTGTGTTTAGAGTTAGGAAAGTCAGTGACACTTGTCCACAAGCCTGAAGAACACAAACTTTGTCGTTCAGTGTAACCTGTGATGTTTCGTGGATTTCCTGTGAGAATGCAGACTAATCTCTAAGTTGAAACAACGTTTATGTGGTCGGTGGGACAAATGAGCAGGTCATTGTCCCCAATGTGTGAGACACAGAGACTCAAACACAGAGTCCGGACTGCAGAGCTGTGAGCCGCCGTTCTATGCACTCCTTACCTGAAGACACAATGAAAGTCAGAGATCAGCAAAGCATAGAAAAGACAGCCTTCATTTAAATCTGCTCTGTGATTCTTTGGGAAAACAAAAAAAACCCCATATAATAATAATAAAAAAAGAATATGATAAACGAGTTTGATACTCACATTTGCTGACACTAAGCAGGTCGTCCTTCTCAGTGAGCAGTAAAGACAAACCCTCCATCAGCAGCAGGGCTTTGTGGTAACGCAGGAGCGATGCTTCCCCCTGGTGGAACATCTCATCCAGTGCAGCAGTCTGAACCTTAAACAGCAGGAAGATGCGTTTGAGTGAACACTTATCTCAAACAAACCGAACAGAACATGTCTATAGATACTCCGATACTTCATATTCCAAATGACTTCAATAAATTTTAAGGTATGCGAAACCTCAGGGTTACAGAGGACAAAATTCTGTCTCAGTTGCTTTTGATACATACGATAGATAAAAAATTGCATAAGACATTTTGTCAGCACCTATATTTATGAGAATGCTTACAATATAAATACAAGTTATAGTAAAGTGCATTTTTTTGTCTTTGTTTTTACTGTGGCTTCAATTTTTGAATTGAATTGAAGCAACTAATATGCCAATTAATTTTTTAAATCTTTAAATCTATAGCTTTACTAATAAAATATATATATTTTTTTATTGGATTACGCTGCCACGCCATGCAATAACATTTTTGTAAGAATGTATGTTTTCCTTTCAGCTTGTCCCTGTTTTAGGTGTTGTTCTCTGCATCTTCTACTCTGACTCCAACTACTTCCATGTCCTCCCTCACTGCATCCATCAATTTCCTCTTTGTCTCCTACCTGGTAGCTCCATCTCTAGGATCATTCTTCTACCAATGTAGCCAATGTCCCTCCCCTGAACATGTCGAAACCATCTCAATCTGTCTTCTCTAGCGTTTTCTCCAAACCTTCCTGTCTGTGTTGTCCCTCTAATCACCTCATTCCTGATCCTGTCCATCCTTGTCTCTCCTAAACCTCAGCATCTTCAACTCCTCCACCTCCAGCTCTCCCTCCTGGCTTAGCAGACTCTCTTCTATCACATTTTTTTTGTAAGAACACAAGCGTTTTATAGAAAGTCCATGCTTAACCACAACTTTATGAATTGAAGGGATCTGGACTACATGTGTAATGTGCAGACATAATATTCTTTACCGTTTTCTCATCTCTTACCATTTGCACAGTGTGGTTGAAGAGCAGCCTCTCTGCTGTGATGGAGCTGATCTGGTCCATCAGACGATGCTTCCTGGAGAAGAAGCGCTCCAGGCGAGTGTTGAGTGAGCGACAGGAGGTCACACTAGACTTGTACAACTCGTTGAGCATCCTCAGCACTGCACACAGGGCCATAAGCAGGTTAAAAAAAGGTCTGAATGTACTGAGCCGCTGAGATTTGTTTTTTTTTTGTTTGTTTTGAAGCAGATGGCGCTGGTTGTACCTTGTTTGACTGTGGTCGATGGATAGAGTTTGCCCTGTTTGACCCTCTCCATGGCTGTGTGTAAGGCAGTGGACAGGAGTTCTGCAATCTTCAGGTAGAGGACCAGCTGTTCGGCATCACTGAGATCACATTTACAAAAATAATTCATGTTATCTGGGTGACATGTAAAAGTACAATAGGACAATTCCTTGTAGACAAACAGCGAGCCTGCATCAGTGTTATTCTTGTCAAATCCTTACCTCCACTCTCGGCTCAGTGAGCTGATCTGATCTGCCACCAGACTCTGCTGCTGCTGCAGGAGGAAGGGAGAAGCCGCTTCCAACTGCTCGCCCACCAACGCAGCGCCACGGGCACCGGCCACCTCCATCAGACAGCGGGAGAAGTCCAATGTGAAGCGCAGACTCTGTACCGTGTCTGTGTGCTCTTGCTGCACTCAAGTGACAAAGAAAGAAAAAAATTAAGAGATATTTTTCTACTACAATGATACACTTTAAAAAAAAACATGAACATATTTTATTCACTAACTACATTTTGATTTAATCATTTTTTTCTGAATAACTCTTGACCTCAAGTAAGACTCCTATGCCTCACCTCCATCAGCGTCTCCTCAGGCAGTTCAGGAGCTTCAAAGGTCACAGGCCCTCCAATGTTGGTTGTGAAGCTGTAACGTGGACTAGAAGGAACCTCGAAGCCCTCCAGGTAGGCACCTGCCTGAGCGTACGGGCTGTTATAGGAGCCTGCAGGGCTGACTGACACAAAGGAGCCTGGAGGAGCAGACAGGCAAACAGACATTCTCCATGTTAAATGCTCTGGACTGTCAACAAAAAACAAATACTGATGCAAACCAGATGTGTTCATCCGTGTCCAACCTGAGTACTTCCTCTGTCTGGAGGAGTGTGGTGGGGTAGGAGGAGAACCCACAGTGAACACCACCTGTGCAGGGCTGGTGGATGCAGGCACATGTCCAACCCCAAAACCGGGGGGCACTGTTAAGAGAAATAAAATCACTTTTAAATTAGATTCCTCAAATCTGCAATTATTCTTTGGGAAGTCACTCGAATGGAATACATAGAATAAAAAAAAAACAAAACACTGACTCACTCGGTCCTGCTTACCTGTAATTTCTATGGCTTTTTCAGGTGTCAGGTTCTCCGTGCTGCCCCGTTCACCAACAGCGCCACCTGCTCCAAATGCTGCCATCAGCAACATGTCAGACAAACGGCCGGCACTTTGAGACCTGAAGGGAAAAGAAAAAAAAAAATACTAAACAACTAACTGTAGCTGCCTTTATCCTTTGGTACATATTTCTGATTCCATACCCTCTTCTATAAGTTCCTAATTCCTACATGGATTATTATTTTTTTCTCTACTAACATGAAAAGAACGGATTTAAGAGGCAATCCAAATGGTACAAATCTCTGGAGCGTGTGTTGCAAGAGTGAACATGATACAAAGAAAAAAAAAAAAAATAGGAGCTGCCTTCTCTGTAACCTGCACCTGCAGATAAATAATTCCTGCTGGGTGTGCAGCACCAGCTTAGTCAACATGACAAACACACCAAATAAAAGAAAGTCTAATCAAACCTTCCAAAGCTGTTGGTGTCATCACTCAGTCTGTGAGTGATCTGCTTTGACGCCTGCGACCCTGGTTCTCGTGGTTCTGCTGCTGGTGCGGTTCTGCCGTGTGGAGAACCCATAACCATAGCCTGCTGATTGAAGAAGGTCATGAGGTTTGGAGAACTGGGGGGTTTGGGGAATTCAAATGGAGGGATGGTCTGAAAAGAGAGTTTGCAAACACAAAGTGTGACACTTCAAACACACTTTATTCTCATCTGAGTTGGTGACAAGACATTCAACGTACCCTGGAGGGAGAGCCGAGGATTGTGGGAAGGGGACTGCGCTGTATCAGCTCGCTTAGCCTGGGAGAGGAGTGTAAGGGCCGTAGAGTCAGCAGACTTGGCGAGGGAGCGCCCATGGGATCCGAGTGCTGCTTTTTCACTTTCTGTCTCGCGCCGCCACTGACAAACTCTAAAAGGCAGGGGGCACTATGGAGCCGTGTGCCGAGTCCCGCTGCGTTCTGAGCGTGTTGTTGTGGAATGGGACGAGGCTCTGTGAGTTGAGGAGCTGTTTAGAAACAACAACAAAAAAAAAGGATTTTACTTGCCTTCTGAAGAAAGGATGAACTACACAGAGAGATATTGATTGGACAGAACAATAAAATGTCACATCCAGAATGAGACGACAGAGATGAACTTGTTCTGTCCTCACTGTCCTGGCGTATGACATTTGGGTGAACGGAGAGTAACAAGAAAACAACGTCTCTACAAAGGTACAAAGTTTATCCTCTAGCTACAAACCGTGCGTTTTACTGATGATTCAATTCAATTCCTCTACAAACTAAGACTGTGTCAATAAGATAATAATAAAAAAAACCTTTTCTTAATTTTTATATATATTAAGTCTTGTTATCTTATCTGAAAAGTACAAATCTTTACCCTCTCTATCTATAGCAAACTGGGGCAACAAAGGCCAAAAAAAAAAGTTTCTTCTCATAAAACTTCATACTCTTAGTAGTAATCCTTCAAGTAATTCCGGCCGTACTGTTTTCAAGGCTACGCAGATAAAAACGCTAGAAACTTTAAACCTGGCAAGGACTAAACTAAGGCCTGGGGGCCGGATGCAGCCAGGTGAGCTTTTTAATGTGGCCAACTGGATGAAATCATTTTTATATTATTATTATTATAAATTCTTTCAGCAAGATTGCATTTCCCAAGTAGATGATGTCATAGGATAAGGATATTAGAAATGTTGCATTCATCTAAATCGAAACAAACAAACCATATTTCTGCTCTGGGCTTGGTCCCTGTGTCCAATTATAGGACCAATTGCGTCCAACGAGTCAAAATGTCTGCCCACGCTTGCTTTACAACTGAATTGTCTAATAGCAGATTTCATAATTTATAAGGTAAAATCTACAAACGTTGGAAATACACCAAGTCATTCAAACCCTTGGAGTTGGAAGTTTGATAAACTTTACAAACAAGTTTGTTGGCTAACCAGCTGGACACAGGCCTTCGTGCTACCTTGAGGTGTGAGCTGATACGTTCTGCCACATCCCAGTGAGAGTCGGCGGGTGCAGGTGGCGGTGGAAGGATTGGTGACCGGTGCCTGTCCATATGGTGGGGAAGGTCCAGTCCGACCAAAGGCCAACGAGCTCCCACTGCTGCACCGACGCACAGGTGTGGACATCCTGATAAAGCAGAGGTCTCACTGTCACAACGGTGCGTATCAACACCTGTGTCTTGAAGTGTCGCAGTTATCATGTGATACAGACCGAGGGGAGCCATCCTGCTTGATGGAATGGAGATTCTGCTCCATGCGCTGGTAGTTCTGGACCTGAGTGGGCACTGGAATCGGTAATGACTGACCTTGACTTCCACTGTTTCCAGCATAGTTACTTCCCGAGAACTCTGTGAGTCTGGCCGAGTGAGAAAAAAACAAAACAAAGAAAGTGGAACTGTTAGACTAGAGAGAGTCACTAATTTTCACACTTTTTTTAATAAAACGGAAGACAAGAAAATAAGGGCTGTGTGAGGCCCTTATTATAGGGCCCTTACTATAGGGCACCTCGGCGGTAACTTGGCGGTAAGGGGTCTGCTTCCTTAACGACTAGGAAACCAACCATCCCTGAATAAAACAGGTATATACCTTGACTGTGGCAGTTTGGAAACTATTTGTCTAATGTTCTACCTTGGAAGAGGAAGGATTAATATGTACATTTCTAATGTAAGTTAAAAAAATCCCCAATCTCTTCACTAAGCAGGCTTGATTCTCTTAAAGGCACATGGGAGCCTGCAAGCTTAAATGCTTAAAAATGGCATGTAAAAATGGGAGCTAACACAGTATACCTTGACCAATTGAAATGTTAAAAGTGCTTTCCACTCACCAACTAATAGTAAAATAGTGCAATTCTTTAAACGATACATGTTTAAAAATCCATTTAAAAGTGATTTCACCATCACTTTACTAATTTTTTCACTAGCCAATACAGCAGCAGTTAGTGGACAGTCTAAAAACAAGAAAGTGCTGTTGTTTCTGTTCAACATGGATTTGGTACATCAGTGTGATGTAAATGTATTTTTATGGTGTTAAATTGTATTTGTTTTGTTTATTAGATGGAATATTGAGCAGGGCTTTGAACCTGTTCATGGAATATAAAAGCTTGGAAAGCAAAAACCAGAAAGATTATAATTTATTTTGTTCTCGAACAGAAAGGCTGGAAATGACTGAAATTTTAAATCACCTGATTGGACTGGGAGAGCCGCTGAATGACGGTGAGAGTGGTGGAGTTTTGACTTGACTGCACAGACCAGCAGAAGCCAGGAGAGACCTGGAGAATCAAGAAAACATTAAGATGAGTTCTTGCAACAACATAAGGAATAAAGAGCACTTTTAATGTAATGAATTATAATATAATCTTTTACTGGAAAACATTATACTCCTTCTTACCCACTGTTCATCAGGCTGTCCTGCAGCACTTTACTCTCACTCGTCAGCTCACCTGCTGGGGACAGAGTGAAATATGGATTTTTAATTGTGAACACAGTACTCTACAAAAAGAAAACACAGGATGTTAGTCTAGACATACAAGCCTGTCGGTAAAAATATTAAGTGTCAAAACAATATGCACAAATCCTATCAATTTCCTAAGGCAGAAGTTATGGTGCTTGGAAAAACACAAACACAATTCTTACTGTTAAAGTGAGCAGGCACCATGACAAAGTCATCGGTATCGCAGGAAGATGAGTTCTTGCTGCTGCCGCCTCCTCCTGAGGAATCCTTGAGGAACAACCCAGTTGCCTCCTGGGTGGGGGAGGCCACAGCTTTGGCACGCAAATGCTGAACCTCGGCCAGGGACTGCTGCATGGGAGGCAAACACAGCGGGCTGTAAATAAACAGTTTTGATGCAGAAAACATGTGCAAACACCAAAGCTGCAGGGATAAACACTAGGCACGAGGTTCGTGTTCAAGCATTGAGAAAATAAAGAAGAGGAGAACAAACCGGTGGTGAGGCGAGGTGAGACGTGGAGGAGCTGCTGCAGGAACTAGCAGAGGCTGAGCTGGGGAAGCATGTCATGGTCACAGTTGGAGTCACTGAAACAACAAGAGTAGGCTCAGACTGTTGTAGGATAAGGGCTTATGGTGAAAAAATATACTTTAGTGTTCTTTGTTAAATTCCTACCAGTTTATGTTCTGCTTGAAAACCCAATGTCACTCCTTTGTCTCGATTTTCATTGCTTCTAGATTTTATTTTTAGGGGAGCAGTCCCCAAATATAATCAATACTCAATAATAATCTAAAGTAACTTTTTTGTTTCATTTTTCATTAATCTCGTTGAACACTAAACTTATAAAAGTCCTGCCACTTCTTTCTTTTGAATATTTTACTTTTCCTGGTTTTGCAATTCTTATAAACATAAAATATATTAGTTATTATAATTTACATAATCTGCTACACCAAAATGATCCTATTTCACATGTTTCAATTAGTCACTCACGCTTCTTCATGGATGAACTGGCCTCCAGGAAAGGATGACAGAAGAAGTCCTCTGCAAAAAATAAAAAAATAAAATAAAAAAAAAAAACACCCTCACGTAGTTAGTGAGGTTATTGGACTAGTAGCAATAAGGAGATGTGTATAAGAGACAGCTCACGTAGTTAGTGAGGTTATTGGACTAGTAGCAATAACAATAATCAGATTTTTAAAAAAATATGATAATCGAATGATGAGGTATGTCAGATGACACGCAGACACACAGTTGTTTGTTTAATCTTATCTATTGATTTATCACAGAATAAACGCGTGGCATGGATTTCATACTAAGGCCTTCAGTGGAATCTAGCCTGTACAAATCCACATCCTAATAATGTCCTTATGTCTGTAAAAACAATCAGTATCACAGCAAAAATGTAGATTAACAAGTCCTAAAAACTCAACTTATGTAATCAGAAGGTTTTTCATGGTAAATGTATAGAAAACTTTGTTGACAGTACGCCACTGATTAGATAAGATAGTACCTTATTCATCCTTTGCGAGTTTCCCTTAGGTATTTTTTTTTTAGAACTTTATTATTTATGCCTCTGCATTCAACCCATGGTGCAGCAGGGGGCAGCCTGCTGAACCAGCACCCGGGGTGCAGTGTATGAGGATAACACCATGCTCAGGGCACCTCAGTGGTAAATTAGTAGGGGTGGGATTCGATTCCTTAACCACTAGGGCACCAACTGCCCCCAAAGATCTGTTCACGAACCAGGGGGGCTTTTGCATTTCACAGACAAAGAAACTCTCTGCATTAACTGGCTACAGTTGACATTAACAGTGATGAACACCCCCCTTTAGTTGCTACAGTTGATAGCTTTATGATTAAATGTGATGTGAACTAACCAAAGTCCATGCGGTCTTTGGGGTTCCTCTGCAGCAGACCCAGGAGCAGGTGCCTCAGGTGACTGGAGGTCTCTCTGGGGATGCTGCAACAGAGCATGATACCCATAATGTAAGTTTCATAAGTTTTAATGCTTAGGTGGAAGACAAGACAGTAATCTGAAAATCACAATACATAATCAGAGATAAATCAGGTCCATTAATAAAGTTGACATTTTAAATGGTCTTTTTAATCGCATTATATGAAGTTTAACATTCCAGAGATCAGGAGTCTCTGTGCAGCTGCTGACTCTAGACTGTGAAAGATGGTGTGTTGTTTTGGTGATGTGTTAGAGGTTTGTTTTTCCCCCACTGTTGTAAACCAGCTGTGCAACCTCTGAAAAGCCCAGCTTGTAATGATTATGAAATTCCCTCATTGCTCTCTGAGTGACAGTTGAAAGTCCACCTTGAGTTGAGTCCTTACTTGGGGATGAGGTTCTTGTTCTTTTCATAGAACAGCCGGAGATCCTGAGGACTGCTGGCCTGGAGGGAAAAAAAAAAAACAAAAACTGCTGAATGCTCCATGACCAAAGCTTTGCTTTCCACTATTTACAATGTATGCAATTATTTTTAGATATTTAGATGTATTTGACTTTTTCAGGTTTTGACAAAATACTGTATTACTATCCAATGCCTGTATCAAATGCAACTTCTGTAAATGTGTGCAATTGCTGTATTTTAGTTTGTATTTGTACACTCCATGATTAACAATGCCATATGCAATTATGTAACTATTTGTGAAGTAATCAATATTATTAATATTCCCTAGAAATTGCTAAATGCAAAGGGCAGAGAGCGAGTCAGAAAACATTCTCCCAGTGAAGCAGCACTGATAAGGCTGTCGGAATGTTACAGGAGTAGTTCTAATGACGTTTTCGGCCCGATCGACATCTAAGAGATAATTATCTCATCTCTGACGTTCTGATGAGAGAGTTCTTAATTTTCTGGCTCCTTCCTGACTCACATGTGATCAGCAGAGGAGACACGGTGTCTTTTCTAGCTAATGTTACATTACCGCAACATGTGAGTTCTGTAAATGCCACGGCAGGGTGAGACCAGTAAAACAACATGTATGATACAGTGTGAATGTTAACCTGAAAGGGAGCTTTTCCTGTCAGACATTGAAAAACGATGGTTCCTATACTCCACAGGTCGGCCTTGGCATCGTAGGTTTGGGACATGATGACCTCAGGAGCCTGATGGAGGAAAAAAAAATACATAAAATATGTTGTATTTTCAAACCACCAAGAGTTTCTACAGAAAAAAGCAGAAAATATTAAATACATAGAAATTACAATAGATATTAAATGTACAGTGATAAAAAAAATATATACTGAGATACAACATCCTTTAAATATTTTTGATGTTGGTTTGATATTTTTGATGTTGGTTTGATGTTGGTATTTTATGTTGCTTTTTTTCCTAGCAATTACAAAAGTAGCCTGAAATCAAGCATGTAAAAGGGGTTTGTGTTTACTTTGAAAAAAAAAAAAAAAAATTAATATTCAGCAATAACTTAATAAAATGATAGTAATTAAAACTAGGGATGCAATTCTATTTCAAGATGCTACTCACTGGACTAAAGTGAGGATAATATAGGTATTGATTCAGACAGTAAAACATATACAGTACATAACATGATTTAGATTGGCAGTGGTGGCCTAGAGGTTAAGGAAGCGGACGTGGGTTCGCAGGGCTTCAGGTTTTAATCCACCAGCTGTCAGGTTGCCACTAAGGTGTTCTGATCATAGCACCGTCCTGACCCACATACAATTTCTTGTGGGCTCAACACCCACAGGAAGGCTGACAATATGGTGCAATGTGATTTGGGTGCCAGCTGCCCCTGCGACCCGGCAGCGGACAAGCAGAAGAAGATGAATAAACGAATGTATGAACATAATTTAGAGAATGAGATACTCAGTTTATGTAGGTAAATGTATTTAGATTTTTCAATCTAGTTTTCAATCTAGGTAGATCACTCCATCCTGGTCATTTGAAAAGACAAGACAAAAAGGTGTGGGCACCCCTGCTGTAGACAGCGATGTGAAGTGTAAAAATATCGGTGCAGTTTCTAATTGATTGATGTAATAAAACACAGAACAGGGAAGGTCAGCACAGGGAGAGCTAACTTCACTTCAGATTACACAAGGGTGAGGAAGTGGGTTAGGAATTCAATTTGGAGCCGGCACAGATTCCAGACACAACTTTGATTACAGCAGCAATATTTGTTGAATGTACAATAAACATTAACATTTAACTTTTCTTTATAACACTGATACATTAGATGTAATGACATCATCCCAGAGGGGCTCCAAGTTGTCAACAAGCTGAACTGTGCTTACCATGTACATAGGAGACCCACAGAGTGTGGCTGCCATCATGTTGTTCTGAAGGTGTCTGGCGAAGCCAAAGTCAGCTGCACAAAGAGGTAGTGAACGAGTGGAGAGAAAACAGGGGCAAAGGTGTGAAAAAAAATGGTTCAGTGCCTCCTTAGTATAAAGCATGCCTGCTTTGCAAGCATGGAGCCAAGAGGGCAGTGGTGGCAAGGCATCGTTCCAACTCACATGCGCTCAAAACTGCCCAATGATGGGTTAAGGTCACATTTGGTTGTGTGTATCTCAATGTCACAATGACAAGGAATTTGCTTTCCTAAGAAACCACGTATCCCTAATAACGCCTCCTGTGGCAGTTGTTGTGTGAGACTCTAATGAAAATGTTCCCATTGTGATATCATTGAGAGACTGAGTTACTATTTATTTTAAATTATTATCTAAAACAGGGGTCACCAACGTAGTGGCCAGGACCCTTCCCTTCATAGGCAACCTATGGTGCCTGTCAGGTTGATTCTAAAAATCTCTCTCTGATTTTTGAATTAGTTTTTCGTGCAATAATGATGGAAGATACTCTCTACTATTTCAGGTCTAAGAACTGTTTTATTATTATGTGTTTGGGGTTTCTGTATCAAACAGGTAGCTCTTGGTATTACTATTACCTGATCCCAGTTTCGAAAAAAAAAAATGTCGACCTATGATCTACTGTAGAAGCTGCTCCTGAATTTGCAAGGCATTGACAACTTTCCAATGCTCTACTTCACGGTCTTAATGTTCTTTAGACCTACCAATTTTGATGCACGTGTTGTTGGAGTGCGACTTGCGTCCTGCTGGGTAGGAAAGGAGGATGTTCTGGGGTTTCAGGTCTCTGTGGATGATTCCCTTAGCCTGCAGGACCTTCATGGCCCCTGCAATCTGCTGTAGGAAAACCCGAATGGTGTCCTCACTCAGTGTGCCTTTGGCTGCAAATCGGGAATAACAAATGATTACCTTCTGTTAGCAATGTGCCAAAGGGATCTGGGTTTATTTAAATCATCCCAGTGAGAAGTTCATGCTACGAAACCAATTGTGGAACTAATTCCCTTCCTCTCGAAGAAAACAAATTACTATTTATAGAATAGAACCACTCTTGAGTGAATTTTTGAAGGCCTCTGGTCATTAAGGTCATCATAGCGCTGTGAATATGACGATCACTATTTAGAGACTGCCAGACAGATTTAGCACACACACAAAAAGTTCAATGTCAGATGTGACAAGTCTGTCGACCCATTCTGTGCAATTTATTAAATGTGGTCAGGGTGGAGGATTATTAATGACTGGCCCAGTTTTTTTTAGCAGAGATAGCATTTTTTAGAGGACAAAAAAGACAGTGTTGACGTCCCACAAAATAGGATGGAGTCCAGAATATAAAAATAGAAGTCTTAAGTCTTGACTAGTTGAAGGTTTCTACAGACACTGGTGAAGACACAAGTGTGTCTTATGTTCTTCCCCCGGAACACCAGGTGAAAAGTCAACTTTACAGCTTCCACTTTTTTTCTAGTTACATTTTCAACTAAAGACAAAGACTAAGATGATCATTTACCCAAAGCAACAGTAATTGTATAATATCATAAAAATAACTAAAATGAGGGAATATCTAACAAAGCTCAACAAGTATGAATATGTGGAGCAATGGAGAAAACAAATTATTATTGTGTAAACAGAACAAGCATCAACAGCAGCTATATTTGTTGCCGTAAGGGTTGGGCTTAGGAGGTAAAATCCAGTTGCAGTGAATGTGTTTGCGATTATAAAATAAACAGGATACATTGTGGAACCAGGAGTGGCTTTGGTAAATTTGTGCAATACAACAATACTTTTCTCTCTTGTGGGAACAATAAAGCTTAATCTAATCTATGTCATGCGACACATCTGTTTAAAGTGAAGATTTTACATGTTCTGTGAAAAAAGGGCCACTTTACCACAAGTTTTATATCTCTAGAAATTTCCTGTGAAGCTTTTAGCAGATGAACGGTTGCACTTACAGTGTAGGTAGTCAGCAAGGTCACCTCCATTGCAGTACTTGGAGTGGACACACAAAAGGTCAGGAAAGAAAAGAAAAAAAAAAGACAAAAGAAAAGAGGAAATTACAGCGTGCAAGCTGAGGCTTTGACACATTACAGATTTACAACTGCATCATCTCAGATGAATGTCAATGTGCCAGGGTAAGATGGATTGTGTTATGACAGGAAGGTTACACTGAAAAACTGCCCAGTGACTCAGATAATTTCACAAGACTCGGTGATAACCACAAGAAATATTGCAAGTTGGAGAAAATAGCAACACACTGACAAATAGCAAACATTTGTTTGACAAAACCGTATAAACATGCAGCACTGTATTGGCTTTTATTTCAAAAATTAACACACAAATATTTAAGTTTTTTATTATACTGTTGTAACTGCATTGTGGGCTTGTTGATAACTACATTATTTTTTAAAAGAGTATATAAACAACAAGATATGTGTGATGATGATGATGTGTTCATCATTTTAGCTAAATGGAATCTTCCAGAAACTGACGGCCATTTCCCCTCTTTATGCCCAAGAACACAGCTAATTATAGAGCAGCAGACTGACAGACACTGCCCGCTAATAGAGACAATACGGGGCTTAGCAAACAAAGGCGAGCTTACCTCCATTACCAGGTACACTGAGCTGGCAGTTTCCTAAAAGAACAAGAACAAGAACAAGATAAGGAGAGGAATAAACAAACAAGTCCGTGACAAGCTCAGGGAACAGCAGGTGGTTGCATCAACAGCAGGTGGCTGGGTCAGTAAGACCATGTCAGAGATGTGGTGAATTGGATAAGAGAGAATCACAAACCAGAGTTGGCCAAAAGAAAAAAGAGAAATCATACACAATCATTGCCAATAGAGCAACCAGAATGGATAGTTACCAAGATAACAAAGGTTAATCAAACATCCAGAAATAAGCTAAGCCTCTGCAAACAGAGTGAGCAAAGAAACAACCCCCCCACATATCACCTAAATATTCTGTAATAGCTAAACGCATTCACACTTACAGTTAAACAAGAGCCAAAAAAAATCACTAAAATATGCCGAGATTAACCTGTCAAAACAACGATAGTTGCTGCAACCAAATATCACAGAAATAGAGTGAAAGACAGACAGAAAACCACAGGAATATGACGGTTTGTCCACACAATTCTTCTATATCAACAGATCATACACTATATTGAATGAAATTGTAATATATTGTCATATTAATAAGTTATATTATATCAAATGTTGTAATGTAAATAAATTTGAACTTTGATTAAAAACAATACAAATGTGATGCTTTCTTGGACAAGTTGACCCAGATAGATGTGGGGCTAAATGAGTCCAGTGTGTCCCCACTGGCCTTGCTCTTATCATAGGGTAGCAGATGAGTGCAACCTCATCTCTGTATCTCAATAGAGCCACCAGCCCGAGGCTGCAGCGTTGTGTTTGCTCAAGCTGACTCAGCAGCCCCCTTGTCAAAGGCTGGATGGCTTTGTTTTGACTGAGGATTGATGGTGACCTGGTAGCCAGTCAGACATCCAGTCAGAAGGCCAATCATCGCGTGTCCAGGACAGGACTGTTGTGACATGGAGAGCTCAGTGCCGGAGAAGAGGGCGTGGCACTGGGTTTACAAATGTAAACAATCCTATGTCAAAAAGGCCCAAGCCAGGAAATCATTTTCTGAAGAAATTCCGACTGTATAAATGTTTGAGATTGTTATCAACCAACTGGAAATGGTGGAGCCAAGTTTCTCTGCTGAACGCAACTTAAGCATTGTCTGTGGTTAACAAACGCAGACTGTGGTATGAATACTAGACAACTGTTAGCTAAAAATGAATAAAACTTCAACAAACTGGGAGAAATATTACTAAATGACATGCAGCTGTGGATAATAAAGCAAGAGGTAACCAAGAAAAAAATATAAGCATAGCTTTAACGTAGACAGAAACATCACTATACACTGGTCTAATTCAGACAAATGAAAAACATACTAAAATAACATCTTGTTAGCCAAAGATTATATGATTATTTATTATTTATTTTCAAGGATAAGCAAAACACCTCCTAAAAAAGTTAACAATGATACTGCAACATCTAAACAACAACAAAAAAAGAAGCAAAGAGTTTAGTTTCTGTTTCACTTTAACCTTGTTTTATAGCAAAGCTGTTGCTTCCCCAACTCCCCAGTGTGTAAGTGTGTAAGCAAGGATGTGAAGATATGCAGAGAATTGAAGATAATAATAAAGCACCCTTTCAATCTTGGCTCGGTAATGTCTGGGAACCTATATCTACTCCCAAATGTGGCCCATTTCATGGTAAACAACACGAATCAGATTAAAAAAAAAATACAATTTCCATGTGTGATATGAGATTAGATACTGAACTTTATATTTTCAGCAGAAAGCATTATTATCACTGAGTTTTGGATAAATAACATATAAATTCACTTTTCTAAATACCAATTTTGTCCCATAGCCCTTGTAGGCCGATGGCTTTAAAAAGTTTCTTTTTGAAAGTTTATTGTAACCTGCAGGTCAGCGCTTGTGTCCCAATTAATCAACCTCAGCTTGGCCGTAGCAGAGTTTGGAAATAAAGTATCTCAAAAGAAGATAAGACAAATTTTAAGTGACTATTAAAACTTAATCTAAATTTATGGAGATTAAAAGCAAGTTTCCAGAGCTCGAATAGAACTGTGCCTGATGACATTTTAAGGTGTCAAACATAGGTGAAAATAATTAAGGACAAAAGAATCAGTTGGAACTTGTCCAGGGACAGAACACTGTGATTGCCATAGTGAGAATCGGACAGGTTACTAAGTGCCACTAGCTGAAACTGCTGCTGCGTCTACGTCAGGCTTGCCCAAACTGTTCATCAAAGGGCACTGTGGCTGCTGGTTTAGTAACAACCAACCGAAGATACATAGCTTAACCAATCAGATGTCTGACAACTGAGATCAGATGATTTAACTTAGGTGTGCTATTGCTTGGTTGGAACAACAATCTGCAGCCACATCAGCCCTTTGTGGAACATTTTGTACATGCATGATCTACTGTCTACACTAACCAAGACCATTAACTTCATCATAATTTCATTATATACCGGCTATTATTGTTTATTGTTGCAGCATGCTTTTTAAAAGTATATATGCAACGGGCCAAAGAGGCTGAAATGTATCAGGAGCTTAGCTCAGCAGCAGTTCAATTTTATATTACCATAAATCAGAATAAGTTGAGTTTGGGATCCCTGCTATAAATCAAGACTTTTTGATGTAAAACTTTTGACAGAATAGCCCTGAAATTATGCTAGGTTGCACTTTCACTAGTGTTCACTTCTCTCTTTAATATTCAACACTTTGTTTGACATCCTCGTAGTCAAGTCTTTATTGTCCTTATGCCACAGGTTATGAATTGCCCAATAAACCTGACATGAACTCTAATCACTCCACATCTTCCAAACAAAGAAAATCAACACATGGGCGGGGAGGCCTCAGGCAAAGGTAAAGCGCATAAACCAAGACTCTTGGAGCTCTAATCAAGGAGACAAGGCCACAAACCGTCCACTTAACTGCAGACTGGATGTAGACACATGTGGACCATAACAGGGTTTAACAGGACACCAAGAATGACAATTACCAAGCACAGGGAGTAAAAACAAAAATGTTTACAGGTTATGGCAGACCCAGTATCACGGTATCATACTGAAGCAATGACTTAATTCACAATGAAAACAGATTAATCTGGAAGTACAGTTAAGTACGAGTCATGAGTCATCAAAAAGGCCATCTGCTCCACTGGGAGAGTGTAGACAGCTGGGAGCAGTCAAAAAAGGTGTGACAATTCAACAAGCACAGTAAACAGAAGTAAGACAGTTGTTAACCTTATGTCACAGCATGTGAGCGTGTTATTAACATACCTGAAAGTCCAGTAACGCAACAATGTTTTCATGTTTCAGCTCCTAAAAAAGAAAAAAATATATGGATTTTTGATATTCTGTCTAGCAATGCTTGAGATAATAAAATATGACTTTGACATGCAGTCCATCAATACATCATGGTGCTAGGCATGACAATTCTGATGAATTATCAAACATATCCATCAATTTTTTATGTATTTTCAGGAGTTTAAAGACATAACTGAGTATGAGAACAGTTTCAGTGAGTCATCACTAGGACAACTCTTATAAATACAGACCATTGTTCTCTAAATTACCATTATAATCCATTATAATACCCAAAACAATGAGAAATTAGTATTTCCAACAGGTTCTGACTCACCTTGAGTATTTTGATCTCTTTACCAAGTAGAGTCTGGGACTTGGCAAGGTTCTTTTTATTGATGCATTTTACTGCCACCTCCCAGTCTTGTTTCTATAAACATGCATTACAGACGTTACAAACCAAAACAGTAAAATCACACTGTCACAGATGCAAAAGACAAGACGTATTCAGTTAACCCATAGGTGAAGAACAAACAAAACCATCTCTGTACAAGGACTACTATGAGGGTGAGTCAAAAGATTCTATGACGAGATTTAAAAAAGGATTCCAATTTTAAAAGTTACAAAACATGTTCAGACAAGTCCTACTAGCAGCTTTGTCACCATGTAATCATCATGACATATTTTGATTATGATTAAGAAGAAAATTAGACTGAGCTCTACATGTTTCTCAAGCACAACATCCCACACATCTATGGGGACTAACTAATTAATAAACAATAACTATAACTATATGAACTGACTGCGAATAGTACATTGTTTCACGATGCAGAATAATTATAAAACATTATTATTTTAAACACCGAAATTCTCATATGATTTTCTATTCTTTGCATCAGTGTGACAGCTCACCACCCATTACCTAGAGACAAACTTTGATAAACCTACTACAGATTCTACGTACACTGTATTTATTAACGAGGAAGAATTCACAGGCATAATATATGATGCAAATGCCGAGTGCGACCACGTCAGAATGAAAACGGTGGAAAATTAGACACAAAAGACTACACATTTCCAGATGTGTATTAACTCCACAGGATTAGTTTGTCACGCAATACATGCCTGCTGCCCCACATACCATATTATCTCAGTAAATATAATTTATGATATATTTATGATAATATAACTTTTATACAGTTTCTCACATATAGTTACTGAGGCTGAATTCATATTGTTCAGTGTATTTTTCTGTCTTTTCCCCATCAGTGTCTGGCATTTGAAGCACATCCTGCAGACGTGCAGTGGCAGTTAGGCCTTTTAAGGTCGTACTATGAAAACAAACGGACCATCCGGGAAAGACGATTTATAACTAACCAACACTTAGCATTGCGCACCCCCAATTGGAACAACAGTGTTGTGTATGTATAATATTAAAACTATTTCAATTCCGAAATTAATAAATATCATTCTCACCTCTCTGTGTCTGCCTTTAAAGACGACTGCAAATGCGCCATGTCCTATCAGGTCCTTCCGACTGAACTCGAATTTCCCCACCGTCTCCATATTTGTGGTAAAAAAAAAATGCGTAAAATTTCCCACTAGTGTCTGGAAATATGTCGATGGGGGCTTGAAAATGCGAGAGGCCCGAGTTTAGCCTGGTTTTCAGCAGGTGTGAAGCAGCAGCGGCGGCGGCAGGAACAGGGAGCTTCACCCCGTCTTTCACTGGCCATGAGCTGCCTTCCACACAACAAGCTGTCCTCCTCTCCTCTCATGTTCAGCGTCTTGGGTGTTTTAGGAGTTTTACCTCCTAACGATGTACCTTACACCTCTTCATGTCTCTGACAGCCTCGTCGACTCAACTAAACTTGAAGAAAAAAAAACGATGACTACAGAATCGTCGCAGTTAAGTCCTCGGCCTGCCACCTTAACACAGCAGCTCGCTGCCTTTTTTGTTTATATACAGAAGCTCGCTGTTCCCCTTCGTCATAAGAACGCAATAAACGTTAGGGCGAATCCTCGAATGTTATAAAGACGCCGCGACATCTGTGAACAGTTTCGAATAGTCCTTTTTTCGTTAACAGTCTGCAGGACACTCGCCCCGAAACTCCCTGCATCGATAAGTCCAAACAAACAAACGGCGTCCAGCCTTTTCTCACGAATACGCATGCGCGAAACCTTCAGCTCCAGCTGTAGACTCTGACGTCAACGTTACAGTGAATGTGTGAGCGTTTATTGGTGGATTTCCGGACGTTGACTGAGACCGAGGTTTGTTTCTATCATTTTAGAGAAACCGTGTCAACGTTATCTTTGATCTCCCTATCACCCTATCAAATCAAAGTCACGTGAACATAGATGTAAGGAAAGTCCCCTCCCATTGGCTATCAAAGGGCGAGAAATCACCAAAACTGCTTAAAGATTCGAAGGGAAGATTGAAAGTTGGGCAGAGGCAAAGCAAAGCGGAAAGCAGTGTTTATCAAATTGTGGGCCGTGACCCGAATGTGGGTCAGGTGGCTAAATATAGCACACCAGAAACCTTATTTAACCTCTATGGCGCCTCTAAGTAATCTAAACTAAACTATAACATGCATTCATGTATGTTTGGTCGTATCCTTAAACCAAAGTTTGTTTGTTGAACGATTTATTTTGCCTGAGTTAACCTATTTGGGAGCCAAGTAGGAATTTATACTCAGTTAATCTTTGGTTAAAAATTTATATTTACATACAAGTTATTCGTAATTCCGTTCTATTTTGGGGAATTGCCAATATTTATTGCAATTTAAAGTCAATTTACTTTTGTCAATGTAAGTAAATAAGTACTATTTCTTTTTCTAAAATGCTGTAGGGGCAGTAAATAAGTGGAAACACATAAAATAAATACACTCAGGATTTCAATTGAGGTATATTTCAATGAATCAATCAAATTTTATTTATATAGACCACATATACAAATCAGATTTGTCACATAGGGCTTTACAGGGTTGGTACATCTTCTGTCCTTAGACCCTCAGCCAGGGTAAAGAAAAATCTACCGAGGGAAAAAATACCATTTTAACAGGAAAAAGAAAACCAGTAGAAACTTTAAGGAGAACCACAGGAGAGGGATCAGCTCCCTGGACGGACAGACGGGGCAATGGATGTTATCGAAGCATACAAATACAATAAAATAAAACCACTACAAAGGTACAAGGACAATTAACAATTTGACATATATACATACATCGAACAATGATATCTATATATAGTATTCCTGGGCCTGTTCATTAAATGACCAGTTAGGGGCAGCAGAGGACTGTAAAACAGACGGAAAGGAAGTCGAGCAAACTCCTGGTCAATGTGACTTTGTGATCCACACAACTGCAAGCAACTAAATGTGACCTCTGCATTTAATTTGTAACCTGACAGTTGGTGGTTTCGAACCAGCAACCCACATCCGGTTTCTTAACCACTAGTCCATTCCTGCCCCTAGAATAATGTTCATTGTACACACACACACACACATATATATAGGACAATGATATACCGTATACAGTATATATATATATAAATGTACTGTATATATCATTGTCCTATATATGTATGTATATATATGTATATATATATATATATATATATATATAAATGTACAGAATTTACATGACCACAGGTGCAACAGAAAATTTGATTTTCGCATAAGAAAATAAATCATTGTTTAAAAGAGAGCCCCGTGTCTGACTGACAGTCCTGTGTCAGGGGAACTCCCGCTGCCTCAGCAGATAGAAACTTTGTGACAGTTATTTATTTATTTTTTTATGCCTCTACAGTAAAGTCCAGCAGTGCTGTCAGTCAAGGAAGTTTCCCCCAAGTCTGAGCTTAGCTGCCTGTGTACACTCTGCATATGTTTACAGGAAGTACAGATGCACTTCTCACGCACCGGAGTCGTTCACGGTGTAGGGAAGTTTCACTGCACAGGACAGTCAGCATGTAGTTTGCTGTAAGCGGCCCAGCAGCCACTGCTGCGGGTGTCCACTCCGCAGGAGGTTTGCTTCACTATTGAATATTTTAGCAACTCTGTGGCTCTGCTGCAGAATGATTGATTGGCTCCCTGTGCCCCACATTAGGTTTCTGCAGGAGAGAGTGGGTAGAGGGGCCCTCAGGTGATGAACACTTGTTGTGGAACGAGACTCCTGTGAAGAGCAGTCTCCTACAAAATGCATATGTAAACAGTTGCTGTTCACATGCTGTTATACTGTATGTATTTTGCTCAACTGGATATTTTGCCCTGCCTGAATTCAGGCGAAGATTCACTCTTTCCACCAGTGCCACCCAAATCACACCGCACCTTATTGTGCAACTTCCTCTGGGTGGTGGGTCCACTGGAATTGATTAATTTGTTATAGATATATTACATTTTTTACTACATAAAAAAATAGTTAAACACTGACAGGTACATTAAAAGTAAAAAAAAAAACAGAACGGTTTTAAATTAAGGAAGGTGAACTACTTGTCATTGTGACACAGCACACGATGAACACGTCAGAATTGGACGTCAGCATTTAACCCACCATCAAGGTGAATGGTGCACAGGTTGAGCACCAGGGGAAGCACTGGGGAGAGTGCCATGCTCAGTGGTATCTTGGTAGACTTAAACAAAACCCTCCAAATCCAAGGCTGCTTCCCTAAGCACCTCTGCGCCAATAATCTACAAACTTTTTCAAACATTTAGAACTGGTAGTGGAGGCCTAGTGTAGTGGTTTTAATATCATAAGAGCTGCAAGCCACTGCAGTATAGTCTTTTGATATTCCAGTGAGAGAAAAAAAAAACATTTAGAAAAATAGTTTTGTTAAGAATAAATACTGTGAAAAAAAACCCCGATAGTTAAAACAGAATACAAACATATTTACTCACCTGATTTTATAAATAACCAATTAAAACACTTAAAGGAAAAACACAAAAACAAGCAAACAATTTCTACAATGGTGTAAACCATTTTTCTGGTTTAAGGATGGGACTATGGCCTATATCCACGCAACCATTGCTTCTCACATTCATACCTATGGGCAGTATAGAGCAATCTAAAAGTAAGTTGCTTCATTATTAACTTCCTTTTTTTGGTGAAAAAAAGTTGTATGCCTTAGAATACAATGTTAAAAATCACCAAATTTTACTAAATAATTTTCTGTGTGCTGAGCTGTTTTCTAAACACAACTTCTACTCCCCTCAGGTTGTCTCTTTTTCACAGGTTGTCACAGGGAATCGTTGTCACAGGGAATCAAAATTGTCCTACTCTGACTCCAACTACCTCCAAGTCCTCCCTCACTGCATCCATCAATCTCCTCTTTGTCTCCAACCTGGTAGCTCCATCTCTAGGATCCTACTTCTATCAATGCATCCATTTTCCCTCCCCTGAACATGTCCAAACCATATCAATCTCTAGCGTTTTCTCCAAACCTTCATGTCTGTGTTGTCCCTCTAATGACCTTATTCCTAATTCTGTCCATCCTTGTCAGCCCTTAGGAGAACCTCAGCATCTTTAACTCCTTCTGTCTTCTAATTATTCCTTGTGCATCTCATCCATCCATTATGGCTGGTCCCAACTCTTCTATCACAGATTGCTCCACACTTTTCTCCAATTCTGCCTGTACTCTACTCTTCTCCTCTCCTCCACAGTCTCCCCTGATCTGAACAGTGGATCCTCAGTATCTAAACTCCTCCACCTTCTCCACCTCTGTTCCTTGTAAGCCTACACACCTTGTTTTGCCATGACTGACCTTCATCCCTCTCCTCTCTAGTCCAAACCTCCACCTCTTTAGGTTTTCTTCTCCCTACTCCCAATACAGATATTTTCTAAAGACAACATTAGAGGTGAATCTTCGCCAATGGGATGGTAAAATAGAACACTTAAGGCACAACACTGCCACCTTGTGGTCACAAATAGTTCTGGGCTTTTAATGTTGTAACGCTTGACAAACAATAGCTGACCAGTGTCACAGTTTTTAACTTTGCAGTGACGTATCCCAATAAATTAATGAATGTAGTTGTTTGTAGTTCACCTAATACAGTTAACTTTTATAGATTACGACCACGGATGTTGTTTCCTCTCCCAAAACAACCTGTGCGTATGTGTCCGTCTTATACGAGTGGGTGATACAGTTTAATACTGATTACCGGCAATGAAAAGTATGACACTCACCAGCCTGACATTAAGACCCACATTAAGCGCTGAATGCCGTGCAGCTGAATGACGGCCAATGTCTGCAGATGGCGGTGAAGGTCGCTGCTTCTTCAAACCTGCACTGAAATGATCCTGGAAGACTTGATCAGCAAAATAGTTTTTCGTCTGCATACTGCATGGCTACACGCAGGCCCATGGTACCTGCCAATAGGTCATGGCAGGTAATTAAAGTGAGAAGCAGAGAGAATTTCATTGCACTTTATTGCAACCCGGGGAGCCGTGGACCTGATAGAGACCTCCATACTCACAGTTGATATCTCTGCATTTCCAGACCATGGTTCTGCTCTTAATCCCTTGAGCAACACAACTCCTCAAATGAATCAGCGCTGACTGCTGCTGTCTTACACAATAGTTCAGTAAAACAGCATCTGTGTGATAAATGCAGTTGGAAATGATGGAATGTTCTCCCCAGAACTTGACCTTTGGGGACAAACGTATAGGTACAACTTATTTGGTCCTCTGAAGAGATAAAAAATGAAGATCAGGTTTCAGCCAAACTTAATATTTTGGGAGAGATTTATGTCAATGTTGTGTTTTCCCTACTTCCCAGATATATTTATTTTATCTCATGGAACCAAACTTCAGTTTTGCTTCATAAATCTGTTTTTACAGGCGAACAACAACAAACATTTTATATATACTATAACATAGCGCATACACTGCTAATATTACCAGGATATAGTGGATATTTACTGAAGGGCCAACTAGTATGAGTTTACGGACTAAAAAGCAATTACAATCTGGGCCCTGGACCTGAGTTGGACTTGGTGTTCTAAGAAGAGAGGAACACAACTTTTCTGTTAAATTGTGCGTTTAAAGGAAACAATGCTCTGACTATAAGGTGGTAAAGTTCTGATTTGAAGTATGACCAATAGTATGTCTTGATAGATGTGTATAAGAGACAGCATTAAACCAACCATACTTTTAGACTTGCGGGCCACAATCAGTCCTTAAATTGGACACGTGGGCCAAGTTCGGAGCAGAAAGACAGGTCTTTGGTTTGGCCTTATAGTCCGCCTTATATATATATATATATATATATATATATATATATATATGCACATTTAAAACATCACTCTGACAAATCTTCTCATTTAACATGAACATACAGTATATTAAAAGAGAACAGGAAATTCTGATGACTCCCTATGTAAAAATACTAAACATGACAGTAACTGGAAAGAAAAATCCTGGCTGAAGTTGTCACACGAGATAAAGACATTGGGCCACAGAAGAAGCTAAAATTCCCATCGTCCCCCACTGTCACTTTTAACCAGTGTTTTAACAGCGGGGTCGATGGCTCTGTTGAAACCTCAGATTGTACAAAAATGAACCCGTTCCCTGGCCTACGTAGGTGAGAAGTGGAGTCCAGTGCCACTTCTCTATGGGAAAAAAAAAAGAACTCCAGAACTCTTTCTGACAACTTGGCCAAATGATCCTCTCAACACCCAGCTCTCCCTCCCTCTCTCTGCTGAGTTCTGCTCCCCCTCAGCCTCCTCACCTCCTCCCATCTACTCCCGCTCTCTTGACAGCATCACTTTTCCACAGTGCAGCGGCTGGGAGAACAATTGCACTTGAGTGTGCAGACACACACGATTAAATACACAAACTGTTTAACAGAAGACTACATGGATCAGTTCTCCTGTACCGGCTGTTGGCATTTCATCTTCCTCTCACTGCGGCTGGAGGAGTGATTCTGGCATCTGTCAGCTAATGGGCCTTGGAGGTAGGACTGCAGTAGAACTTCAAATTAGAAAATAAAACCATTATTTCCTTTATCCACATCAGGCCTAACTACCTCGGTGTCCTCACACTTGTCTGTCCTTGCCTGTCATTTCCATTCTAACAGGAAACTAATGTCTGTAATGGCATCTATTTCCTGCACCAAAGTCCATTGAGAAAATCCAGCATTTTTAGCTCAAGGTGACACAAAAGCTGCTGGTTTACCGCAGTCTCATTTAATGCCTTTGTGCTAATTAGGAGAATCAAGCAAGTGTTGAACACAAAAAAGACACCAAACGTTATGTTTGAACTTTTGCACAATGGTCTGGAAATTTGACATAAACTTGCACACCTATAGGCTGATTGTTGTGATTGCTGAGTGTGTCAATGACAGGTTTGAGTTGACTTGAACCGAAGATGTCATGTCCAAAGTTGTCCAAAGTTTACATGATAAATAAGTAAGGTCATTGAAGACAATTCCCTACCCATACTGACTTGCTTCCAGTCCAAGTAACCAAATGGGTTATGTGCAAAAAAAAAAAACTCCTCAAGTCAAATACCTGGTTTACCAAGTTATTTTTTAGAAACTGTTTCACCTTAAAGACGCTTCACCAGTACAGAAATGAGGAAACCAGAGTTAAAGATGCCGGGATTCTCTTTAGGAGGGACAAGGATGGACAGGATCGGGGATGGATAATAAGAGAGACAACACAGAGAGGAAGGTTTGGTAAAAAGCTAGAGAAGCCAGATTTACATGTATTGGACATGTTCAGAGGAGGGACAGTGGAGACATTGGTTGAAGAATGATGCTAGAGATGGAGCTACCAGGTAGGAGACAAGGGGAAGGCCAGATGAAAAATGGAAAATGAAAAAAAAAAACAGATTCATTGTGGCAACCCTTAAGTAAAGGACAAGCTGAAGGAAAAAGATCTCATTCTATCTCTATTAAATAAAAAAGTTACATTGAGTCCAAAAGTAAGTAATAAACTCAGACTAATACCAGTAACACATTTACTCAGGTGGAAGTTAAGTTCACAAGGTCTTTTTGAAGCTTTAAGGGTTAAAGGGTTATGTCCTTGACATAAAGTGAGTTGAAGGCTCCAGGTCTTTGTCTCTGTCAAATGTCCACATGATTTATTAGTCATCCAACAGTTGCTAAAAGTATCCAAGCTATTTCCTCAACTTTTCAAATCTTAACCATGTCTGTCCCCGGATATTCAGGGAGAGCGTGAGAGGCTGAAGATAAGTTCGAGTAGTAGTTCCCACAAAAGATTGAACACATATTCACGACTGAAGGCCAAAATGATGGGACTCGATGATAAATAGCCGTGGCTAATAAAAATAAAAGCATTTTAGAAAAAGCTTCAACCGTAAAATTAGATTTTACATTTTTTTCCGTACTGGAGCAAATGTTTGACAATAATGGAAAACATGAGTTCAAGCTCAAATAGTTTGACAAATGGTTGAATCGTAGCCTTTCACCCACTTGTGCCAGACATTTCCGGCCATCAGACCAAACCAGTTAATTAACACCAGTCGAGTGTGTCAGGAAAAAGAAAAAAAAAATGTTGCTCTGAGCGATGACGTACACTGACCTGCGGTAAAGAGACAAAGTCGAAACGCTGAATCACAAGGAATGTTTTTTTTTTCTTCATATAATAAGCCTGGAAGGAAACAAAAAGAGAAACCTATTACACCAGAACACAACAGTTGTTATGTTTTTCTACGCAATTACAGAATTGAAAATGTGACTTCCAACAGAATACTTAACAGCGCAGTGAGAGCAGACATTGCCGCTGTTGATTTAGTTCAACAAAATGAAGATTGATCTCAAACAACTGAACGGAACGCTGTTGCAATCATGTTCCGTATATTAGAATCCGTGACAAAGAATGGAAATGTCTTCAGTACAAAGGCAAGGTACAACGTCAAAAGTCTCAACTTCTGAGGCTAAATGAGAACTGCAGAAGCGGGAGTCGGAAAATAATGGTGACAGAAACTTCCTCAAAGTACTTTGCCAGTAAGTGCTAGCTGACTGGCCTTCGGATTCAAAACAGCTACATAGAAATAAAATAACGACATATAAACAAAAAACATTGCCAAAAAGAAAATTAAACAGCACTATTATTGTTATTATTTCCCCTCAGCTGTCAATGTTCAATACCAAAAAACCCTTGTATATTATTAAAAAAAATGTTTTCCACAGTTTCCATGTTATACAACCCTGCAGATGAGAAGAAACAACAAAAAAAAAACAAAACAGAAAATGAACCAGAAGGTGCCCGTGGGCCAGGGCTTGGGAACCACAGGATAAAAATGCAGAAGCGGGATTTGGAAAAAATAATGGTGACAAAAACCTCTTCAAAGTAATTTGCCAGTAAGTGTTAGCTGACTGGCCTTCGGACTTAAAACAGCTACATATACATAAAATAAATACATGTAAAAAAAACATTGCCAAAAAAGAAAATTAAATAGCACTTTTATTGCAAAAAAAAAGAGTTTAATTTAAATCAGATGTTTCAAACTAAAAGTTGAGGGTAACTGGCCCCACTGTCAATCAATACCAAAAAACCCTTTTATTAAAAAAAAAATATATATTATTAAAAAAAAAAGGTTTTCCACAGTTTCCATGTTATACAACCATGCAGATGAGAAGAAACAATAAAAAAATAAAACAGAAAATGAACCACAACGTGCCCGTGGACCAGAGCTTGGGAACTATGGGACAAAAATATGGGGAGCAAATGACTCACACAAAACTGCTCTGGACAAAAGTAACCAAAGAGTCTCCATTCCCATAATCACATTCATCCAGAGAAATGATCACCACCAAAACCTTCCAACATGACAATTTCCAGTTTTGTTGACTTGGAGTGAACACCCTCTATAAAACATGTGTGCCACACTAACAATAGACTTTCAAGGCGGGGGCCACAAAATATTGTTGCACAGGCCACAAATGACTCACGGGCTGCAAGTTTAAAACCCCTGATGTACGTCATATAAAAACACACAACAAGAGAGAGTGAGAAACCCATGTAGAAGTTATATTGTAGTTTCAAAGTATCCACTAAAAAGGGTCCGGAGATGATGAGAAAATATTTGAAACTGTTACACCTTTGGATACGGTTCTATTTCACCAAGATTTTACCTAGACGTTTCAACCTGATTAAATAAAATGTATTTATTCATTTATCTTCATCATATCATACCTGGTCTCAGGGTGGTGAGCCCACTGGAGGTTAAGTGGGTTGTGCAGTGCTTTGCTCAGAGGCAACCTAGCAGCTGGTGGATTAGAACCTGGAACCTTGCGGACCCAAGTCTGCTTCCTTAACCACTTGGCCACTACTTGGCCGCCCATGAAATTAAATATTACTAAAATTAAGCTAAATTAGGTAAGAACTTACAATGTTACTTTTTCAATTCGCACAATATTTTCCAAACACTTGTCACCACACAGAGACAACGGTCATGTAGAGTATTTTATTTTTTTGTACAAAAATATTTTACAATAGAAAATACACAGCTTGAAATATACACAATCCACCCTTTTTCTTTATTTTTTTTTTACATTTTTTGCAGAATCCATGAAACATTTCAAAACTTAAATATACTTGTCTATATTTAAAATGTAGGTAAATATAATAGCAAGAATACTGCAGATTTGGTGGAGGGTTGATGATGAAAACATATCATCATGTGACACAAAGTAATGTGCAGTAACATTCCAATATTATGGATTAAAAAAGTACAAGACAGTAGGCATTTTTTCAAAAAAAAAAAAAATAAAAAAAAAGTAGAAACAGAAGAATATTTAAATTAAGAAATAAGGTAAGATGATGTTGAGCAGGAAAGTTTGGTAACTTGGCTTTAATAGGAAGTCACTTCCTCATCCTGTTTCCAAAATCCCAACATGCACCTCTCCCTTTCTGGTGTTACTGAATGGTGTCTGAGTCCATCTGTTTGCATCTCCCACTAGCTATTCATCTACCTGTCCACATCCCAGCAAGCATTTCATGTGTCTTCCTCCCTGTAACCCCATGGGCCAATTCATCTGTAAACCCAACCATCAATACAGGGTACACTACTTCCCATGGTGCTTTTCACCTGTCTGCCTTGATTCATGCCAGGTTGTCAGTCACCTGTCCGACTGCACTATCCACAGCTCCAGTGTTGGTCGTTACCCGTGGCTTGAGTCTTTTCAGGCAGCTCCTCCTGTCAGACCGGCTTAAATACTGTTCCCCTGTCTCTGATTGATGGACCCAAACTCCGACCATGGTCAGGACTGTAACCTTGTTCTCATGTCAGCACTGCATGCTGGGAAGCATTAGGCAGCTTGGCTGAAGTCTCTACTTGGCAGGTGCTATTTAAAGCAATATTTCTGACATAACTAGGAATGAGTTTCAGTATAAAAAAAAGTTTTGCAGGTGAAAGTTGGATGAAAAATATGCACCAAACGGAGGCAAATGCGAGCTGTCAGAAAGGACAAATTGAAAAAAAAAAAGAAATCATACATGAAAATAACTAGATATGAATAAAACAATATCTCTTTGTGTTTCCTGTTCAAATGTTGTTGGTGTTTTTTTTTTTTACTTCATCAGTGGTAGAAATACAATCTTTCATCATTTTTATGATTTCCATTTAGTGTCACTGTGATGGTTTTCTCTCACTTGGGTCAGAAGAGATTGGCAGGGTTCATTCAACATGTTTCTTTTACTGTCAACAAACTAAAACACAATGCAGCTGAGCTGCTGACATTGACACAATGACAGTTGTCTCAAAATTTGATGTTGAAAAAAATATATAAAAAATTAAATTCATATAATATTTATTTAACCGTGTTTCATCTCTGGGGATTATTCACGCTGTGGCACACAGTTGTTGATTGGTTCTAATTCATTCTTTCTTTCAGATGTTGTTTAAATATTTAAGCACACATTGCATATTTTTGCGGAGAAATTATAATTTTTTCTGTTAAACCTTGAGCAATCTTTTTGGTAGGGAAAAATACCACCTGATAAATTTGTTGACGGAAATATTTAAATTATTCTTTACTTCATCTATGTTAAATTAAGAGCAAAATGTACAACTTACCATGTTTAATTGTTGGTCACATCCAAAGGAGGATCGGATCACAGAAAGAAAATCACAGATTTTAAACTAATGAATTCATTCATAATCTTCATCTTCTTATCACCGGGGCAGCAGTCTATAAATTGCACTGCTCCATACTGTCAGCCTTCCTGTGGGTGCTGAGCTCACTGAAAACTTATGTGGGTTTGGATGGTGCAATGATCCGAGCAGCTGGTGGATTTGAACTTGAAACCCTCTGGACCAAAGGCTGCTTTCTTAACCGCTTGGCCACCACCGCCCTCAAATTGATGAAAAAAGCCTTTTTTTTTTAGTTCTTTCTTGTTTGTAGTGTTCATTGAGTGACTGGAGACTTTAGTTGAAGGTCACTTTATATTTGGTAAACAGACAAAGATTTAGTAATAATTTCTCCAAAAACAAAGCATTGCTTTACATGCTCAAGTATTGATTTTGGTTTAATTTATTTAAATTAAACTTTAATTGTAACAAAATAAATTTCCACATGGTTATTATACTGCCCTCTAGTTTTATTTTCTCTACTGTTGGCAAATAATCAAATTCTCCACTGGAAATTCATCAGTGACAAATAGACCCAACACCATAAGTACAATATTTTATCCCCTGTGGTGTTAATATGGAAAAACTAAAAAGTATATCTGAATATGTATGCGACAGAGCCACACCCACCTCATGATCTGGCTGCTGCAGGGATGTAATGGAAAACCATATACACCAAATCCACACAAAATGGTCCATAAATCCTTCCCTGCATGTTTTTGGATTGTTGGAAAGAACTGCAGAAAATGGTGAAAAACTCACACCTGTTCGAAATCCATACAGGAAAATAGAGCAAACCCCGAGCAAACGCGCAGCAAACGAGGGACCTTCTACCTGTAAGTTGAACCTGCCTGCAGTGTACCTCTAATTTTACACTGTAGCCCCTGGTGTTTGCTACTGTGTTGATCTTAATTTTTAATTTCTTCCTAATTTGACTCCTTTCTTCACCAGGGAATACAGTTAGCAAATGAGGAGCACAACGCTAGCTCCATAAGATTGCTGGGCCATAACATGAGCATATTAAGGAGGCAGGTCTTGGGGATTGGTCAGTACTGGTACTATTCTACTTCACATAATATTCCTGTGCCGGGACAGAACAGTTTTTTAAAGATCTAAGCAACAAAACTGTGATTTTGTGTAAAGGTTTTAAAAGGAGTTGATGGCCTCTGGGAACACCAAAGAACCAATGCGATAAGAAGTCAATACACCTTTCAAATTAAAGGTGCTTGAGTAAACCAATGATGCGGCATGAGAAATAAATAACAATAAAAACCGTAGCAACAAAACATACCAATTGATATTAATATAAACAAACAGTTTTGTGGAGGTTACATTGCCCCCCCCCACCTTTGTCTCTCCATTTAAGGAATCTCTGTATTGCACCAAGCCTGACATCTTTGTCCCAAGCTTTGGCATCATAGCACTTCAGAGTGGAGGGCCATCAAGAGCGTCCACAGTGGTGGCAACAGCCAACTGGGGGACAATGAGGGGCGAGCACCCAACGGCGAAGCGGTGTCGGAGGTGCAGGAGCAAACCTCGTATCCGTTCTCCGCGTGGTCGGGGTGAAGGTGCACGTTTACCCTCGTCTCTGTGATTTTGAGCTCTGCATCCGGGGAGTCCGACTGCATCTCCGTACAAAGGAGCCAGTCTTTGGCGATCGAGCGGGGGTATCCTGACTCCACCTCCATGCCACTGCCAGGTACTCGCCAGTACTCCTTACCCTTGAAAAAGTAGGATGAGCCTTTAAAGGAAGAGATGACAGAACAATCAGAAAACAATAAAACACTTGACCTCACGTGAGACGGAACTTTTTTTCTCTGCTTTTAGGCCGATGCAAGTGGAAGGGTGATGCAAATTGAGCAGAGCACGGATGCACAAACAAGGTTATTGAGAAAGATGAACACTGATGCTCTTCTTCTGCCTTTAACCTATTTTTTTTTTTTTTCATTCACTTCAGTGCTGAGCTTCTCATATCACACCAACCCTCTCCATGCATCATCTTCCATATCCATCTCCGAAACGTGTGATTTCTCTCGGGGGTGGAGGGGGGACTTGACTGTATCTCTGTCGACAGTCGCAGTCACTCTTCTCACTCAGTGTTCCCAGCAACTTGTCACTACATCTGTTATTCTGCTGTTGTATTTCAACGTTTTCTCCCCTGTTCACTGCAGCCTGAAGCCCGATAACATATTCTAGAAGCCCAAAGATGTGCATTTGAGAATGTTTGACTTCTTGTTAGATTAGAGAGGATTTATTGTGAGCTGCTCAGATGCAGATTTTTGATCCAACTCAAATAACATGCTGTAAAAAAAAGTATTTATAATGCACATCAGTGATGTATCAGATCTGTGTTATACTCATCTATTACACACATATAGGTAAATAAAAGGAAATATTGGGGGATTTGCTGAATAATATCTGGTTTAGATAAGAGTGGTGAGATACAGTGGATGTGTCCTTAGGACATAGACATGGACACCAGATGGATCTGCTTTACTCTGCTGTGAATATGTATTTCTGCTGTGGTAGCAGGAAATCATGAAAACCATGATGAACAGTTACACTAAGGGAAGCAAATGGAAGAAAATCACAGCGAAAGGAAAGATGATTGCCGACAGGAATCATCTGTCATTCAGGAATGAGGTGATTAGGGGGACAACACAGACAGGAAGGTTTGGAGGAAAAACAGGAAAATGTAGATCAAGATAGTTTGGTAGCAGAATGATCCAAGTGATGGAGCTACCAGGTAGGAGGAAGAGGAAGGCCAAAGAGGAGATTTACGGAGGCAGTGAGGGAGGACATGAAAGTACCGTATTTTCACGGCCATAAGGGCGGGTTTTATATACAATCCACGCCCACAATTCCCCCTTTAACGTTCTCATGGTGTCTTCTACTACATCCTCTTTACAACAACAACACATACAAGTGTGCGTATTTAAAAATAGAGCGGGACCAAAACACCGCCCACATTTTCTCCTTTAACGTTCTCATGGTGTCCTCTACTACATCCGTCAACAACAACAACAACAACACACACACTGTACTGTAGGGCGCACCGCACATTTTTAAGAAAATCTAAGACTTTTATGTGCGCCTTATAGTCGAGAAAATACGGTAGTTGGAGTCAGAGTAGAAGATACCGAGGACAGGGGGAGATGGAAATTGTTTATTCGCTGTGGCAACCCCTGAAAAAGGGGACAAGCCGAAATGAGAAGAAGATTGCCAACATAGACAAGGTAAGGTAAAATCAAACATATCCATTTAATGTCCCACTAACCAGAAGAGAGCAGTGATCGAAGTCTACTAGGTCTATGCGATTAAACTTTTTTGACTATGTTTTTTAACTATATGACTTAAACGATTACGTTTTTGACTATACGACTATTATGTTACGAAAAACAAACATTAAAGTTGTTTAAAAAAAACCCACAATGTTGTATGTTTTAAATAGGAATTACTGTAGTATACAGAGTTTTGATCATACACAAACAGGTTTAAAAAAAAAATCCAAAATAAAAAGATGTGAAGAAAACAAATCAAATACTGTTGGGTTTGGATGTGGCAAATACTGGCAATAATACAGCCTGGTAACAACTGTGCTGTGGCTCCAAAACTATAATACAGCATAATGGCTCAGAAATGAGTCACAGAACCAAAAACATCTCAAGGGAAGAGGGTGATCTGCAGTCACGTAACAGGGTTACACAACATTTTCATGCTGTACAACTCTGTACAACATCTTCCACTCTGTACCCTCTGTCAACTGTGGCAGCAGGTGAAAAAGGGTGAAATGCAGTTACCTCCCTCAGAGACTGACCTACAATCAGCAGCGTGAACCTCCTGTTAATTAGTCTGTTTTGCTCCACTTTTCAATGTATACAACGTCTTTTAGCAGCATTTAATCTGGAGGGCTTACCTTGGAGACTAGTGTCTTGGCCAAGGCTGCCAAAACAATGGAAGATAAAGTAAACATAATAAATTCCAATGGGAGGAACATCGAGGCTGGTGTGGAGTCTACAGCATTTGACCTGGTATAATTACTCAGATACAATGGGCCAACACAGTGTGTCTCCTGGGGAACAATTCCAGAAGATCTTATCAATTAAAGAGGAAACAACAGGAACACCAAGGCGTAATCAGTCAATTTGCTGGACAAATGAAAATAATAAAAAAATAAATTTCACTGGACATGCAGTGGTTTTAATCAAATCAATATTGTATCGCTTGAATTTCAATGAGAATTTTTATTTCTCACAAAGAGCGATAAAATAGTTTATTTTATTTCACAAGTCTGGCAAAAACCACAGATGAGAGCAAAATAGTGAAGTTTACTTTTGGACTTTAATGTTAATTGCTGTCTAGCCTGTTGATATTCCACCTCCAGCCCAACACTATAGCTCAGGGGTATGCAACCCACGGCTCCAGATCAGCATGCGGCTCTTTAGCACACCCCCAGTGGCTCCCTGGAGCTTTTTTTTCAAAACATGTAAAAAGTTGAGAAAGAAATGAAAGAGCATCAAAATTGACCAAAAATGTTTTTTTTTTTTTTAGTTTTTACCCTTTTTTATGTTTTTTAAAATATGCTATATTTTCATCAAAAAACCTATACAAATACATAAGATGTGTATAAGAGACAGCTCCTCACAGGAGCGTGACTTTCGGGCGT
>JAFBJS010001083.1:41784-44316 GCA_016785265.1 Paraplagusia blochii | reverse complement strand
TGTATAAGAGACAGCATTGAAAATTATCTGACAAGACAACAAAGAGACAGAATAAGAAACAAATACCAATGATGTGGTAATTTTTTTTCAATACCAATTTCTCAAGTATTGATAAATATATATACAGATATATGTATATATGTATCTATGTATATATATATAGTATAAACATTACAAAATTGAAGTGGAAGTACATATATGTAAATATATATATATGTAAATATATACATATATATATATATATATATATATATATATTTGTACTTCCACTTCAATTTTGTATAATACAAAACAGGTCAAACAAGAAGAGATTTGAAACTAAAGTGACATCCCTATGCTGTTTTATGAACTTCCTTCTTCTGTAGTTGTTCTCACTATTTGTCTTCCCATTTCCAATAGCTTCCATTTATATGAAAATTTACTACACCACCAAACAAACGCCACAAAACGCTTGGCAGTCTCAAGAATTCCCTCTGCGTTGGAAAAAATAAATATACAACCTTTTAGAATAATAAAAAAAAATCAGTAAAAATGGTCTTGCCAGTTGCACAGATAATAATTATACGGCACTTTAGCTAATGAAATATACATAAAAAAGAGGATGTTGAAAGATACCATCTTTGTATCTTTTGAACCCATCTGTCTGACTGCACAAGTCCCTGATGTGCTTGTACATGTCTCCATCCACATGTACTTTCAGCCCTCTGCTCTTATCTAGATATAACTCAGGTCTCACATAGTAATCTGGAACCAAATTCTGCCTCATAAAAACTTTGTGCCTTGACTCACTTCAAATCTTTCTCCCCAAAATAGGCCACCTTGAAATTCTTTAGGTACACATCTGATTTATAAAAGTGTGTATCTGGTTAACAATCTGATCAAAACATCTAAACCTGCTGTAAACAGAACAAGTTGATAGGTTTTGTTTACCCCCACGTATTTTACTCCAAAACACACCGTCTTTTTTTCTGACCTTTTCCTTTCACTGACGCACCATCTGTCCCTGCAGTAAGTTATACGGTTCACGTCAAGAATATACTAATTAGGAATTCAACAAACCATTCTTTGTTTTTGAATGATTTAAAATTTTAAATGACTTCCTTTGACAAATCCCCTCTGTCTAAGCCACATAGTGAAAAAAAATCAAAAATCGAGTTAAACAATAACAATATTTCATAACCAGATAGTATTTTTTTAATATTATATATTAGACACAAACTCATATTGATTACTGTTTAATGCAAGTAATCAATGCTATATAGTTTTCTGCAGTGGTTTGCATTACATTGTATTAACTACATGCACATACTTATTATAAGCGACGACACAAGCGACGACAAAATTATGTTGTTGCATTAGGCCACCACTGCCCTAATGCTCCATCAACAGTATCTGCTTCTGAAGGGAAGGGTGATGAAGTCTTAACTTCCCATGCATGTGACTAATCTTACTCCTTCAAAAAAGTAATTATAAATTAGCTGCTGTGAGGCATAAGTCTCACAACCCACACACATTGTTTTTTTTTTGTTTTAATAATATACACGGCTCCTTCTACAGCTTCTTGAAATGACCTTAACTAAGACAAGCGTATAGGTAAACATAATCCATATTCTATCTCTAACGTGATTCTAATCCAATCTCTAAACCAGATCTTAAACCCATAAATATCCTGTAGATCAGATATTAAAAAATATCCCCACAACCATTGTTTATACATTAAAACTGTCCCAACAAGAATAGACACACCAGAACACAAAACCACACACATTTGCAATGAGACAATTGCTTCACATTCAAAATCTGTAATACACTAGCTGTTTTTGTGTATTGAAAGGAATGTCTAAACACAGCCTTGGGCTTACCTTAATGAATGGTTCAATTTGTTCAGGTAGAAGTCAAACAGCAGGAGTCACGCTCGAGTAAATTAAAAGTGCGTCATCCATTTAGAGTAATCTTTTATTTAAATGCAAGATATCACCGCTGTGAGATTGCATACTGTTATACTGCAATAAATACAACTGATTTACATGTTGATGAAGACTTTTAGTCTTCATGGTCAAGGTTAAAGAGATTTATTAGGCAACTGGACAATAAATTTTTAGCAAACATTTAACTCATACTTTAGAAGTAGTTCTACTTCTAATTGCCATTAATGATCAATAATGTTCAATGATTTAGCAAAATTGTGTACTGACTAGGTTCATGCCTTTTACACTGACACCCCATTAAAAAAATTAATAGTCAACTTTGTCAAACACTATCATACCATACCATACCATACCATACTACACCACACCACACCATACCACACCTTCCCCTACCATACAACACTATATAATACCTTACCCTACCCTAGACTATCAAACCATACAGTACTATATCATGCCTTACCATAAATACCACATCATAAAATACCTTACCCCACCATATTATGCCAGACAGTACCATACCATACCATACTATAAATACTGCACCATAAAATACTTACCCTAACTATGCCATAACTTAACATACCATACCATGCAGTACCAT
>JAFBJS010001083.1:34284-39284 GCA_016785265.1 Paraplagusia blochii | reverse complement strand
CTCATCTTTTATTCTCACCAGGTGCTTGTATATGTCTGTAATGGAGGGACGTGTGTGGTCATCAAGTCTGTGTGAGACCATGGGGCTGAGTTCACCTGTGGGTCAGACATTAGCAGGGGTTCCAAAGCTCTGTGCAAAAGAATTTTAGCTACGTAAATGATTTTGTTTGTAGGTATACGCTGGACCGCTGTGCAACATTTTATATGAATGAATAAAATAATTAACAAAGTGAGAAGTCACACTGATTTTCTAATGGTTTTCAAAAGTTGGGTCATGGTTGGATGGTTAATAATGGCTTGTTTGCAATGCGTACACTGATAGATGAGGGGCCAATGCACATAATTGCACTATTTTATGCACAGTTACTATATGATTTGTACTGAAAGTACTACATAAACTGCTGAATTAGAGGTGTAATTTTCAGGGAAACAGTGCATTAAACTGTCCGAGTAGAGGAAAACAACATCAAATTTAATTCAAAGCAGTAGTAAATATTTTTAAAAGTTCCTGATTTGACTTGGGAGACTCTCCAAACTGTGTATTTTTTCTATAATTGGACAAGATTGCCCTGCAAATGAACCAAAATGTTGCATTATTACCGTGGAGAAAAAAAAAAAAGAGTTAAATTGAAGTGATTTATAAAAGGCAGTTTTTGTGCACAATCAATTTCTTTAAACATATTCTAATGTGTTTACATTAGCATTCACAAATTTGTTTTGATGCTTTTATTACTTTTCATTTAACAAGGACATTGCTGCTCATTGCTTTTTCCAATTCGCTTTATTCTGTGGCCCTTTGATAGATGCAGACCATCAAGACTGGGTATTGGGAAAAAAAAGCTGCAATTTTTGTCTACTCACCATCTGACCATCTCATGGCATCATCCAAGTTTGGGGGCAGCCCCTTCCACAGCGTGCTGTCTTTAGGGTACCCCTGGTCCATGTGTCTTAGGTGGTCGTCGTAGCGCCAGTACTGGTTGTCCTTGAAGAAGTAGGTTTTATCGTTGTGCAGCCAAACGAAAGCTGCGTCCACTCCCTCCAACGGTAAACCAAAGTCAGTGATCTGACGAGGGTAACCTTCCTCTACAATATTATCTTTAAAAACCCAGTACTTTAGACCTGGAAGGGGGCAGATACAGAAATACAACAAGGAGATTATACATTACACATGGTAAAAAATGAAAAATATCTCAAAATATATACACCAATGCGGGTATTCACCTTTGAAAAATACTATCTTGTGATCTCCCGGTCGTTCGTAAACAGCATCAACGCTGTCGAGATTGGGAGGAAGACCTCTCCAGAATCGATGGATCTGAGCCGGATGGAGAGACACTAAATGCTTCTCTCGCGTCAACCTCCAAAAATACTTTCCTGGGACAGAAGAGAAAATATTTACAGCTTGGGATATTTGCCATCTCCCTTGAGAACGGGGATGAATCATATGTAGTGGACCTCTGAAAATGATAACCAAGGAAGTGAAATGATGTACCCCAACCATTTTTGGGCCATGGACAGGTTAAATGTCTTGCAATTTTTTTCATGGATCTGTCTTTAAGGTGTTGTTGAAGTAAATACCCCTGATTAAACTGAAACTTCCGGCATAAAACTGGTAATTTATAAGCATAATAATCAATGTTTGTATGCAACTTAATCAACATAGACAGTTGGCTTCATTCCCTCATTAAGGAGTCACTACGGTGTGGACGTCCTCCAAAAGGACACAGAATGTTCACACTGTGAAAGGCGGCACAAAAATGTGGCCAGTTGCCGTTTATTTAATGTATTGGACTGGGCCTAAATACAAGTGGGAATCTGGTTATTTTTGTCAAAATGGACCCTGAACAGTTGTCAGTGTAAAATAATAATTAAAACAGAAATACTCTAAGTTAAGCATTATGTCTCTGCGGCACGGTACCGATTGACCCAAAGGCCGTTGATTGTGGACCACTGATGGACACTACATCATGCAAAGCCTATGTCCTGCATATTTTGTGGTTATGCCAAGACAGGTAATAAATCTAAAGGCATTAAAAATAGATTAAAAAGAAAATATGAAACATGGAAAATGTTAAATTTCACTTTTTTTTTCAAAGGCTAATGAATAACAGAGAGGGTATATCTACAATTAGAAATTGTATATTGATCCAAGATAAACCAACTAAAATCACAGATTATAAACAAGTGTATTGCTGATATCAGGGCTTCATAGACAGAGTCACAAAAATTGGCTAAAAATTTGTGGGTTAGGACGGTTCTATGATAAGACCAGCAAGCTAGCAGCTGGTGGGTTCAAACCTGGAGCCTTTCGGACCCATGTCCGTCAATCTAAAAACACTCACTCTGCTGGAGTGACCAAAACACACATAGTGAAGAGGGTTACCATTTGCAGAAAACTCACTTCAGAAAACAATTGCACTTGAATTAAACACTTAACATCAACGTTCCATTAACCTCTGCTCACTGGTGTATAGATTTCTGTTGTAATATCAGTTCCTAAAAGTCAGATTTATTCATAACAATCAACACTTCCATATCTCTGATCTAACGTTATTGCCCTGAGCAGAACAGGTGACAATGGTAGGTCAGACCCCGGTGCCTCGGTCTCGTCTTCATCAAACTTAAATACCTTTGAAGAAGAAAGCCTCCCCACGTATTTGTGCCACGGCGTCAAAGTGACTGGTGCATCTGTCTGGGGCGTCCTGAGCCAACCTTACAGAGAGAGAAACAAAACGACTACAATAATCACTTTTACTCGGTCAAGAGTCAGAAAAATGCGTTTGTGCATGTGTTTCCTTCGATTACATTGACTGCAGATGAGAGGCGGTGGCGCCACCAAGTTGACACAGTCAGCTGCCCCAGTGCATTTATCTCCTGGCCTAATATAGTGATTTAACATGGAGACGTGGTCAGCCTACAGATGATGAAGCCATTAGCACCACAGGACGACCACTGTGAGTGGCTGCCATTAGCTCTGCTGTTATCAACAAAGGTCTCCATTCAGATCTCCATTAGCCCGACACCGCTGCTGAGCGCGCAATTTGTGACCTTTGTCGGGCAGAGTCGGGCTAATCCGTGTGTGACACGCCTGACAGAGGGGGGTGAAAAATGAGTGAAGGTGGTGAAAAGTTACCAGGGTAAGTGGAATTTAATTTAAAACCACTGCAGAGACTTTACGGGTTCAGCCGAGTGCCGAGAGCACGGAGGTCAGCCAGAGCCGGCTGGCGTTTTCAGTTTAATTTGAGCACATTTTGATTTATTCCCATGTACGTTAGCTTCCATTTGCCTTAATGCAGATAATTCTTGAGAAAATTCCTGGGCCTGAAACCTCCGCGTCAAGTCAGGTCCTAGAAGTGAAGCGGTAGAAGTACTTCCCTTATGATGACGCAAAGCTAATCTGGAAAAAAATAAATATTAAAGAAAAACTGTATGTCCAGGATATAAGTTGTTCTAGAGTTTAAGTCGCACCAGTCAAATGCATGAGAAAAAAAAAAAAAAAAAGCATAAGTTGCTCTACAGTGCCCTCTAGCGGCTGTAGAAACAATGAGCATTTCAATTTTTTTATTCAGCATGAGTGGCATGTACTGGTGCAAAAGTCTGCAGTTTCCTTTCATGGCTGCCCATGGTAAAATAGAAATTATATATTATAATGCATAAGTTAGTTGAAGTATTGAACACAAACTTGGCAAAAGGATGAAAAAAACTCTCTGGAAAATATGACAAAAGAAAAAAGTCTAGTTTTAAAAAGTTTTAAACTTCATTGATGTCATTTCCATGAGCAGAAATGCAGCAAAAGAGCCATAAACCCCCTAAATATCTTAAAATAGGATTTGAAATAATATATATATATAATAATAATAATAATAATAAAACAAACAAGGACAAAAAAAGTTAACTGTTGAAATTGTGCCCCCTACAGTTGGGTATGAAATGTAAATAGATTGTAACTGTTCCTAAAAAATCCCCAGACTCTACAGTAAAAGCCGATACAGACTCTGTGCTCATTTCATGGAGACTTTCATTTCTCTGCAACAGTGGTTTACAGCTACATAACCCCATTTCTTATGTCTCCTCAATGGTCTGGACACAGATAAGGCAGAAATGAGCGTGGACTAATGATGTGAGACACCAGTGTACAGACTTTTGTGTCCAGGTCGGTCTCTCTAATCCCAGTTTATGTTCTGTGAAGACTGAGTGACACGTCACGCCGCTCTCCATTCAGGGACTGCCGTCGTTCCAGATGTTCTGGTCCAGGGTGAGATGTCTTTCCAAATGGTGAACATGCTGTAATGCAATTTCATGCTAATATTCACGGCCGTCGGAGGATGGTTTAATTCCCCCTCATCATTTCTGCAGGTCTGTTCCGGTGCCCATTTTTTTTTTTTTTTTACAGAGTCCAGTTTTTAACGGTCCAAAGAGGTTGGAGGTTTTTTTTTTTTTTCAGCCTCTACAGATCTTCTCATCACACCAGTTCTCTCTGGACCATGTGTGATGGTTATGAAGACGACATTATCATCCCAGATGTCCACCTGGGGCTGATTGATACTTTTCTATCCAGATGCTCATGAAATTTTCAGCCCAAGTGACCGGAGGATACCGAATGCAGCAGTTATTGTGTCCGTCCGTCTGCTGTGAGCAGCAGCAACAGCAGCAGCAGCAGCAGCAGTAGCAGCAGAAGCAGCAGCACTGGTGCTCACTGCAGCTCCTGAGGCAAACAGCTTCTAAATCACATTTATTAGATATTTTATATCCCTTTTTTTCCCCTCTTCTTCCAGTGCAGCGTTACCTCACTGCAGGAGTTTGTGGCACAGAGGTGACGTAATATTTCAGTATTAACACACGTGTACTCTTCTGCATGTTGTATTTATAGCAAAGTCTTTCAATTTTTCTTTTCAATTCAATTTCAATTTCTACTTTCCTTCCTTCTATTCTTTCCCCTATTCTTCTCCTTATCTTTCTCCAATTTCCACACTTGAGGTAGATCTATGTCTATTGATGGAC
>JAFBJS010001083.1:16736-31234 GCA_016785265.1 Paraplagusia blochii | reverse complement strand
AATAGGAAGAAAAAAAACAACTGCTCCTCTGCAACAGTTTGGCTGAAATGTACTGCAAATAAAACTACAAACAGTTACAAATAATGGCAAAAATGGAGACCAGTGAACAATTATATATATATACAGAAGTATATATATATATATATGCAAGATAGATTGATATAAATATAATACAATACAAACTAAACTTTATAATAATGACATAGTGTAATATAATGATGATAATAACTGAAATTGCAATTAGACCACAAACAACAATCGTCAATACCTACTTATCTACTAATACTACTAACATTACCTATCTATCTACTACTAACCTACTGATCCACTAACCTCCACTGTTGCCTTAATGCACTCCACTATTTCAATATCCACTATCCTATCTATCTATCTATCTATCTATCTATCTATCTATCTATCTATCTATCTATCTATCTATCTATCCATCCATCTATCCATCTATCCATCCATCCATCCATAATCCTCCCATCCATCCATCCATCCATCCACCCACCCGCTCATCCATCCATCCTCCCATCCATCCATGATCCCATCCATCCATCCATCATCCATCATCCCATCCATTCATCCATCCATACACCCACCCGCCCATCCACCCATCCTCCCATCCATCCATCCATCCATCCATCCATCCATCCATCCATCCATCCATCCATCCATCCATCCATCCATCCATCCATCAATGCATCCATCCATTCATCCGAAGCAGATCCACAAACCTTAATGCTAATAGAATACATAAAAAAAGATCCTTTCATTTATCAAAAAACATTCTCATGTTTTGTTTCTGTAAAAAGAGAAAATGTATTTTGTACAAATAACTAGTAAAAGTGATAAGCAAAGAAAAATGTTACATGAAAACTTTTTGCACCACAGACAGGTAGATGGAAAATACACATTAACTGGTTTAATATGAACGTAGTTATTTAATCCATGTATTAGTGATCATTATATGTACATAAAACATCATCAAACTTCTTACCTTAATCTTGTCTGTTGCTGTATCCTAGTCTTAACCTCACTCTAATACGACTTTCTTTAATTCTTGCTTCAACCTAATTCATTAATCTAAAAATGTCTCCAAAAAAAGGAGGATGTTTCCAAATTGTCCCCATGTGTGCAACTATCCCAGTACATCCACACACTCAAGCACACTCACAGCTACAGAGTGACGTCCTGTCGTACCGTACAGCTGCCAGACTCTGACTTTGTCTTCATAGGGCAGGTCGTATTTCAGAGGGTCTCCTACAGGACCCTGGTAATATGGTCTCATGATGGACTCCATGGCTGAGGTATGGACCAGACCAATGGCATGGCCGAACTCATGGACCGCAACTGCAAACAGGTCCATCCCATGGGAATCTGCAGAAGAAAAAAAAAAAAAATCAGTAGATCAGAATTGACCATTAATTCATTCATTACAAAACTTATATAAGGTCTTGAACAAGTTCGGGCCATAAATGTTAGTAAATACGACAAACAAATTATATTTCTGACAAAATAAAGAGATATTTTATTAAGTGAAAAATGCAGGTCTTTATTTCAGAATAAGAAGAGTCCTCAACCCACATCTAGATTCTGTTCCTCTGATATACTCCGCATAAGTACTGATGTAACTCAACTACATCAACACAGTGGTAACAGCAAAATCTAGGACATAAAAACAGTCTGACCATTGTTGAATAAATGTAATATACATACAAACAGTGAATGTAAACAACAGTCATCTTCCACATATACTATATGTGGAAGATTATTACGACATGCATTGCTATATTTCATATAGCAATGCATGTCGTAATAATCTCTGTTGACCCACCGATCCTTGAGTAAAATTAATTTTACTACCAAAAGACTGATTTAACTCAATATATTGATGGTAAGTTGTGTTGTATTTGTAAAATCTTAAAAAAACAATATTAACCAATATTGCCCAAACACTTAATACCGCTATGAACCGATACCGGTATTAACCGATACCGATCTGTGCGGGTGATTTCCCCTGAATTAGTTTGATACCAGACTAAAGGCATTCTATAAATAACTGTGTACAACATAAACACACTACTTCAATATAAGTTATAGAAAAATGACACATTTATTTTTTTTTAACCATTTTGTCTGAAATAGTCCTATGATTCTTTGTGCAGCATTTGATGTAAATAAGAAATGTCCAGTGTTGGACAGAAGAACTTTCTAAAAACATTGATTAACATTATAAACTCATTCAGCCTCACAACAATAGTCAATATAAATGGGCACAGATAGAAACAGCTGCAGTATAAGAGTCAAAAGCTTCTTTAATGAGAGAAAAAACATTTCAGCATCGTCACAATGTAAACGACACTTCTCGTTGATGACATGAGAGACGACACAGAACGGCGTTTCACTGGCAAATGTCCGAGAAATACTTATTTCCAATACAATTAGTCCTGACGTAGCCCTGATACAGAAACTCCACACGTTTAGTAAAAACAGCGTCTTGAACGGGAGAGAACGGCTGGTTTTGCAGGACAATGAACTCCATGAAGTTTGTCGGATTTGTTTTGCTCTGTTTTGTTCTTTACTGTATTTAACTCTTTTTACTCTTTGCAGCATCGGATTTTGAATATTGGTAAAAAAAACAATTCCGATATTTAAAAAAGATTGCTATCGGCCCGATATTATCGGTGTACGATTTATATCACCCATCCCTAATCTATTTCACTGTATTCTTAAAAACTGGGTCACAACCCTGAGGGGGGTCGCAAAAAAAAATCTTGCATCACGTTTCGTAGGATTTCACAGTCATTTTCACCGTTTCACAGTGTTTACATTGCTCGAAACTTGATTTATACACATTTTTTTTGGATATCACTCTGTTTAGAAATATTAACCTAGCAAACTAAATACCAAGTGGGCTTGGGTTTGCAAGGCCTCAGGTTCTAATCTACCAGCTTGCCAATGAGGTGCTCCGATCGTAGCACTGTCCTGACCCACTTAACTTCTAGTGGGCTAGTAGGAAGGCAGAACGTATGGAGAAGTGTGATTTGGGTGGCAATAATGGAGACTGCTGCCCCTGCCACGCAACAATGTATAGGATGATCGGATCGCAAAGGTTTGTGATTTTCAAAATATGGGTCGGTAGAAAAAAACATTTTGGAATTTTGAGACAGGAGTAATCTGTGGGAACAGCGCCATGATCAGTGCACCTCACTGGCGCCTAGTGGTTGGTGCAGTCCACAATTAAGCTTTAGTGTTGCGCTACGGTTGGATTTGAACCCACAGCCTCCTCAGCCCGTGTCACTTTCCCTGAACCAAATATCCACGACTAAGACTGAAGTAAAACCAAAACAAAGCAGTGATTCAATGTTGTGTTTCCTTTCACGGATGAACCGTGTTTGTCCAGAGTCCTGACCGACAAGGGTCTGCTGTGCTCAGATAACTGCGGTAATTCTGCCTGAGACCCTAAGCTGCCAATCAAAACCCTCAAACATCTGAGGAGGCTTCAGGCCATTAAAGCTTGTTTCCTCTATTTTCAACAAAAATAAAGAAAAAGAGAGAGAGAGAAAACAAAATCGGGCTTTGTGAGGCCAAACAAGATTCCAGGGATTGGAGATTTAGATTTTCTACAATCTGGAGCCAAGCTGGTTTAGAGTTCCTCTGTGGCTGAGCCCTGGACCGCCGTCTGTCAATATCTGTGTGTTGTCCTTTAAAGAAGACAACTGGATATGCCCCAATACAGACAGGAGCTAAAGAGAAGCTCTAATCTGCAGGAGCAGACGTCACAGAGAAAGAGGAGAAGATGGAGTTGGAAGGTGAGACAACAGGGATTTGGACAAAAGCTGAGATCATTGTCCTCGTATTTAACACTCCATCTGAGCTCGACAGGAATTGAACAGCGGTGGTCTGAAGGCAGAGTCAGAGCTGAGTGGTTCTGGCTGATGGGTGAGACTCAGCCAGACATCCATGAAAAAGAGACGGTGAAAAATCCAACTCGACCATTTTCTCACACTTTCCTATTTTGGATCAAACTTACAGATAAGTTGCTCTAAACAACAATCAAACTTTTCTAGGAGAGATTTTACTGTTGGTGGCCTAGTGGTTAAGGAACCGGACTGGGGTCCGGAGGGTTCTAAGTTCGAATCCACCAACTGCCAGGTTTCCTCTGAGGTCCACTGAGCATGGCACCACTCAGTGGTCTAAACCATAGACTGCTCCCTATGGTCTATGGTGATGGGTTAAATGCTTAGGCCAAATTTCGTTGTGCGCTGTGGTGTGAATCACAACCTCACAATGACAAAAAAAAAAAAAAAATCTGTATTTGATAACTTTATGTAAACATTATGTAAAGTCAAAGTCACATATCCCACTTTTTGGCTATCTACAACTTTCTACGTGTTATGGTGTATCAGAACTATACTTTAATTTCAATCTGTTTTTAACTTGACAAAAAAACTGCAAACTAAAAAACAAGATCTGGTGCAAATACTCTTCCCCTAAAAATACCCTTCAAAACTTTTCGCCTAAGAATACCATTAGTGGTCCTTCTTCTTAGAAAGTACATATTATTATTATTTATAGATTCATTTCCATCCTTTCTTCCATTACCAGGTCTCAGGGGCAGCAGTCTCCACCACTGCAACCCAAATCACACTGCTCCACTCTGTCAGCCCTCCTGTGGCTGGTCAGTCCACACGAAGTTATGCGGGTCGGGACGGTGCTGTGATCAGAGCAACCTGGCACCTGGTAGATTAGAACCTGAAGCTTCCTTAACCACTGGGTCACCACTGTAAAAGGATTTTGACTTCACCCTGACCATCAGCTCACGACAGGGTCAGGACACAATAACAACCCACTCCTCACATTCACAGCTGTCAGTTAATAGACTCCAACAGGGGTGTAGCCAGAACCCATAAAATGGGTGGGCCCCGGAAAAATCATGGGGGTCCGACCCCAAAGTATTACAGCCTAAGTTTGATAATGAACATCATCCCTCTTTATGACATGGTCAGCCCTCTCATTGGATGGGGCGGACCTTACTGACAAGTGGGCGGGCCCATGCCCACCCGTGGCTAGGCCAATGGGCTCCAAATAACGTCAGCTCCACGTCTGACTGTCTTTGTGCGCTGAAAAAAAAAAGAAAAAAAACCCACAAAAAACAAAAACAAAGCACAAGCATACCTACACCAAATAAAAAAAAAATGGAAACCACAGTCACAAAGTCCTGCTCCAAGTTACAGCTGACAGATAATTATGTAAAACCCCACAGCTCACTGACTACTGCAGTGAAATAAAACGCGTAGAGAAATATTAATCCCTGGACGTATACAGGACATGGTAGAGATGGAGTAGCAAACTAAAGTACTCCAGTACATTAAAACCTCACTGGTTTGACGAGATGACTTTCGACCACCTGCTGGCCAGACAGATCGCTTAAAACTGCACAAAGCGGTTATGCACACAACTCGGGAAAATCTCATCACAGCATCACTGGGTCCAAATCACTCCTGTATCGATCTGCCGTTGCAGCGGCTGTTAGCTGACACGGCAGATTAGTGCCGCTCCGAGCTCCTGTAGACATATTCCTTTCAGCCTCGCGCTGCCATGAATCAAAAGAGACACCGTGTGCCGTCAGGTGGAGGAACCTCAGAATGTTCTTGTTGCCCCCCTCCCCTCATTCTTCCGCCTTCTATCGTTCATCTTTCGGGTAAAGATTTTAGAATTGTTAAAACCCTGCGGCATAATTACAAGTACAAGCCTGCATCTGCCCCATGATCCTCAACAGTATTCCATCTACTTTAAAGGAAACGCTTAAATAAAATAAATAAGCATCTTCACCACTTTAATTGCTATAATTTTATTTCCTGTTGCGCCGCATATCCATAATCATGTTATATTGATCGTAGAGAGGCATTAAAAATTAATTACACAGTCTCTATAGCAAATAAAAGTCAGACGCAGCAAGGTTCCATATAAGAACACAGTCAGCGAAACCTGACGCGCACAGGCTCAAACGTTCTTCCGGCGCCTCTTCGTTTGTTTGATAGTAGTTGTTTTAAAAAATCTCCTGCTAATGCTTTGTAGAGTAGACTAAAAGTGGCTTTTCACATGACTCAGAAATCCTGTGACACACTTCCTGAAATATCTCAGGGAATGAATTTTCACTCAGATCAGAGTCGTCCAACTTTTTAACAGTGAAAGTCTGCGTTGATCTATTGCAACTTCCCGAGGGCAGATACAACCTCCTGCTTAGGTTTTATTTTAAAATGTGAACCGAAAAGTGATTCAATTAAAGCTTAACGTCTCAAAAAGAAAAGAAAAGAAAAAAAAAATTCAGAAGATAAATGTGTAGATTGACCCATGACTAAAGAGGACAAAAATGAAGGTCAGTCATAGCAAGACAGAGTACGTGTGTGAATGAAAGGGATGAAAAATGGAATGGTGAGGTTACAAGAAGCAGAGGTGGAGAAGGTGGAGGAGTTTAGATACTGAGGATCAACAGTTCAGAGCAGTGGAGACTGTGGAAGAGAGGAGAAGAATAGAGGACAGGCAGGATGGAACAACTGGAGAAAAGAGTCAGGAGTGATCTGTGACACTAGGGTTAAAGATGCTGACGTTCTCTTTTGGAGAGACAAGGATGGGCAGGATCAGGAATGAGGTGATTGGAGGGACAACACAGACAGGAAGGTTTGGAGAAAAAGCTAGAGAAGACAGATTGAGATGGTTTGGACATGTTCAGAGGAGGGAAAGTGGATTCATTGGTAGAAGAATGATCCCAGAGATGGAGCTACCAGATAGGAAACAAAGAGGATGTTTATGGATGCAGTGATGGAGGACATGGACACTGTGCATACACAGTTGATTCGGCTAGCAAGATTTTATAGGTAGGAAAATATTTCAGAATCCCAGGCATTTTATTTTATTGAGGGGTATTTATCTGCGACAACTTAAACAGTGGTCTGGGGAAAAAAGTACCTGACGTGTAATTCGTCTGTGGTGCAAAACAGTTTGGGGAACACTGGTGTAGATGACTTAATTAGGGTAGCACTAAAGATTACGCAAAACACATAGTCTAGTTAGCAAGTCGGTAACTACGACTTAAACTGAGAAATTTTCATATTAGAGGGAATGGAACAAATTCAATCTCATAAAAAACTCAAAATGTTTCAGACCCATCAGCAAGTCATTTTTCTTTCAAGGACATGGTGGCTAACGCTGAAACCCGCGTCTGTCCAATCGTACGTTTTTAGATTTTGGATTGGTTTCAATGCCAAGGATGAGCGTTGAATACAAGCAACAGACACAGCGATGGTTCCAGCCAAACATGCCACTGCGCAAAGTGGCCCCATACTCTCGCTCAAATTTTTCATCCAAAAAAAATTTGCTGTGTGGGAACCGTGCCGTGCTCAGTGCACCTCAGTGATAACTTGGTGGACTGAACCTGGAAGCCTTAAAACCCAAGTCCACCTCCCAAACAGCCAAACCACCACTGCCACATAGCTGTATATTCTGAATTGTGAGGTACGAACGACTAAACCCCACAATTCACTTGCAACAGTATAAGCAGTTTGGATATTGCAAATGGAAAAGTCACATGTTATATGGCTGGGTTGTAAAGTCTAAGCAAATATGACAAAAAAAAAAGCAGGTGCACAATTCAAGTGAAACACCAAGCAGGTTTTGGTAGCTTAAAAAACAACTGAAACCAAGAATAAAAACAAAAAAAAAAGTTGCATATATTTGGAAAATATGTATCAGATCTTCCTATTCTTCTAAATTTGACATTTTACAACAGTTAGCTTGAAAGTAAATTACATTCAATTACAGCTGTTGTTAAGGTTGGCCAAACTTCAAACCTAAAACATAATTGTTTAGAATTTTTTTTTATTTTATCAAAGCAATAGCAAAATGGGCTCATGATAATATATATATATATATATATATATATATATATATATATATATACACATATATATATTTTTTTTATTACGTACTAATCTGACAACTGTGTCTGTGTGGTTGCAGGTTTAATTCCACAAGCCACCAATTTACTTTTAAGGCACATTTTCCACCCAAACATTGTTGCAGCATTTTTCTCTGTTTCATTTTTTCCTGTCATCTACCTGGAGATCTGAAGGTCCACGCCTCGTCATCGTCAAAGTGTGTATCCCCAGCCGTGAACCTCTCTCCAGGGAAAAATGCGTGTGCCACGGTGCCCCCTGGTCCATCAAAGGGGTATCCATCATTGTGGTCAGCTTTGGTGAAGTCTATCTGAATGTCTGCATCACTGCCGGCCACTTCGTGGAAGTTTAATGGCGCGATGTCACTCCAGACCTTCAGGGCGTAGTACATGAGGGCTCGCACCGTGTCCCTGCCCAGTATGGCCGAATCCTTGGGGAAGGTCCTCACTCTGCGAGAGGGAGGAGAGAAATGTGATGATCAGAACATTCATATCTCAATTGCAATTGCAATCTTGACAAAACCTCCAAAAAAAATATATATGTTTTTGCAGAGAAATTTGCGTTTGTAGGATTTGACGATTAATTTTGTTTTTTTTTCAGTTCAAATTAAAAAAAAATGACTCTTTGCAATAGAAAATATTAAATTAAAAAATATGAAATTCTCTTTGTTATTCAAAATGAATAAGAAATAAAAAAAAATCAAACACTTCCGGGGAGTGTGTTAATAATGGACACAATACAAGTAAGTTCAAGTCTACTTCAAGTGAAGAACTTCTACCTTGAAAATGACAGTGAAAGATTTTATTATTCATCATTTTGTGTAAAAGTGAATAATTGAGTTGAGTTTAACTTTTCAACCTTAGTGTTACACATTTTTTACACACATTAAAATACATCTACGCATTTCCTAAAATTATGACGCTGGTAAAAAAACTCAAAGATGAGCTGCTGCCGTTACCTGAAGTCTCACAAATACCACGAACCTTGAAGCTGAATAGAAAAGGAAGGAAGGGAAGCAAACTCCTTGCCACTGTGGTCCACACAACTGCAGACGATGAAACGTCTCTGCATTTAATCCATCACTTAAATCTAGTTCCTTAATTACTAAGTCACCACAACTCAAGCAATGGGCAAATGTGGAAAAAGTAACCCTTTTGGTCACCTTTCATCTATGATGCTTCTCTAGTTTTGATTGTAGCATTTTAATTTACCGTACTTAATATTTGTTAGTCAAATCAGTGTGGATGTGAGATTAAACTAACTGTCTGTTAGAAGAAGAAACATTGATGCCCTTCAATTTAATATATGTCAAATAATACCACAATAAAGTCAAGGTCTGGTTGATTAATAATTTAATGATGTCGTCAAATTAACAGGGTTGGAACTACTTGGAAAATAATCTCAGGGGAAAGAGAAAGAGACCAGACTATTTATTTATTCAATGTCCTTTGCCAAGTGAGGTTTTACCTCACGGTGTCATCTCCACCTGACCTGTTTTTTATTTACAGACAGGGAAAAAAAATAAAAAAAATAAATAAATAAAAGGGCTTCACAAAAAGTCACAACCTCTACTATCAGCACCAAGCTACATTTCAGGGCCTCTCATCCCCACACGAGCTGCAGAGACAGCTGTTTGAGCGACTCAGTTTGTCCGTGAGGGTGACCGGACCTTCGGTGTCAAACTTGAACACCTGCCAGACGAGCTCACACCAAAAGAGATCACTTTAATCTTTAACTCCGCCTCTCAGGGTACACTTGTCCAGCTCTGACCTCTCTTCATCTCCTCGTCCTGTTTGTAATCATCCGTCAGAGTTTGCTATAAAACTGCACGCAACTTCAGTAATTTGCAGATGCTAAGCGCAGAGAATAATCGTGCAGTTCAATTTGTGGCGTTAAGCACAGATTTAACGACTCGAGGGAAGGTCAAGGACAAAATTGGAAGGGGACGGCCAAGAAAGCTTTCAGGCTCTGATGAGAAGTTGTTTCTTGGAGGGACTAGAGCTGAGCAACGGGGGACCTGGTTCAGCATCTGGCATAGTCATCGTGGCGTCACGTTGATCTTTCTATAGTTCACTGCAGCTTGATCAGGGATGGATTTATGTTCCAGAAGCAGCCAAGAACACACGTCAAACACCTGTCACCCTGTTGGACGGATGCAAAGGGCTTAGAAAAGCTAAGACATAAATGGACAAAAAAAAAAAAGAAATATCGACCTGTGGCGGAATAAATCTGAAGAGTATCACCTGCGAGGTCCCTAAAAAGCGTGCCAGAACATAACTTCAGGGACAAAGTTGGCTAGTTTTACCCTTAGGTGTTTTCATTCGGGGGAGTTTATTTATTTATAGAGCACATATCTTGCTAGCATGTATGCTTGCTAGCATATCAATTGATTACAGAATATACAGTGAAAAGTCAAAATGTGTAGTGAAGCAATAGCTTGGGGACCCTTGGGGACAACGGGGGTGAGGAAAAACTCCCTTGTAGGAAGAAACCTCAGGGAGATCCAACGGCCACCAGGGGAGCCCTTTGCCAGGGCTAGTGAAAATATGGGTAGGCAATGTTATAGAGGTGAGCTTTTTCTTGAGGGGGAACTAAGTTCTCTTAGGAGAAAACTGGACGATTGTGGTTAAATTTATTTGTCTAACTTATCTCCATTGAAATGCAGACCAGACCGTGTCTACACAGCGTTAAACTCTTTATGAACAATAGGAAAAATAAAACACAGACTGTTGAATTGCCCTTATGAGGAGAAAAGCTCTGTAAAAAAGAACTGCAGAAGCCTCTGGGAGCTAAGGTGATACTTCTAAGAGTCTAAGAGGCCAATGCAGCCAAGTACTTCTAGATGTGTCGGGAGAGGAATGACCAGGAGGATGGGGAATCTACTCAGAGCTGTGGACAAATTGTTCTTTAAGAGCAGGTAAGTGCAGTCGGAGTAATCAAGACTCTTTATATTAGTAGGAGCTGAGAGCAAACAGAGAGGAGAGTGAACACAGAAGTGCATATTGGCCCAGAGGACGGACCATATATGAAGAGTGGGTTCGATGCAGAGCGTTTAGGAGCCGTGGTAGGCGGGGTTATAATAGTTTTGGATTTTTCAGTGTAGTTTCGTTTTAGTTAGTTTTGCCTTTTAGCACATTAGTTTTAGTTAGTTTTAGTTATTCGTAAAAGCAACTAATTTAGTCTTAGTTAGTTTTAGTTTTGTCCAAACTGTTTAGTTTTAATTAGTTTTAGTTTTCGTTTTAGTTTTCTGCGAGGTTCGAACAAAGACGAAAACGAAGGGTAGTTCATTCCTAATTTCTAATTTTAGTTTTGTTAGGACACATTTTCATTTTAGTTAGTTATATTTTTTTTAATTTAATGATCAATAATCGTTTTAGTTAGTTTCAGTTAACAAGGAGTTTTTTTCAGTGATCAGCGTTTTTCGTTTTTTCGTTAGTTTTTCGTTAACGATGATAACCCTGGTGGTAGGGCATCATGTTGAGGTAAACTTTCACCAATCACAAGAGCGCAAACCTCAGGGTAACACACTGTATGACAGAGTAAACACAGCAACAGAATAAATGCAGTGCTTACTCAAGGCTAATCAAAGAAACAACCGATGTATTCCATTAATTTATTAAAAGTTTTATTTAGTTTTTTTTTTTTAATCAAGAAAATAAGGATGACATGGAAACCCTCACAAGATTGGACAAAAAAATTGTAAATAACCAGGACTAACACACACATATAAATGCACGTGTACTATACACAAAGACATACAAATGTATGTGTACTCCACGCTGTCAAGGCTCACAAAGTGAATGATGCAAATGATTTTTGGCTGATTTGCTCTTGATTGGATTCTTTTATTCGTATGAAAACAAAGGTCAATGTTATGCGGAGTGCTAGGCTTCGGCTAGCTTCACATCTAGAGTCCAACAATTGATACACATAGAACATCTCTGGTAATCATATTTTCACGTTTTCATGACATCATTAACATATGGGTACTAAAATATACGTACCACTAAAGGAAGGAGGCTAGCCTTGAATTTGCGTATAAGAAGTTATTTCGTTGAACTTTGTATAAGATCTTCTTGGACACTTTTCCAGTTGTTTAATTTTCTTGTTAATAAGAATAGAGCCAAAGGATTAATAAAGTTCTATCTATCTATCTATCTATCTATCTATCTATCTATCTATCTATCTATCTATCTATCTGTCTATCTGTCTATCTGTCTATCTGTCTACCTAGAAGGAAAGGTATATTTTATAACCAATCCCCACATACTGACTTATTGATAAACATATAATAAAGCAGGACCAGTGGAGTCTGACGTTAAATATTCTGGTCAGTTCTGCTGTATCTCAACGGCTACTCCTTCTGTCACGTCCAATAGAATTCCAGCATAGGAATAATTTCACTTCATTACTGGTCACACAGATTCAACTGAGGCAAATGCAAAGCAAAAATTATGAATGACAAAACTGGAGGACCCAAGGACACAGACATATTAGATTCCGCAGCATCAGGAACTTACAGCTAAATGGACTGATTCAAGGTGCCTGCTCACAACACCAATGAGCAATTCAAATGGGATTTGTGATCTCCTCTCAGCATCCGTAATTTCATCTGCTCTCCAGGGTGACCTTGATGGTTCTCCTGCCCTGTTTTTCACAAACCACAAGAAACGGTATGTTAACATTTTTGGTTCCACCATGACGATGACATTGGCACCACAGGTGATTACGTATTTACGTGGTTACGTGCGAGTGTGTTAACTCGCATGTAACCACGTAAATGACAAATGTGAAAACAAATGTAAAAACAACATGGCACTAAAATCTAACACTAGAGTCTGCCTTGTAAATTTGGGTCAAGTCATGTTAAATAAAAAATGCATCATGGATTAATATGACTGCCTTGAGTAAATTTGTGATGGAAATAAATGTAAAAAAAAATAAATTTTTTTATTAGCAAATGGATTAAGTTTCAAATTTAGCATTGATTCTTCTGAGAATAATGTTAGTACTGAACTATAATTGATATGACAAAAACTGAATCGAAAATCGAAGCGAATCGTGAATTGAATCGAATCGAACCCTTGTGAATCGAATCGAATCGATTTAGAAAATTTGAATCAATACCCAGCCCTAGTATCCATAGTCCCTACCTTCTCTGGTGTCCTCCTGAAAACAATAATAACTGTGTCCTCATTGACCTAAACTTTGTCATTTACAAAATCACACTAATGAATGTGGTAAAAAACAATTTTCATATGACTTTCATTTTTATCCAGGTTTTTAAGTTTCAGGAAAAGGTACTGCTTTAAGAAGACGGTATTAAGGAAATTGGACCTTATGCAGGCCTTCACTTTGTCCCAGAGTCATTGTCTCTGTCTTTGGTGTGAAAGTTTGAATCCCGGCTGTGGAAGTTTACTTTCAGTGGACTCACCACCTGCAGGAAGGGACATTTGCCTTGGTAACCTAACTTAGTCAAAGAACTAGGTTGCACGTTATTTTTTATTTGTTACCAGGGGTCCCTACAATTCTGTTCCTACCTTTTTCTTTGAACCAGTGAAAAAAGACACAAAGTAGTGAAAATGATTTATGTCCTAAAGGAGTTTTCCTTCACAACAGACGAAAAATCCACCACCAACATCTAAATCAGCTTAAAGTCAGATCCCTGCAGGATCTTAAATATTCTTTTTTTTTTTTTTTTTTTTTTCCAAACGCAGCGTCACTCTTTGGCTTTAAAAGTCTCTTTTTCCAGTAAAGGGAATCTGGTTTTGGTGCCAGTTTCTGAGGGTGCATAAAATATGACACCTTTTTTTTTATTATTCTGGCACTATCAACCTGCCAGGAAGACTTTCTATGATTTCTGGAAAAAAAATGTTACAAACTGCAGTTGAGCAACTTTCTTACGATTTGTCTTTAATATATATAATATATATATTATTTCAATAAATATAATATATACTTAAAAGTTTGGGGTATTCAAACATTTTTTGTGTTTTGAAAAGTCATACTTTTAATTACCACCATTAGTTGTCATGAATGAATAAAAAAGAATAGGAAATATAATCAGTGCATCCATCAAACTCCTCTTTGTCTCCTACCTGGTAGCTCCATCTCTAGGATCATGCTTCTACCAATGTATCCACTGTCCCTCCTCTGAACATGTCCAAACCAATCTCAATCTGTCTTCTCTAGCTTTTTCTCCAAACCTCCCTGTCTGTGGTGTCCCTCAATCAGCTCATTCCTAATCATGTCCATTCCTGTCTCTCCTAAAGAGAATCTCAGCATCTTTAACTCCTCCACCTTCAGCTCTGTCTCCTGTCTCCAGGATCTAAACTCCTGCACCTTCTCCACCTCTGCTCCTCCACCTCACCATTTCACCGTTGTCCCTTCCATTTTCACACAATCACACACACTACTCACACTGCATTATATATATATATATATATATATATATACATATATACACACATATATATATATATATATACACACATATATATATACACATATATATATAAATTCACAAAATCCTTA
>JAFBJS010001083.1:0-16143 GCA_016785265.1 Paraplagusia blochii | reverse complement strand
GATGTGTATAAGAGACAGCATGTCAATGTACTGTTTTTTTTTCCCCCTGCTGGTTGTGAAACATAGCACGTTAAATCTGAGAGCACCAGCACATAAAAAAACAAAAAGCAAAAAAAAAAACAAGACAGGTTGAAAAGCAGAGTTGAGTCCGACCTGAATTACATGACACACGCTGTGTCGGAGCTCTGGTTGGTTTGTCAATGTTGCCCTCTAATTTTAACAACCTTATTGAACATTTTATTTTAATCAGGCAATCAACTGTGGTCAGGTCTGATGTTTATTCATGAGCTTGTCCTCAGGTTGAGTTTTCTTTAATTTACTCCCGTCATGTTTTGTAAATGGACAGGCTAAAATATACAGCCGTTTATTCCGGACTTTTTCTCATCTTGCTGTCAAACCTGCACAAAGTCTGGATTCTTCTCTACAAACACAGTATTAACGTCATTTGAAATTTTAGATCTAAAATTGGACTGTCACTTTTTTGAAAATAACAACCCTGACACACACTTTTCTTGAGGGAGACAGCAAATTCTGGCAGTTTCCATGTAAATGGCATTATTACTTACACTATTTTTTAGCTTTATAAAAAAAAAAAATAAAGAAAAATAATTATAAATGTGTTATTTTTTTTTTACACATGAGATGATTTCTTGGCTTTTTCTTTCTAACCACAAACAAAACTACTGGGAATCAAGCGGAATTTTGAACCTCATATTTTGGGCCAAAATTTTAAGACCAGAAAAACATCTTCCAAATTGTGTCCAAGTGTCTAGAAAGACTGATTCCTTTTTTTTTTTTTTTTTTTAAATCATCCTTCCAGTCATAACATCTGAGTTAACCATGTCCAATTTTATTCAACTATAATTTGAATCAAATCCCAAGTTTGCAGGATCAAAAAAAAAAAAATTACTTTAGCAAGGGAATTTTTAAAAAGTGGATGAATTTTAATGACTCTAAAATCAAAGTCTCCTCGGCTTGGATTTATTCATCTTATTATCCAAGCGTGTTAGTATTGATATTGCTGTGAAGCCATCCACTCTCAGGCTTGTTAACCTATAATGAACATCAGACGATTTCAAAATGCTTTTGTGTCAGAGTCAATAATGTTGACTTGGTGGCAGGAGTCACAAAAAAAAATATTATGACATGTGGCTCATCCTCAGATGGTTGGTATATTTAACACAGGGAAATGAAATTTAGTTTGTGACAGACAGTATTTTTTAAACAAATTGTCAGCCCTGGTATTTTTTTTTGTTGTTGTTGTACTGGGAGAGAGAGTTATAGTGAAAGGTCTGTAGAGAGTCAACAAATCGTACACGATGCTCTTTTTCTAACAGAAATACACGGTGTCAAAGTAACAAACAGAACATCTGTCCAGGGATGGTCAACAAAGAGACAAGGTCGAAATATTATGGTACAAACTATACAGGAATACAGGAGAGGGCAGCAGAGAGGCCCAGTGTGGTGATTCATTCATTTATCTTTATCCATTGCCAGGCCTCAGGGGCAGTAGTCTCCACAACTAACACCCAAATCACACTGCCCCATACTGTTAGCCTTAGTGTGGGTGATGAGGCCACTGGAAGTCACGTGGGTGAGGACAGTGATATGGACCGCCACTACTATTATTGCTACTATTTTTATTATTCATTCAATTATTTATCTTTATCTTCTTATCCATAACTAGGCCTCAGGGGCAGCAATCTCCACAACTGCCACCCAAATCCTACTGCTCCATACTGGTAGCCTTCACGTGGTTGGTTAGACCACTGGAAGTTATGTGGGTCGACACATAGCATTGCTCAGAGCACCGCAAGGCCACCACTGCTAGTATTATTAGTTCAACCTTTATTTATTCGCTACAGTTGTTGTCAGTTATGTATACAATTGTTAGTGCAACAAATTAATTTCGATTACAATTGAATTTTGACAACCCTACTTTGCATTTCAGGCAAAAGGTCCGGAGATGTAGACAATTGTGGTATTTGGACTGCCAAGAGCTAGAATCAAACACTAGTAGGCTATATGCCGCCATCTGGAAAATTTCTCTGTACTGGATTCACTGTTTGGTAGAGCAATCACCCAAGCATATTTGCAAACCTCATAAAAACCCCACAGCGAGCGATGAAAACAAATGGTCAGACATTGGTAGTTAGATTGTCCTCCGCAGACCTGCCGCCTGAAGTTTATTCAACAGTTTGGAATCTCATGAAAGAAACTTCAGGGAATCTACTCAAGAATTCCTGTGAGAAACAACTTCCATTTGTCCAATCTTTACAGGAAAAGTTTGGGATTTACGGTATTTTCACGACCATAAGGCGCACCGTACTAAGTTTTGTGTGCCATTACTATACTTAACACACACATAAGGCGCACCTGATCATAGGGCGCGGGTTTTATGTACAATCCACGCCCACACTTCCCCCTTTAAAGTTCTCATGGTTTCCTTCCACTACGACCACCTACAACAACAACAAACACACAAGCGGGAACAAAACAACGGCCACACTTCCCCCTTCAAGGACAACACACATAGGGCGCGCTGAACTATAGGGCGCGCCGCACATTTTGAAGAAAATCTAAGACGCCTTGTGCGCCTTATAGTCGTGAAAATATGGTAAAAGTAAAATGCAAACTTGTTTGTTGTTCTTCGTCAAGTGTTAAGGGTTGTTTACGCAACTCGAACAAGAAACTTTTATTGTTTTCTTCACCAAACTACTACTACTAGTACTAATAGTAATAATTATCATGTTTTGGGCTGTCTGATCTCATGTAAGCTCATCTCATAAAACCCAAAGGTATCACTCTGATCCTCCAACAATCCCCAGTGTGGAGCTGATGAGCAGTTACACAGTGATAATCACAGCAGCCAGCGGAGTTTGGAAGAGAAAAAAAAAAAAAAAATAAAAAAGTGCAGATGTAAGTGATTTTGGCTGCGGCAACAGTCATCAGCGAGGCTCACAGGCTCAGGGGCTGTTTAGCACCAACATCGCTCCCGAGTGTGCATCACCGACTGGCAAATAAATAACTGAGAACAGAGTGTACTGTCTGACGGTTCGACATCAATCACGTATAATGCGGACATAAAGAACTGCTTACATCAAAGAAGCCCCTGACATTATTGAGCAGGCTGGGCATGGATGCACGGTGAATCCTGCTCCGTGGTGCTTAACTGACAAATTGAGGAAGGAAGATGAGAAAAGAGCAGGGGTGAGACAAAAGGGAGAGAGTTAAAGGGCATTGTTACAAGCTGATGGAACTGCATGTAGGAGGTATTAGAAAGACGGTGATCAATAAAAGAGATAAAGTAGAAAAGTGGACCAAATAATAGGGCGTGAAGGCAATAACTCTCGCATCAGTCCATAATGGTAGCTATAAATATGAATGTAAAAATCATTATCATAAGGACAGGAATTTACTCCTACGTAGACTTGCGCTGTAATTCTGCTTCCTGTATGGGAATCATATTTTAACCTCCGCTTAAGTCATTACGGTAGGAGACGACCTTCTCTAGTGGCTTTTACATTTTTATTTTTACTAAAAATATACACTGTATATCATGTAGAGATGTCAATTTAGCACAATGACACCTTAAATAATTAGTGCAATGATGTTTAACAGATTTCAAATATGTGGTGTTTATTGTTGCTATTAGTCATAAACAGGGATTGCCTAGTAGTTAAGACTTGGACCTGTGTCCAGAGGGGTTCCAGGTTCGCTTCCACCGGCTTCCAGGCAACCTCTGAGATGCACTGAGAATGGCACTGCCCCCATCCGCTGCTCCCCCGGGCCCTTGAAGCTGCTTTTCATTCTGGCTGTCTATTGTCCCTAACATATTTAGCACAAATGGTTAAGGAACCAAGTTCGACTCCCCCAGCGCCAAGTTACCACTGACATGCCTTGAGCATGGTACCGTCCCGACTCACTGCTCCCTGGGCGCTCAAAAAGTTGGCCACTATTTACTTGTCGTGTGTCACAATGACAAGGAGTTTGCTTGAAAAATAAAGACGTGGTCGGGGTTTTGTTGACTTGTTGCACCCTAATTGTGCAGATCTTTTTGTGTTTTTGTTCCTTGGTCGTTAGAACTCTGTGGCCAGGTTGGATGTGCAGTGCTTCCATAGAGTAGTGGTTAGCACACCTGCCTGCTATAAATTAGAGAGACATGGGTTTGATTCTCAGAGGAAACACATATTACGTTACGTTACATTACATTAAAGAGTTGCTTTTATCCAGTGCAACTTAGGATATGAGTAAAAAAATGTAGTTACAGTTGCTCATAGGGGAATAAAAGCAAATAAGGTGGGTACGACGAAGAAGAGTAGGTGAGTGCAAAGTATTAGTTAGTTGGAACGGAAGAAAGTAAAAATAAAGTTGTTCAAATGCGTCATGAAGTGAGAGAAATAGTTCAGGTGCTCTTATGGCAACTGGAAGATTGTTCCACCACCTGGGAACCAGGATGGAGAATGACTAAGATGGCCTTCTGTAAAGGAGAGGGCAGGGCAAGACGATGCTCCTGCGATGAGCAGACGGCTCATAAACCCAGTCGGGTGAGATATGAAGGAGGAGGAGTTATTTTACAAGCAAGAATCAGTGACTTGCGCTTGATCCACACAACAACTGTCAACCAGTGAAGGTCAATGAGCTACTGTACCTGTGACCTTTTGGTTTGGTTAAAGACCAGATGTGACGCAGTATTCGGGAGTTTTTGCAGGGTTTTGTTGTGCAGTCTGGTAGACCAGATAGGAGAACATTGCAGTAATCTAAGTAGGATATGACCATAACATGCAGTCAGAGTTGGGTGTCTTGTTGAGTGAGCACATGTCCCCATGACAACCACATACTTAATGGGAGCCAAAAACTCACACTGTAAATTTCCGCACACAGAGACAAGAGACTCAATTATTATTAGACCGGACTAAATAAACAAAACAAAGATGATTGTGAGGTCCTAGAACACACTAGTTGTTGTGTATCATATGCAGTGTTGGGCAAGTTACTATAAAAAAAGTAACTTATTACTTTACTAGTTACTGCTTTGAAAAAGTAACTAGTTACGTTACAAAATTATAAAAGTAACTAATAAATAGTTACTTTACTTTAAAAACACATTAAAAAGTTTAGTCTTGTGTTCTGTAGCTATCATAATGAGATGTAATGGTAACATAAAAAAAATAAAAAAAATAGATGTTTTGACAGGCATCTTTATTGTAACCTCAAGTTGCCGTTGTCTCGCTTATGGGTGTGTGCTGCTGTACCGCATCGCATGTGTGTGAGACTGTTTATTTCCCTACAAGGCAAGATGACCCACCCAGGTCTCTTTCTGATTGGCTTAGCCTGAAATGCTTACCATGTCAACTAATCACCGCTCTTTTTCAACACATGGGTTCGGTTAGTGTGCACGGCCGTCTTTCACTCAAGACTGACAGGCAGCAGACAGGCTCCGCTGTCACACAGTCCTCTCTCCATGGCCGGGAGAAACCGTCCATTTGGACCAAAGATAGTACCAAGTATGAGCCCCTTTACACCACAGTAAGAATGAGGGCATTACTGAATAGGAAAAGTAACACGTTACGTTATTAGCTTCCGATAAAAGTAGTTTCGTTACGTAACAGTGTTACAAGAACCGCGCTAGTCCCAACACTGATCATATATATAGCATTTTTAATGATGCTTTGACTACTTTTGCATTGGCAAAAACACTGTTTGACATCAGTTAAAAAGTCCATGTCAGACCTTTTCCTACCCAACGCCCATTCCTAATGACTGCTCTACAGTGAATGTTATGAAAAAGCCACAGAACTATGTGTAAAATCATGGAGATATTTGGCTTTTTTCAACTTTTTTTTGAGTGCCACTTTTAAAAAGTTCTCGAAGGCCGAAAATGCACTGGGGCAATAAATGTCAAGTAACCTTTAAGTAATATGAAAATATGTTCCTATTATAAAATCCGCAAAGCAAAGACCATGAAGAAATAGTGAATCAAGGCAGAGCAGGCGCTAGCAAAAGTTGTCGGGGAAGTTTGTGTTGTGTCTTTTCTTCCATCTCTGAATACTCTGACTTCAGTGGACTGTATTATCGCTTAGAGGAACAGAGGAATAACTGTATCTTTGAGTGTAGGAAGTCCATGAATGGAGTCATTTAGAACTTTTCTTAGAGCTGCTTTGCCCGGGACTAGATTCAAGACATCAAGGAAACACACAGAATGAGCCTGGTTGTGAAATAAATCAAATGAGGAAATATGCTGTCGATAATGTGCAGTGAATGTGCCATCTGTTTCATTGTGGCCCTTTAACACCGGAGAGGTGACACACACACACACACACACACAAAGCAGGTTTGTATGTATCTGTGTTTTCTCTGATCACACGGTGAGTTCTGTGCAGGAAGGTGGCTAAAAAGACAGGCTGCTGTTTGGAAAAAAAAAAGTCCAATGGGACCGGGCTGAAAGCAGTGCCACTGTAATGACAGGCAGCAGTGGGCTGAAGGTATTAGGATCAAAAAAGAGTGAGAGAGTGAGGCTGAGTGAGCAGGAAATGACAAAAAAGATCTGATCATTTGGTCGTGAAACAGCAGGACTTCGGGAAAAGTCCTTTTGAGCAGATGTGACCTCTGTGAGGACTGTTCCCGCCCGGTGAGTTGCTGGATTGGGGCTGCCTGAGTTTCCAGGTCAGCTGGTACATGAGGGAGCCTCTGCCGCCGCATTTAGATCTCATTCTTCTGGGTGGATGTGGTAGATTATGGAGCTGAAGGACAAAAACCATCGGCTCAATTCATACAAATGTGGGAATCCCTACTGTAAGACTGTAGCCTATTAGCTCTGATGCTGATACTGGCTTGAAGTATAAGTATGTATTTATGAGGAGTAAGTACTGGATAATCCGGACTATTAGTCGCACTTTTTTCCTGAAAATAATGTTAACTTATTTCACGTTAAACCTAAGCAGGTCAGAGCTGACATTTCTATTTTAATCACTAACTTGCTTTTATTTTTTGGTTAATTCATTGATACTAAAATGTAGTTTAGCTTATTTCATTTTTTGTTAGAATTACATCTGAAGCAAAAGTGAGAAATGCCAATAATTGAGTTTAGAGGTTTTAAAATATATTCACAATATTTGTGAAAAATGTTTGTCTGTAATCTGCTACTTTGGGTCAAATGTGTCAAAACATTTCGGACGAGATGGGCAAGTGGTTATGGCGATGGCCTCCTAATCCTTTGTGCTCTGCGTGGGTTTGAATCCCATCCTTGTCGGTTGCAATATTTACTTCTTGTAAACAGGCAAAGGCTTAAAAATAAAAGTGCAAAAGTATATGCTTTACATTAAATTAGTAATGACCATAATGATTATCATGAATATTTGATTATCCTTCTTCCTTAATTTTATAATAAGTGTTTGCATATGTATTTTATATTGTGTATGTATATCTGGCTTTTTTTTTACCATGTGTAATCATAGGTCATATGAAATTGCCACCTTTTTAAAGAGCTAAACCAAAGAAAAAAGATAAATAATTATGATCATTATGTTTTCCATAATTGGCCCACACATAGTGACTTTCTATACACCCATAAATCTGACTATCAGTATGATGAAAATTCTCAGTCATTAAGGTTATGATCAAGTTGAGGCAACTGGACATTCAGTTTTTTTGGGAAATGTTTCCCTTCACCTCCAAGAGTCAGTGGGAAGTAACAGAAACTATCTCCTGTGAGTGAGGAGAAAGAGGTGTTTCAGGTCCCTCCTTTTGGGTGGACATGGGTTCGACTGTGCAGTGCAGGCCTGGGCAATTATTTTTGACTCGCGGGCCACAGGTGGTACAAAAACTTGAGTTACGGGCCAGGTCTGGGTCAGAAAGACTGAGTATTTCCATGAACTAAGATAAATGATGAGTAAAGTAATGTAAACAAAGACAAAATACTTTAGGCCTCTTTAGACTATCTATTGGGGAAATGCTGGCTTTGCAGAGAAAAGGTAGAAAGATAATGATAATATGAATTAAAGTATAATTTGGACAAGTCTGGCGGAGCCGGATTATAATGCCAAACGGGACGCATTCGGCCCCCGGGCCTTAGTTTACCCAGGTCTGGTTTAGTGTGTTACACATATATATCTGGGTGTCCAGTGTGGTTTTGGTCACATGACTCCCTCCCCCCACATGTTTCTCTTAAATTTTGGCCAGGTGGTTTGAGAAAGGTGCAAAAGAAGCCTGTCAACTTGGACAAACTATCTCTCAACAAGGTGGTGGTTTGAGACACAACTTATCAACCACTTCAAACCCTTTTTGGGACCAAAATCCAAAAGATTCGACCCTCGAACAACTGGTTTCACATATCAAGGAGGCGTGTGACCAAGATGACACCAATAATGACTGAGAAAGCCTCATGTGAAATGTTTTCCAGAAAAACAAACGTAATATCCAGATGTCTCACTGAACCTCTTTCACCTTGACACTGACAATACAGTCAAAAACGTATAGAACAACATTCTCGGAGGAGTAAACATGGTTGTTTTATTAAGTTATTTTTCTTCATTTATGTTTTGCAAAAGTTTAAAGGGGACTAAAATTGCTCACCATTAGAATTTAAAGAGCGTGTTCTAAATATTTATAAGAAACGGAGGCGTTTCAGTGAAAAAAAAAAAAAAAAAAAACAGAAAATACCAAATCAATAACCTGTGACTATAAACAAATACCGTTTACTCACACGTCTCAGTCTGTCTGTAACCACACATATCTCACTGACTTACATACAAACACGTTGATGACAGTTGAACGTACTTTCCGGGGACATCGCCGATCAATAAATAATCACTCACGCTGCTTATCCATGCATTTCCTGGTGCAGTCAAATTAAAAGTATGCTCCATGTGGACGAATGTTTAAAGGAAACTTGCCAGCCGTCACAGACTGTGTTTTTTTTTTTTCCTCCCTCCTTCGCTCGATCTGTTATCAGCCTGAGTCTCTGCTTTATTATCAGCCCTAACATCACTACACCCCCCCGCCCCCTCCACTCTCAGCCCTCTCATCAGCTCACAGTTGCTTCTTATTGACCTGTTTTTCTTCAATTCTTCAGTGACACAACGTTCTACTCTCTCCCATCATCCAACTTTATTTTTCACTTTATTTCTGTGCAAACGAAAGGCTTTAACTTTTAGTCTCCAAAATCATTATCCGAGTTGATTTTACTCTCCGCTTCTGTTCTTAACTAGAGTTTCTTGTATAAAGTAAAAAAAAAGGGCTTGAGTCATGTTCCACTAAAGCAAGGGTCACTGACTCTTTTTTCTTATATTTTTGTAATATTTTTGCCTGTTTTAATTGTTTTAGGCGGTTCACTGGTGGGCTGCTAGTTGTCACTCACTGGCCTAAAGCTTCATTTAACATTTTCCTTTTTCCAGAGGCTGTAAATTCAATGCTTCTTTATTATGGAGCCAGAATAGTCTCAAGAACACACGCGTAAGCATGGATTTGCGAACGAGAAGAACGCACAAACAACGTTTCACACTTCATAATACGTTTGTGAATTTTACAAACTACGTTTGTGAATTCACATATGCAAATCGTGCTTTTAATTTGTGAAACTACACGCACACAAATTTATATTTTTGAGACACTTCTTACATGAACCAGATTGCGCATGCGTGATTTTGCTACGTCAGTCCGTCACCAGCCAATCAAAAATCTCACTCGTCTGCAACCAATCACACGCCAGTGTCCCCACGAGGGTCTGTTAACTGCGCCCAAGAACCAAGTTCACGTCCTACAAAAATGGCGTCTGGAAACGGCAATATGGCGAGCGTTCCAGTCTAAGTATTATGTTATGAAATGCTTACATACTAACACTCGAACGCTCGCTTCCAGACATCATTTTTGTTGGACAAGAACTTGATTCTTGGGCGCAGTTTAGTGATGTCACACACGGACCCTCGTGGGGACACTGCAGTGTGATTGGCTGAAAACGAGTGAGACTTCTGATTTGCTGGTGATGGACAGACTCAACAAAATGAAGCTCGTGAATCTGGTCTACGTAACACAAGTCTCAAAAATACAAATTGGCGTGCCCGTAGTTTCACAAATTAAAAGCATGATTTGCATGCGTGTACGTCAATCCAAAAACGTAGTTTGAAGAATTCACAAACGTATTTTGACGTGTAAAGCATTGTTTGTGTGATTTTCTCAGAATACATTTGCAGATCCGTGCTTACGCGTGTGTTCTTCTCAGAATTCGTCCGCAAATCCATGCTTCCGCACGTGTTCTATTTTCAGACTATTCAGGTTCCATACTTGATCAAAAGTTCGTTTTTATATTTCAATGGTTCCCAATATATTTGCCTGCTCCCCTTGCCTTAAATTTCAGTGGGGATTGAAAGCAGAGGGTGTCAAACTCATTATTTTCAACCATATAAATTAAATTGGACAGGACCGGTAATATTAAAAAAGTTTTAGTCATAGTGAATTAAATATAATTTCACAAAAATTTTCCGAATAAGTAGTGTTGAAATGCATGAAGTGTGAACAGGCCGAGTGTTTGACACCCCTGATTTAAAGCACTTGTGGGGAGCTGCCTCGAGGAAGGAGAACACAAAGACAATTTTGAGCGAAAAAAAAAAAAGGGAAAAAAAAAAAAAAAAAAAAAAAAATGTTATTTTAGTCTCTCTTCTCCATGAGTGTTTACAGAAGTCACGCAGCGGCGCAGCCAGCTGGTCGTGTTGCCGGATTAGAGTGTTATGATCTCTGTTCCTCAACTTACAAACCCCAAACTTACTCCCTTGACAATTATTCCCAAACGCAACCACAACTCTTCCGTGCCTGTCTGCTCTACGTCTGCCAGTCGCAGTGTGTTGTTGCTGTCAGACACACAGTGTGTGGCTCGTGGAGCAACGCTGTGCTCAGCTAAGATCTGGCCAGTCAGCTGTAAACAGCCTGTAACTTTACTGAACCAAAGCCAATAACCATTGGGTACTGCTGAAAAAAAAAATCTTAGAAATGGGAAAAAAAAAAATGAAATTCTGTAAACGTAAATGGTACACTATGGTAGTTGAGCTCCAATTTTGGGCGCCCACTACTTAATGATGAACTCTTGCTCCCTTACTAATGCACAAGACTAATGTGTTCCCTAGTATATCCATTAGTGGGCCTTCCTTCCTACCAGAGAGCACATATCCCTAATGGCGCCACCTTCCTTAGTTGTGATGACTCACACCTTACGTCTCTCACTTGTACGAGAATTCCATTAAAATCCACATTGGGATTGGGAAAAAAGCCATTAGAGGCACTACAGGTTTTGCTTCATCTGAGATTATGATTTTTTTTTTTTTTTACACATCCCAATATGCCATGATAATTATGCATTTTCTGGAATTTTTTTCTAGGTGCTATCATAACTAATGTTATCACACCTATTCACTCCTCCAAAATAATTGATAATTGAGATATGATAACGGATGAGATCAAGTGTTTGGCAAAAACCAATGTCACAACAACCAAATGTCTGCAAAAGTGATGTGGAACAGGTTTGGTTCCCAGATGCTCTCTCTAATGGAGACCTCCAAACTTGAGACTGGAAGCAAAGTAATATATTAACCCGAAATAAATCACCGTGATCTTTATTCCCAGGCTGCGTGGCCTAATCTCCCAACCAGGACACTGTCAAAGACTAACTTGCAAAGGCCTTCACGGCTGCATCCTCCCTGTCTGTGCACGTGTCTCCATCCAGGTCATCTAATCCAAAGTAGGTCAAGCAGAAGTTAACTGAATTGTCTGCTTTTCTTGAAGACACCTCACCTCTTCATCGATGTCTTGCTGAATGGCCTGCTGAAGAATTCCGATATTTAGCCGAATCCCTGAAGTAGTGTCATTATCGCGAAACAAAAGAGACAAACAGGGCCAACAAACTGGGTCAAGGTGTGAGAGGGTGGTCAGTACGATGCTGATATCACCTCAGGGAGAATGAGAGTAAGGTTGTCCTCAGAGTGAAATAAAGACCTATATGTATCTGTTCATCTGTCTATTAAAGGACGTTGGTGTTTGAAGGCACCTCCTCTGCTGAGTGATGGTTATTCCATGTTGACGTAAACCGTTTCCTTCCATCTCCTCTGGCAAGAACACATGTTCCTCCTCAGAAGGTTGTCCTCTGTCCTGGTGCTGAACAGTTTTGACCTTCACATTTATAGGACATTCCCTCTTATGACACATCATTTGATACGTGTCACTGCAAACACAATAATGTGAGATGCAGCAAATCCCACTCATCATTTCAGAAGGTGTTTTAATGGTAATTGTCCAGTCCTGGGTGTAACAACATGGAGATCACAGCTGAGGAAGGATGGACGGCAGATGGGGAGATGTTGGATGTCAACAACGTAAAGTCAGCTTTTGGTCTCAGTTACCCTGATGAGTAATGAGGAAGTGGGGAGGGGAGCAGGAACTTGGGGAACTACGTAAAACTAACTGATTTTTGTATTTACTTGATCGGGGCAGTGGCCTAGTGGTTAAGGAAGCGGACTAGTGTCTGCAAGGTCACCGGTTCGTATCCCACTACTGCCAAGTTGCCACTGAGATGCCCTGAGCATGGTTTCATCCCTACACACTGCGGGTTGACCCGGGTTCATTAGCTGCCCCCTGCTCACTTTGATGATGGGTTAAATGCAGAGGCCAAATTTCATTGTGCGCTGTGGTGTGAATCACAATGACAAAAAAAGAATAAAAAAAAAAAAATTCACCCACTCATTAGGGGCTAGGTGTGGCCCCCAAGCCGGGATTTTGCACCCTAACCACGCTCACTAATTAGAGCACAACGTATATGTAAACGTAATGATGATGAACATAATTACATGACCACATTTCATATTTTTTAATAATAATTGTCCACTCCGTGAATTGAATTTAAAAACTGACTGGTCTTAAAGTTAAAAAAAAAAAAAAAAACATGTGCACAAATAAATGATTTTCCTCTAGTTAGTAGCTGGATGGAGCCATTTGCGGACTGGATGTGGCCCCCCGAGCCGGGAGTTTGCACCCGAAACCACATTCGCTAATTAAAGCACAAGGCAATGCAAAATGATGATGAACATAATAACAATACCATGGATTTTTATCACGGTACTTCAGAGTGGAATCATGGTGATTGTTTGTGATGTAAAATTACTCAGAACATTTATCAAGTGACACCAGGATGAGATGATGATGAATACAACCAACATTAGCACTAATCAATGCAAAATGTGTCACCGAAAAAGTACAATTCAGTAGATTTGTACGCACAGCGTCATTTTATGCGCGCTATATTTCTTAAATACTGCTTATCTTTATGCACACTGTACACATCGAGACGCGCTGTTTTATGCACATCTGCCGTGTTCCAGCTCCCGTTGACAGTGGCTGCCTCTGTCGTCCAGCACTGAGCTGCATGTGTGACAGATGGCACAGCTGCACTTAACATGGACTCATTATTTTACCATTTACCACATAAACTGGAGAGAAGACTCCTGGGTAAAACAGCCCCCCTAATCTCAAGGAATCACAGGCGTAGATGTGGCAGCGTGAGAATAAACGGATGGATGACATGGATGGGCATGAAATTTATTGGCCATTGAACTGCACATGTGATCAATCCATTCTTCATACAGTACTTCTGCCGTAGAGGGGAGCCAGCAGGGGGCATGATTATCTTCTACATGTGATGCACAGCAGGAGACCGTTTTATATAGTGTGTGAGAGACAAGAGTGCAGATTGTATCTCGACAGGCCGCCGCATTCACTGACCAGCACCACAATCTAACACAATGATCCTGCCCTGAACCAAACATTTCAGATTTTTTTTTTTTTGTGATAAATGCCGATCTGATTAAAAAAAGGAAAAAAAAAATACTCTAGTTTATATCACAGACAATATATTTTTTCTTTTTTTCTGCACTCTTCTGTGCAGATGGTGAAGTTTATAAAGCACTTAAACCTGAAGTAGGTCATTTGGTTTTGGGATGTAAATTTTATTAACCAGACCAGTGGTTAAACTTTATTATATTAACCAGACCAGTGGTTTACCATCTTCAAGAATAAATTGCAAAATCTGCGTGTTTCTTTAGTTGCAACATTTATTTTGTGCAAATGAAAAAAAATCCACTTTTGTGGTAACTTTTTTATCATTATTTAAAACACATTTTTTGTTACAGACCAGGGGTCTCAAATTCAAGTAAGTTGAGGGCCACAACCCACACCATCATTTTACCAAAGGGCCACGTCAGATTTCAGCGTTCAAAAAAAAAAGATTTAACCTATAGTTTCTGTTTAATACAACACTGAACCGGAAGGATCAGTGTTATAATTTGGAAATTTGGAGAACAAATCTATAAAACATTATTATGAATTCAACTTTCACATCAAGGTGGGGGCCGCAAAATATCGTTTTGCGGGCTGCAAATGGCCCACGGGCCGTGTGTTGGATGTTATAGATCTTAGTCCCTTTCAAAATAACTGGTTTCTGTCTAAGCATAACATACTGTTTTACGATACTCATAAGTTTTCAATTTCTCTTAAAAAAAAAGAGTAAAAACGGAGCTAAAGCATTAAACCAAACTTATATTAACACTTTACATATACACATTTGTATCAAAACTCATATTTCTAAACATATCAACATACTCATAGATATTGCTCTACTCACCACGGGCTATTTGTCATAATGTTTGTGTACTAAATACCATTAATGTGCTGTATTATGACCTAAAAGTTCTTTCCTACCTCCAGGACAGATGCCTTTTACTCCATTTGTTCTGAACGATCACACTGCGTTTCCTGCGACCTTGCGTCGTCGCTTCGGTCTCAGAAACATCTGGCAGAGAACATCTGGGTGTTTTCATCAGACCTAGTGTTTCCTGGTCTGAAAAAGTAAAAAAAAAAAAAAATAAAAAAAAAAGAAGAAAAGTTAAGATCATTACAACGCAGCTGTAGCAGCAGATATGAGTTAATGTCTACACGGAGCCACAGTAGGGCTGCAGCCCAGGCTCTCTGGGCCGTAAGTCACACATGATTTCTTAGATACCCTTTCCATAAGTACAGTCTAACACTTTTACACTTGTGTTCAGGTCGTAAATTAGGTGAATACACTGTGCAGTATTTTCAGCATGTCACAGGACCTTATGGTATGAGTTTATATGTTTTCACCTTTATCAAAAACTTTTTTTTATATATTTTTGATGTTTTCCAGTGGTTTTACCACCTAGTGCAATTTTTTTTTTTTGCCAACTTGCAGTTTTTTTTGTAATAAGCTCCACCCATAGTAGTATATTATATATATATATACACATACATACATATGTATACACACATACATATATATACATATACACACACACACATACATATATACATATATATACACATATATACTGTATATATACACATATATTAATATGTATAGTCAAATTCAGGTTTATATTTAATATGTATTGCATATACACACATATGTACCAAAACATATCCGTCTATATTGATTTATCTTCATTAGCTTATTTATCCTGGGTCATAGGTTTACCCATCTCAAGGATTCTTGGATCAGGACCTGAAGCCTTGTGGACCGAAGTCCACTTCTAGAACTACTAGGCCACTACTGCCACCTCCATATATACAGTATACAGTACATATATGGAGGTATATACACTATATATATATATATATATATATATATATATGTGTGTATATATATGTATGTGTGTGTGTGTGTGTGTGTGTGTATATATATATACACACATACATATATATATACTACTACTACTACTATATAATATATGTCTATATATTAGACACACACACACACATATATATATTAATATAATACTTTAGTTTTAACATATTGATACACATTGATAATAAATAATAAAATAATAAATCCTTTTTTATGTGAACCATTATACCCAGTTCAACCCAAACCCAGTTTATTTGTTTTAACTTTAAACTTTGAATAGATGTGTAATGACACAAAAATGTCATTTCACTTTTTCTCCATGTTCAACACATTATTCAGAGTGAAAATGTTCCAACTTATTTCCGTTGAATATATTTGCTGGACAATAGTCTTTATGAGGCCTCTTCTAGACATCATGGACAAATAATTTAGAGTTCCTCCACGGCTACTGCACATCTGAAACC
>JAFBJS010001081.1:113881-139825 GCA_016785265.1 Paraplagusia blochii | reverse complement strand
TATAAATAAATTATTTAATTTGGACAGGGATGGCGGGCTGCATTAAAAGGCTCAAAGGGCCGCATGTGGCCCTCGGGCCTTAGTTTGCCCACCCCTGCCCTAAGCCTTTATTCTGAGTTGAATAAAGTGTTATCTGACTGTTTATTGTGTTGCTTAACTCACCTCACAACCCAGTGTGCCTTGGGTATGGCAAAGGACTTAAAAAAAAGACCATTAGTTGACATTGGCATGGCACTATATAACATGGTGTGCTTATTATCCGATAAATACGGCAAAGACTGAAGACTTCTTTATCTTTGTGCTTCCTTCAGTGTGGATAAAATGGCAGGTTAAACAGGAGTGACTCCAGTCCTCGGCTCCATACACGCATCCTCCTTTAACCATCCTCCACCTGTGCTTTGATTGGCCTGCTTTAAACTACTGTATGCATCCTAAAGAGGAGGGAAGTCCCAGCGGGCGGCCAGATAATGAACGTCCTCTAGCTCTCCCGGAGAGGGGCACCGAGTAACAGAGTGAGCGAGATAGACACAACGTATTCGCTCCAGTCCATCACATCATGTAGTCCTATAGTGTCCCACCACCCTTTTACCCCCCACTCTCTTTGTCTCCGTACCCTCTGTCTTCTGCATATCTCTCCTCTCTGTGGATTCACCTGTACATGATGAACTCACTGACCGTCTGCACCGCTGGCCACGACATCCAAACATATCTGTACGTCCAGACATTGACCTTCAGATACTGCCACGCTCTTGGGTATGGAATATGTGTATATATGATAGTGAATAGTGAAATGACCGGTATAATTTCTAGTCCTGATCAATGGAGACTAATATCAAATGTGAGGATGGAGAAGCTATTGATGATGAAGAAAAGGAGCCACTAGCCTCACGAGAAAGCAAAATATATATATTTTTTAACTTCATATTCCTGCTCCATAACATTTTCATAACAAGTAATAAAGAGATGGAATTATTGGAATTAAGATTGTGTGGTTATTCATCGCTAACTATGAACTTTCTTTGGCTTTAAATTAAAGGCTAAGCAACATTTAACTTTATTCAGCAGCTACAGCTCTGAAAGAAACCATTTTCATTATCGTCTAATTTAATGTATAGAAAGAGCCTGCAAATGTTCCTGTGAAAAAGCTAAAAAAGTTCAGTCGAAATCACAATAATAAAAAAAAAATCCCTCTTCAATTTAATTGCAAAACTTAATTACAAGACATTTTACAATCAAACCCTATGAGTCAGGTTTTGGGAAGAAGCATCTTGACCTTGAGCGTGTGTTCAAGGTCAAGATGAGGTAAACAAGACGTCTGCTTCTCTATCTCAACATGAAATACATTGTCAAAGTTAGAATTTCTAGTGAGAAATACAAATCACAACTAGAAATTATTATGTGAAATTATACTGTAGATGGGCCACACAAAGATTTATCAAGTGCACACAGCCTATAACTTTCTGCTACCAAACCAGTATAAAAAGTTAGAATCTTGTATCAGTGACTCTGCGTCATTTTGAGTTTGTTGTTGTCTTCACTGAGAAAATATTTCCTAATCATATATAGTTGCATTATTGATGATGGAATCCTAGCCATTCTATTGGTCAGTTCTTTCGTTGATATGGATATGGATCAAGTGGAAGTAATAGCCAGATGGGGCCAAAAGGAAACATTATTTCTCTGCGGCCCGGCACCAATTCACCCACGGCTCGGTGGTTGGGGACCACTGATGTAGCTGATATGTGCATTCTGTATATCTGTCCAACTGCAGATTTTCACCAAATTCATCAAATTTTATTTCTATAGCCCACATTTACAAAACACAGTTTGTCACATGGGGCTTCACAGGGTTGGTAACATCCTCTGTCCTTAGACCCCCAGCCAGGGTAAGGAAAAACTACCGAAACCAAAACCCTTTTATCAGGGGGAAAAAGAAAGGTAGAAACCTCAGGGAGAACCACAGGTGATGGGTCCACTCCCTGGACGGACAGACGTGCAGTGGATGTTACTCAGAACATGCAGTTTACAATTTAACAAACGTAAAGACAAAAATCAAGTCCTAGTTGGTCTTGGTCTTGTCGATGACCGTGTCTTCGGTTCTGTCCTGTGCTCGTCCCGTGCATTGGTGGCAGCAGAAACTGTAAAAGAGTGGGACCAGTTAGTGAAGTGAGTACATGGTGAACTGGAGGACTTTAGAAAATAAAGTCAGGGAAGGAAGGTTGGGAATGACATGTGTTTGGGGAAGAATGATTAGGATGTTGAAGTTGCCAGACCAGAATAGTTGAACTGATAAGTTTAAAAATATAGCAATCTGGTGAGATCCCAACGGCGGAAGCACGCCGTCAACCACCGTCTAAAAGCAAAGTAAATATATCCTCAGCACATCCAGGTAGAAATACCCCGCAGTAACTCGCCGTCCCGATCACTACTACTCACTTAACATCTCGATTCTGAGCAGAGTTCAGCAGCTCTTTTGTTTTAGTATGGATTACCAATACGCACATAAAAAAAAGCAGTGGTGATGGTGAGCAGTGGTGATAAATCAACCTTACAATATAGTAATGATGACAAATTCTTTAAAGGTGAATAGATAAAGCATGGCAGAGCAGGAAACTGGAGAGGGCCAGAGAAGTGGAGAAGCAGTGAAAGCAATAAAATAAAGTACTTGGATGGATTGTTAGGTAGTCGTTACGGTGTGTTTGTGTGTGTGTGTGTATGTGTATGTGTGTGTGTTAGTGGCAATTGGAGTGTAGACCGAACGACTTGATGAACCGGTAAATTCTACTTCTCCTTCTTGCTTGTATGTTTCCCCCAGCAATCCTAAACACACACACACACACACATTTATTTGTAGCTGACTGCTCTGTGACTTAACTCACCTTCCTTCACACTTGAACTCTTATGGCGAGTAAATCAAACCTCCATCTTTCATTCAAATAAACACATTTCTTAAAAAGGACTGAACATCTTTTCAGATGTTCAAAAACTGGTTAGAACATAAAAATATTGTTCCTGGAACAGTTTGTTCCTTTTCAATTGTTAGTCATAAACTGTATGTGTGTGTGTGTGTGTGTGTGTTTAAATATGTCCAAGTACCTTTGTTGGCTATGTCTCTGCAAATTCCCCCTGTGGTTACCCTTAATTTCAGCTCCACATCCTTCAACATTTAGACTTGTTTGATGCCGAGTCAAACAAAAAATGTTGTTGGATGGGATTCACGGAATGTCTTCACATCCGAAGCCAGGAAGTGACAAATATATAGAATTAGTTTGTTTGCGCTTTAACAACGAAATACCGTAGTCTAACCAAACAGGCTAAAACTACAATAACAACTGAAAGATTGTTCTACCAGGTGGGGAAATGGTCAAGTTCACCATGTTTGAGTACAAAGAAAGACAAGATGTCTTCAGTGATGAGTGAAACCACCGAGTAAGTGTGCAAGTCCTAATCAAAGAAGTTGAAGTTGGTCTTTATTTAAAGAATTGCAATATATAAGAGTACTGTCTGTGAGGTAATCAGGGGGACAACACAGACAGGAAGGTTTGGAGAAAAAGCTAGAGAAGACAGATTGAGATGGATTGGACATGTTCAGAGGAGGGACAGTGGTTATATTGGGAGAAGAATGCTAGACATGGAGCTACAAAGTAAGAGACGAAGAGGAAGGCAAAAGAGGAGATTTATGGATGCTGTGAGGGAGGACATGGAGGTGGTTGGAGTTGGAATTTAGGATGCGGAGGACAGGGTGAGATGGAAATTGTTGACTCGCTGTGGCAACCCCTGAAAAACTGGTTAAGCTGAAAGGACAAGAAGAAGACCTGCAGTTATTTATAAGCAAGGGTGAGTGGCTGATTCATTCAGCGTTAGGCAACTAGTTAAGGTAAAAAAGCAGAGGAATTACGACCAGACCTGCTGCTGCACTTTGGACTTTTTGAAGGGGTCTTGTTGAGCAGGTTTGGTAAACCAGTGGACACTGCAGTAGTACAAGGGAGATATGACCATAGCCTGAAGTCACAGTCGGATGACACGTAGAGTTTGATTTTGTAGTAGAGAAAAATTGATAATTTCATCAAGAAGACATTTTTTGCAACAGTGGTAGGAACAACTTAACTTTCTTTTATTTGTTGACTCTGCCTCCTCTTACCCTATCAGTTACTGTGCTTTTATTTTCTATGGCCTATTGTAACTTGAAACTTTTTCATCAAATTGTTAGTCTGGGTTAAAGCCAATGCCAATTGTATTGTAATGATGGGCAGCCTAGAGTGGGTGGGCAGCTGTGAGTGGGTGCAGTGCAATGATCAGACACCCTAAGTGGTAACCTGGCAGCTCCTGGGTTCGAACCTGGAACCCTCTTTACCCAAGTGGGCCACAAGTGCCAGCTAATGAACTAATACATGATAACAAAAAGCATAATACTGGTCCACATTACTTGTACCGTATCACAAAAGCAGGAATAGAGTTGGTGTCAAAGTCCTCACTAACAGTACAGTTGCACCAGCCTTCAACCAGGAGCACAACTAGCTGTGCTTGCACTTCTGTCGTTTACCCAAAAGGAGAAAAATGTGTCATTCACTGATGTGACGTTCAAGGTTTGCCGTGCATCTCTGTCTGGCATTGACTCTGACAAACTCAAACACAGACACAGGCCCAGAAGAGCAGACGGAGGGAGAGGAGAGATTAATGAAGAAGACACGGGCGGTGTTGAAACAGTACGGAAGTGGACTGAAGGGAGCCGGGGAGGGTGTGAGGGGAGACTTGGGAAAATAAACATGACGGTTCATGGGGAGGGGGATGGACAGCAGGGACAGCACAGAAGTGGAGGAAAAGAAAAGTGGAAGTGAAAAGAGGATGACGATGAGGAGGAGGAAGAAGGAGAGTAGAAAGAGCGAGCTGATGTTTGCTGACAAGGGCAAAAAGTGAGGTCTCCTCCGAGAGCGGCCTGATGCAGAAACAAATGAGGCGACAGGAGGGAGCAGACAGCTTCGTCACACGCACTCATGATGTGTGTGTGTGTGTGTGTGTGTGTGTGTGTGTGTGTGTGTGTGTGTGTGTGTGCATTTTTGATATAAGTGTGAAAACCCCCATGAGTAGTTGTCGCTGTTTGCGACACTCAGGTAAAGAAAAACGTCCACCTTCATGAAGAGGCACAAGGAACACAATGGTAATGCTCACAGGTGCATTTAGCAAGGACGAAGAGGATGGAGGAAAGGACATGGGAGAGGACAAAGGAGAGGAGACAAGGAGAGGAGTTAAGAGGTTTTTCTTTTTTTTTTTTTTTTTTTCTGCTGCTGCTGCTGCAGAGACAATGTTAGTTGTGCACGAGGGAGAGTTGCCATTGTCTCAATGACACACTGGCTCACAGTTGGGTTGCAATAACACCTTTTTACGTGCACACACACACACACACACACACACACACACACACACAGCTGGCTGAGTGGTATCAGCCTGCAGCATCTGTCTACTATACTGTTCTTCTGAGGAGGCAGTTAGCAGAGTAATGGGGGCCCAGTCGCTCACACAGCTTGTTACAGGACAGTCTGGGATATGAACAGACAACTGAAGAAAGCAGCTGGAGAGAAGGAGAAAATGACCCAGTGACATAACTTTGTAATTATTAAGCAGGTACTTCGTCTCAGCGGCGCGGCGGCCGTGCCGAAAGCTTAATGCGCTGCAACTCAAGGCTGCATTATGGCCTCCCTTTTTTTTTTTTTAACTTTAAACTATCATTATGGAGTAAATGTTGATTGCACAATGTACCGGCTAATAATGACACCATTAGCGCTCTCGTTTTTATTTTAAAGACCAGGGTATCAGCGGCGCGGTGAAGAAGTGAAGGCTCCATTTGAGAGGCAGCCACCGTTCCACTTAAATTGAAAGAGGAGATGACTATATTAATTTTCCTGTTCCAGGAGAAAAGGAAAAAGCAACTGTAGGAAATCGACAAAAGAGAAGAAGAAAAGAACAATGAAGGAAATTGCACAGGAATGAAGCTGGTTTAAAATATTTATCTTCCTGAGAGCCAGAGGGAAATGACCCTCCATTTTATCTAATGTGTGATTTCTCGTCTTTTTGGCACTGGCTTTTCAATAATCATATAAAACAAACTTTAAAAAAAATTACTCATATTACTAATTAAGCAACACAACATCCCTTGGCCACAAAAATTTTCAAATCAAATGATGAATATTAAAACTGATATTAACTGATTATTACGGCAGTATACTAACAAACTAGAAATAAATCCAGGTCCATGTCCTACATTGACCATCTGGTGTGGTGTGGTTATGGTTAGGATTGAGTTAGGGCTTTTTCATCATTGCCTCCAAAAAAAAAACGGAAAATGGATTGCAAATGCACTTTGTCTCTGAAAGGCTCTGACCCTCAAAAGTTGAATCATTTCTTGCCTCAATCATAAAGTAAAAAAAATAAAAAATCCCTATGTCCCAGAGAAGCTGGATACGAACGCAAATGGTCCGACGATGGGAGTTGGGGACAGCGTTCTTAACAACACCAAGTATCACTAAAATACCCACCTGGGGTCATTTTGACCAGTCAATTTTAATAAACTGCTCAGGGGCCAGGGTGAGATGGAAATTGTTGACTCGCTGTGGCAACCCCTGAGAAAAGGGACAAGCCAAAAGGAAAAAAATTATAAAGAAGCTCATCATACATTCTTAAATGAATTATTAAAAAGGTAAATTTGTTGCAATATTATAAAAGTAACACAGGAATGTGTAATTGTACATATTTACTATTCACACTATTGAAAATCTATGGCACGTCAGCAATAAAACAGAAAAAAAAACACAAAGTCTGGCCGAGAAGAAATATAACACTGACATATTTAATAACAATAGAGTAATAATTAGGAGAACAATAACAATAAGCTATTGTAATAACAACAGACAATGACAGTATGTACATAAAGTTTGCAATTATGCACATTGTTTTGATGCATGACGCAATTGTGCATCTGTTTCAATCCCTACGTCTCACCAGTAAGAAGTGAATTATTTCTTTATTGTGTGTTTACAACAAACAGGTTCTTGCAGCAGGTGTTTAGTTTTGCATGAGTTTCCTCCTAATTTGAGACCAACTGTGCTACTACGGCTGTTCTAACACTTTTGCTCTGTGCCATTTCCAAGTCTGAATGTAGCCTGTTAGAGGACAAGAGAAAGTGTTTTTTTTTTTTCATTCTTCAGCTGCCACTTTTCACCGAATACACCCTTGCCATCTGATCCATGACATCCATACTTGGCGTTATTGTAGTATATTACTGAGTCAGGTCAGTCAGTCAGCAAAACCGCTGCCTCCGACTCATCAGGTGACAACCCTGGCAAGGTTGACAACCTTTTTGAAACCGAGAGCCACTTCCAGGTCACTCAGTAATGACCTGAGCTACTTGTTTAATGCAGACTTACCCTGCAATGTCTTTTTCTCCTTTCGACTTGACCCTTTTACAGGGGTTACCACAGCAATTTCCATCTCGCCCTGTCCTCTGTATCCTCAACTGTAACACCAACTACCTACATACCCCCTAATTTTACCAATGTATCAACTGTCCCTCCTCTGAACATGTCCAAACCATCTCAATCTGGCTTCTCTAGGTTTTTCTTCAAACCCTCCTGTCTGTGTTGTCCCTCTGATGACCTCTTTCTTGATCCCGCCTATTCTTGTCACCCCCAAAGATTATTTCAGCATCTTTAACCCTGTATCCTGTCTTCTGCCCGTGTGTCTAATCTAGGGGTGTCAAACAGTTCCTCAAAGGGTCACTGTGGCTGCAGGTTTTGGATCCAACCTATTTGGGGCACATTGTTTGAGCAATCAGCTGTCTGGAGGAACAGATGTGTATAAGAGACAGATGCAGACTTACCCTGCAATGTCTTTTTCTCCTTTCGACTTGACCCTTTTACAGGGGTTACCACAGCAATTTCCATCTCGCCCTGTCCTCTGTATCCTCAACTGTAACTCCAACTACCTCCATTCCCCCTTCTAATTTTACCAATGTATCAACTGTCCCTCCTCTGAACATGTCCAAACCATCTCAATCTGCCTTCTCTAGCTTTTTCTTCAAACCCTCCTGTCTGTGTTGTCCCTCTGATGACCTCTTCCTGTCCATCCTTGTCTCTCCTAAAGAGAACCTCAGCATCTTTAACTCCTCCACCTCCAGCTCTGTCTCCTGTCTTCTGTCTATTCCTAGTGCCTCAGATCCATCCATCAAGGCTGGTCTCACAACTGTCCTGTAAACCTGTCCTTTCACCTTAGCTGACTCTCTTCTATCTCAGATCACTCCTGACTCTTTTCTCCAGTTGTTCCATCCTGCCTCCACTCTATTCTTCTCCTCTCTTCCACAGTCTCCTCTGTTGACAGTTGTTCCTCAGTATCTAAACTCCTCCACCTTCTCCACCTCTGCTCCTTGTAACCTCACCATTCCACTGTTCCCCTTTTCATTCACACACACATACTCTGTGTTGCTAGGACTGACCTTCATTCCTCTTCTCTCTTGTCCAGACCTCCACCTCTCTAGGTTCTCTTCTAGCTGTTGCCAACTCTCACTGCAGATCACAATGTTATCTGCAAACGTCATCGTCCAGGGAGACTCCTGTCTAACCTCACCTGTCAATCTGTCCATTACTAAACAAAACAAACAAAGACTTACCCTACAATGTATTAATAAAAAGTTCTGGGACATACAACAGTGACCACTCTTCCGACCATCATGTCTGCACCCATTTGAATATCACCCAGGCACCAAGTTGGTGACCCCGGTTCTGAACACTCCAATTCTGACACACAAGCGTTTGATACCTGCGTTGGTCAGTCAACGGCCTGGTGGTCGGTCCTGCTCAGATCTCTCTTCACACAGTAATGTCCGCTAAAAAAGAAGACAAATCACCTTGAAATTAGCTGTGGGAAGAATGATGGGAATCAATGCTCGTCTCACAGTACTGGTGTGTGTACTAATGTGTGTGTCTAAGTACTTGTGTTAGTGTACCTATTGGGACATATAATGCCTGTCCAGTTGCTCCTTAAAGAGCTAATATACATAGCCACCTCACTATTCCTGCTGCATTGGTAAGATAAATCCGTTAGCCTTTGGAGGTGGCTGCCGGCCACTTGTTCTTCACTGTCTGCTTTTTCCTGCTCTCATTTGTCTCCTCTACTTCCTTAATGGTCACTCGTAGTGTTTCACACATTGACTGAAGATGAAGGAGGGGCTTCTTTTTTTTTTTTTACCATTATTTGCTGAATGGAGCCATAGAAATCACCCTGTTTTGCAGTTTGCTGATTTTTCTTTGCTGTGTACCTTGAATAAAATTCATTGCTCCGATGATCTTGGTAATAAGTTCTTGTATGTTTGTGAGTCCCCTAATGGTAAATAAAAACTGTGTATTGATAAAAAGGAAAAGAAGGAAATAGCACCATGAAATAAAGCAAGAAGACTACTACATCAAGAACCTAGAAATATTAGAGTTCTTACTGGATTATTATTTTATCGTCTATCATCTACATGTGTGGTGTCTACAATTTTGAGTTTCTCTTTCTGTCCCTAAAAACCTGTGGATTAGATTCGAGGCATGTCTGGAAAAGTGGTCTAGGGATTCTGAAAAAAAAAAAAGGATTCATCCTCTGTAAAGTGTTAAGAGTGTTTTCCTTTTAATTCAACACTAACTGATTGTTGGTATCGCCACTCAGCAGCGTTGTTGTCTCACAGAAGCCAAGGGAGGCCAGATCTCTGGCGTATTTTCAGAATATACATCCATCTTTGTCTGTTTATACACTTATATGCCCTGTGACCAGGTATCCTACTCCACAGCCCCTTATGAACCTTCCTGTGGATGGTATGCTCCTGGGAAGTGCTACTCCAGCATGTAGGGACATCATTATCTATAATTCAGAATCAAAGATGATGAGAATAGCAATTTTATGTAAATCAATTTTCTCCCCACCCTCACTGCTTAGTTATTCTGTATTGACAACAGTTTCTCTTAAGCAATCTGCTTTCCAGTTACACAGCAGTTGCAAGGAATTCGTAATAATCCATACACCCATCCACTTATCCGTTACTGGTTTGCGAGAGAAGGAGTCTCCACGACCGCCGCACAAATCACACTGCACCGCACTACCCCTTGTGGATGGTAAGCTCATTGGAAGGCACCAAACTGCCTAACTGGGATTCGGTATTGCCCAGATGGTGAACCCTGAAGTTCCACACCAATGACAGAAATACAGTGGTGCCTCAGCTTTCGAACGCCTCAGCCCTCGACCAGCTCGACTCTGTACCAAAATTTTCGAGAAAAATGTGCCTCCACTTTCGATCGAATTTCAGCTTTCGACCGGCACCAGTCAAGCCCAACTGCGTGCGTTCTTTCTCATGCAGAATTCAACTCAAGATACTAGATGAAATGGAAACATTACAAGAGTTGGCTGGAGACACCGAAGCATTGATCAGTGAAAGGGCTCTCGCTATTTAAGATGATCTAAAAAAGAAAGGTGCGGGTACGAGCAGCGAGGAGAATTTTGAAAGTGATGAAAAAGGCTTTACTTTTAAAGCCAGTCGCGGCTGGTTTGAAAAGTTTGAGCAGAGAACTGGTATCCATCGTGTGACAAGACATGGAGAGGCGGCAAGTTCGGACCAAAAGGCTGCCGATAAATACGTGATCGCGTTCGCCCGGTGCGTAAAGGCTGTTTTTTAATTGCGATGAGAGCGGTCTTTTTTGGAAAAATTGACTTTTTATATGGGCCAGAATGGTTTAATGAGTTTACCGTTATTTCTTATTTTTAAAATTATTTCAGACCTCGAACAAATCAGACCTCGACCATCAACCTGGAACGGATTATGTTCAAAAGCTGAGGCACCACTGTATTGCCTTTGGCCCAAAGAATTTTCAGAAATTAACTGTTATTTTAGTTTGCTTGGCTTCGCTGGAAACATCCTCCACGACTGTTAAGAAAAACTACAATAGCAATGTATTAAAAGGTCATTACTAGGTATAGGTTTATGTAGTTCCTCCTCTGTTAATGTGATAGTATTATAAATAGTTACTTGTACTTATACTATACTTAATACCAGTGGTGGGCCGTCAGGGCCAGCAAGGCCTTCTCTGCTGGCCCAAACATACTCAGAAAAACACATTTATTCATAATTTATTTTTTAAAAGAAATTCTTATTAGTTATTGTTATTAAGAAAAATAGTTTTTACATTTTAAAAGCTAGATAAAAACCTTTTTTCCAATCATATTTCAGCTATCTAGTGTTGTCAGGTTCCATGAAATCTGCCATGGCCTTCAGTATCGACAGCGCTGAGTGCTGTTTAACACGCTAGATTGGGACCTGGGACCTTCCTGCATACCTACCATATAAGGAAACACTCCCAGGAGTCTGACAACGGCTTCTTGGGACATACTGAACCTGAACTAGGAGATTACAGCTACAGACAGATTGTGGATTGTGTCATATTTTTGGATGAACAAGAACTTTCATTGATGAAAGCTCCCAGTCCTTAAATAGAGGTAACTACGTGAAACTTCTTTCTTTCCTTCCTTACTGAATACGACCCAGACTGGCAGTACCACCTGTCCACTGACAAGGTGTTTGCTGGGACAACAGGAAATATCCCAAATAACCTAATGTATGATATTGCTGATTTGATGTGAGACGAGATAAAAGCGCAAACAAAAGTGTCCCCTTTTTTTCCGCTGTGATGGTTGATGAGTGTGGAGAACACGGCACAGCTCGGTCTGCGGTCCTGCGTTATGTGATGTCCGTTGGTGTCCAGGAGCGTTCTGTGAAATTTGTGGATGTAACCAGTGGCAGACGAGCTGATGACCTTTCCAATCTTATTTATAATTTTCTTAAGGAATATGAAAGTTCTCTGGACAAAGTTGCGGCACTGTGATATGATGGCGCAGCGGTGATGGCATCTGGACTAAACGTATAGTGCACATTAAATTGACAGAGAAGTATTATTCACTATTATTCACACGCCTGAATTAAATCTTAACTCAGGGGGCCTCAAAACCTAAAGAGTGCAAACATTTTTTTTTCCAATGGTCCAAAGAGTGCGGTCATTCCTCCACGCTCTTTCCAGGCATCCACTTCTGTTGGTCTGGTATTAGTCCGTCCCTGGTGTCCTGTGTTTCAGCTGAGTGAGTAATCAGTCTCCAGGTCTGCAAAGCTCCCCTTCAAGGCTGCGATCAGTTTGACAATTAGGCCGGTAAATAAAGATAATGTGAGCCATCCGGGGTCCTTAAGTGCTGCACTGCAATTAACTGGGCTGATTGGTGGGCAGGACCCTACAAGGATACTGAGACACAACGGTAATGATAAGGTAGTCAGGTTAACCACTGCATTTTTAACCAGTGGATAAATGGGGGGGGGTTAGTGGGAGAGCGACCCAAAAGGATTAAGAAGTAGAAGATGACCAAATGAAAAAAGTGTAGTTCATTAACTGCAAATAGGTGTTTGTGTTCACATTTGAGAGAGTCCAGAACACAGTCCAGAAATAGGGAAGTGGAAAAATCCAAGGGGTTTTATCATTCGCCCAAAATGTTTCTACAGATCTATAGTAACGGAATGCTGGAAAGTAGTAATTTTTAACTCCAGGGTGGGGTAAAATGTGGAAAAACCCTTTCCAGCAGCAAAACAAACCAGGTGACCACACCCTCATTGACATGATATTCTTCTGGGATTGTCTGGAGTTTAGTTTTACCTTTACCTGTACCCCTTCCACCTGTCTTACCTGGAATCTGATGATTGATTTTTTCTGTTGAAATAACAAACAGGGCATTAATCCGCTTTTTAGCCATATTCCAAATATTGTCGCGTGAATTGACGTTTTGTAGGTCGTGGTCCAAAGCCTCTGGTGACTCTGGAGACCGAGAATACCAAGCAGCTGCAGACAAGTAATGTCATATTCTATCAGATCACTTGGTTTGTGCTAAAAGGTTAGAACAAATCAATAACACTGTGTATAAAAAAAAAAACTGCCCGCTGTTGATTTTATGAATGAGGCCAATAAGGCTTTGTTGCATTGGCGTTAACAATGTGAGGAACCAAACGTGGTGAATGGGAAGTGAATTTAACAGTATTGTTTTCCAGACACACAGATTAAGTAGCATTGGGGAAATATTTTTCCAATCGTACTATTGCTGATAATAATATGCCCTCCTAAACACAGCACAAACACTGCACACACCCAACATGTAATTTAAATTTAGACGTTTTTTCTGTCTATTTTTAATTTAGAAACAATCTGGAGGCAGACACGGAGCTGACATGGACAGTCTATCTCCTACTAACTGGTCCTTCCAAGACACTTTCTCGTCCCCGTCCGTTACGTCTGTTGCAGCAGAGGGACAGGGACACCAGTGAGGTGGAGAAAAGAGAAATCGATAGAGAGTTAAATTGAAGAATCTGTGCCCATTACTTTCCCCGTGTCCCTTCTTTCTTCCTGTGCGTCTGTGACAAGACTGCAGCCGTGGAAGGAAGCACGTCCTTTCACATCCACATCCACTACGCTCATTCACCCGGGGCTGTTTGTACTCCGGCACTTTCCAGCCACAGAAACCAAGACCAAAAAAAAACCTGGTCTTTCCGAATCTGATATGCAGCAACTGAAGCTGTTCCTTAGGGGGGTGTGGACCGTCCTTTTGCCGAGGCAAAAGTCGATACGTGATTGAAAACTTCCTTACCCATATCTCACTTTTCAGCACTTTTGAAGCCAAGTTAAAGCACACATTCATTGCACCTGTGTCTCCCTCCCCTATCGCTCATTGGCTTTCTGTCTGGGGTCCGTCTGTCCAGTCCGCCCTGCGCCCACCCTGCGCTCTGCTGCCTCATCATTCATTTCACACTAAGCAATGGAGCAGAACAATTCAGGATCACATCTATTTCAATCTGAAATAATCACCCTTGTGAAATATAATAAATTATGCAGCACTCAATAGCTCGGCGTCAGTCCTCCCCAGCACCCCACCTTCTCTGGTAGTACTAAGCTAATGATGCCAGCACTTAATTCTCAAAGTCACTGCAGAAGAACTTTCTCCACTTCCCGTTTCATGCTGTTTTTGGAAATAAGATTTTTGACAAGTGGAATGTGAATTATAGAGTGTGTTTATATTGTTAAAGCAGTCAGTCTCCAGTAATGTCACCCAAATAGCACTGCTTCATACTGTCAGCCTTCCTGTGGTTGGTGAGCCCACTGAAGGTTATGCGGGTCGGCAACCTGGCAACCTAAAGCCTTGTGGACCCAGGTCTGCTTCAAACATTATAAACAATATAAAGTCATAAATATGAATGTAAACATGTTATTGGAGACCATTTCAGGTAACAGTGTGATTCGCATGTACTCAGCGTCGGCTGTTTACTTACATATAAATGAACCACACAAGGGCCACTCAGGCAAGTGTGACAATTCCCAGTGTGCCGCCACATTAAACGGGTCAGACTATAAAACAGGGGACGCTATCAATCTGCTCCGTTCCCATTGTAATCTGACCTGACGATGCCATAAAATGTTCAAATGTATTAGATGTTAATGTACTGCATTGTGTCATAATAGCCAGTCAAGTGTCTCATTAAAGCGCCGTTCTGAACCTTTGCATCAGGAACCAAAACAGGTCACGGGCTGAGTCCACCGCTGTCTGCTGAGTCCCCTGATGTCACGAAAACCAATATATTTTAATGAGCCTGAGACCTGGGGCTAGACCATCATTTTCTTATTTGGGTCAAGGGCTGAAATGTTGAATAACCTCTGCTATAAAATACAATGTATTTAATGCTATACCCTCAGTCTATGAGCTCCAATCGGCATCTCATGGATGGAGGGACTGGGTAGACACAATATGGGGGTGGATTTTACAACAATGGAGTTCATGAAGGGGGCCCTCACCACTTTTTTATTTTTATACTTTTACAAATATAACATTTCTAAATTAAATGATTGCCTTTCATCTAAACATAGATATAAACAAATATATTATTTATATAACATTATTATATTAATAAAATGTTATTATTGTTATATACATGGGTATATATAAATAATCTGTGGGTTAATGGGTAATCACTGTGATCACATTCACCTGCGTCTTTTTAATTGGTCCAACTGGTGTCACCTGGTACTCTCTTGTCACTCATTCTTCTTGGGACTTCTTGTACTGTAGTGTTGTGTTCTGTTTGCTTTGGTGATGTCGTTGGAGAAGTCAATTTATTGGAGATATTGTATAAGTATTTGTAAAATTGAAGGAGAGTACATGCCAATAGAGAAGACAATGTACTAAGGTTTGCTTGTTTATCATTTTTCTACAAAGAGGGTCTCCCAGTTGCTGCATTGAGTCCCTACACAACACCAATGCGTGACAATTATTGACCTTTATTTTAAGACACTCGATATTTTATTGTAAATACCTTCATATTGTGGCAGTTTTTTGAGTTTTGCTGCCTCATCATTAGGACTTACCGCTGTTTTTAAAAAAGCCCTGCAACGATGTTTGCTTTTTACTCTAGTAGATTGAACCGCTACACACAGAAAAAAAAAATGTCTCTGAGTCAGCGCTGGGAAGCCGAGTATGCAGAAATGATTGTTGTCCTACATTATTTCCTTTTTTTTTGTGCAGCCAAGACCACATTTACTTATGGGTACTATACTCAGAAGTATGACCGCATGTTAAGTTGGTCAAAAACCGTGTCTAATAACAGGAATTAATTGTTTTGTGTGAACAACAATCAAATAAGTTACATTATTTCATTCATTCATCTTCACCGCTGCTGACGAGACTGCTGCCCCTGTGACCAGGTAAAATAATTTTTTTTTTTAATGATGAAAAATGATAGAAGGGATGATAAGTGAAAGAATTTATAACTTTAAATGGTAATAGGAAGTTAGTCTTGACTTCAACACTGTGCTGTGAATGTTCCCTACATTAGAAAAAAAAACCTGCATCTGTGTGTGAGGGTGTAGTGACAGCATAATGAACCAGGGGAGACTAAGTAGTCTGTAGGAAAAAGTGAGTGTCTCATTTCTAATCTTAGAAACACTTAAACAGTCAGACTGTTTGGCTGAAGTCCACGTTTCTGCCTCATCTGTCCCACTGTCTCACACACTCCAGTGCTCGCTGTAAATCTCTATCAAAGTATGACTAATTACTGCACTCTGTTCATGATATCTACATTACAGTTAGCATGGTAGGGAAGATACCAGCTTCTCAAATACAGCAAGTCAGGGAAGTCTCAACCAAAACAACACATTATACCTTAAATACAGATATGTTAGTTAACAGTGTGTATGGTGTGGAAGTGACATCTTAAATGTCTTACTGCCCTGACTCCTTTAGGCCTTCTCTTAAACTCCAAACGCCAAATCCAGCCCATCCAATTTGAATCATCCAAACGAAGATATAATGGGTATTTCATAACTATAAAACTGTGCTACAACAATTAGAAGAGAGTATGAAGATATTATGGGAATTAAATACATATAAAGATGTCTTATGCACCCCTACACCCCCCCCCCAAAAAAAAAAAAGCAGAGGGAGGATGATATCATGGGTATTTCATATCTATAAAAATGTGGTACCACATCTAAAAGAGAGTAGGAAGATATGGTTTTACCACCATTAAAACAAAGGGATGAAGATATCGAGGGTATTTCATATCTATAAAAACCTGCTACCACCCTTAAAACAGGGTACTTCAGAACACCAGCAACAGGGTATCAGGGTACAAGAATACATGAAAATTGTATCTAGCTCCCAATATGTCTGTCCAGAATGCCCCTTGTTATCAGTGCAAGAAAGGCCTAAAATTGTTTAAACAAGTACTTCTTAGCAAAAGAAGTACTTGTTCGAAAAGTAGGAGCTCTTTGGTAATTAAATCCAATTATCAGGGTCACAATTAGATTCAATTGGGGCGTCATTTTTAGACGAATCATAGATGAATTCATTGCGATTTGTACACGATCAAACATTTTTTCCCCATATTTGGGGGAGTCATTTAGTCGTTTTGTCATCCTTTATTGACAACAAGCCTCTCTCTTGGGTGAACTACTTTCCAAGAAGAGACAGTCCCCCCCCTCCAACCCCCCCCCTCAAAAAAAAAAGCAGAGGGAGGATGATATCATGGGTATTTCATATCTATAAAAATGTGCTACCACATCTAAAAGAGAGTAGGAAGATATGGTTTTACCACCATTAAAACAAAGGGATGAAGATATCGAGGGTATTTCATATCTATAAAAATCTGCTACCACTCTTAAAACAGGGTACTTCAGAACACCAGCAACGGGGTATCAGGGTACAAGAATACATGAAAATTGTATCTAGCTCCCAATATGTCTGTCCAGAATGCCCCTTGTTATCAGTGCAAGAAAGGCCTAAAATTGTTGAAACAAGTACGTCATAGTAGCGAAAAGTAGGAGCTCTTTGGTAATTAAATCCAATTATCAGGGTCACAATTAGATTCAATTTGGGCGTCATTTTTTACAATTTAGAATCATAGACGAATTCATTGTGATTTGTGCACGATCAAACATTTTTTTTCCCCATATTTGTGGGAGTCATTTAGTCGTTTTGTCATCCTTTATTGACAACAAGCCTCTCTCTTGGGTGAACTACTTTCCAAGAAGAGACAGTTCCAAGGAAGTTGCGATAATCCACAAATCCATTGATCTGCATCCGCTTATCAATCACTGGCTTGCAAGGGCAGCAGTCTCTATGACCAATGACTGAGGCATTGCCCCTTGGTCAAAGCACAACAGTCATTTTAACAGCATGACTTCTAGGAATCATGTAAAGATCTGCTATGACACCCTAATAGTTGATTTTTCTTGCATTAAATATATATACAAAGTCATTGTGCACTGCATGCAACTGGAAACCAAAAGGAGAAGTCTGACAGTTGAGTTCTCTGAATGTCACAAGAGAATGTAAGGTGGAAGTAGTGGAATAAAGGAAAACAGGAGCACGTTGTAATGGTGTTCATTGACGGCTGAAGAGTTTCAGGTGTGTCAGAATCACAGCAAAGCACAACAGCGCAGAACTCACCAGCTGCAGCCTATCCTGCAATCTGCCTCCTCAACACCTCCTTACTCCTGGATCAATAGTGATCAGATACTAAACAGCTTATGTTCTTCACTGTTTCCAGACTGTCAGTTTGTCTGATTTTGAATGTTAGTCTTAAGTGCACTCTGTACTTTTCCTCCAATTGTGTTGACTGCAGAGGAAACAACTGTTTCATACAGCACTTTGTTTACATCTGCCAGTACACCATAAATTGTGCTACAATTTTTTTTTGTTGTTGATTACTTTTAGGAACTTATCGGTATCATTAGTTCCAAAGATAATTTAGGTGTTGTGATTTCGACATGGCTAAGTGACATATGTACAATAAATACAGTATGTGACCACAAACTTACATACATATCCAACAAGCAAGATACAGATCATAGATAAAAATATGAAATCAAAGTGCACAATTTAATTTCCCAAAACAACAAAAAAAATGTTCCCAGTTTTGTTTTTGTTTTTTTTTTTGCCTGAGATGGTTTTAACATGTTCAGAGGAGGGACATTGGTAGAAGAATGATCCTTGCGTGGAGATACTATATAAGAGACAAAGAGGCGATAGATGGATGCAGTGAGAGAGGACATGGTGGTTGTAGTAGGACATGGGAATTAAGTTTACTGCATCACAAATCCAGGTGAAAGGGTGTGCAAGGATGCAGTCTCTAACAGTAGTTTACAGAAGACCAACGTATTTCAGTCTACTGCTTTAACAGAACATAACATTAACTCAACTCAACTATATTTATTTAGAGTGCCAAATCATAGCAATAGCTATCTCAGGGCACTTCACACACAGTTGCATACAAATACAATGAAATGAAACAATATACAAAACAAACAATGACCTCCTGCCCTTATAGACCCTCACACTGGCTGAGGAACAAATCTCAAAAAGAAAACCCAGGCAGGAAAAAAGGAAGAAACCTCAGGGGCAATCGACAGCGGAGGGGATCCTCACCCAGGACGGACAGGCGGGCAGGCAAAACAGTGGCAACGTAACAGCAGCTAATTATTATACATTATACATTAAGAGGTCCAATTGTAAGTTAACGTAATATAGATTAAGATTTGAGAGAACTCTTGATGGGTTGGTGGTGAGGTGGTAAGAGTCCAGTGGCTGCCCAGCAGATGAATTGAACAAAAAAACTCACAAGCCAATCATGAAATGTGATAGATACAATGAAAAGTCAGACTAAGCTGCAGGAATGACAGTCATATTTCATGCCTCATGCTATGGGTATTTCCAATTGAATTAGCCGACTGATATAACAATAATCAAGTAATTACGAAATAGTTTTATCAGCTTTTTCTCCGAAAACAAAAACCCACGAACGATCCTCGGATTTGGGAACTAGGGAAAACAAATGTATATGAAAGTGAAAGTCACTAGATGGCAGCATTTAACATATTTTATCATGTAATGATGTGATGATGATGATGATGATACTTATTTTAATAATATGGGGATTGCATGCATAACACTGGCGCCAGCATAGAAATTAGATTGTAGGATGGTAAAACATCATTCAATTTCAGCAGAAAGTTAATATTGAACATCTTTGTTTTTTCAATGTCAGGTCCAACGAAACACAAAATTCTTCAGGTAACGCTGTTAACAACCTCGTAACTACATAGTCACGATTGAAACATTAAATTCCATGCAGAAACGTCGTGCAACAAGTCATCACGGCACATACAAAACTTGTAGCTGTAGCAACGCTATTAGAAAAGCAGCAAAATCGCAACAATTGGGCTACAAGATAATTGCAAGTCATTATTGAATTATCTACTAAAATAAAAAAAAGTAAAAAAAATCAAATCTTGGATTAACAGAATTTGTAAAAGTCCCTAAATGATTTGTACTTAATTGAAAAAGCTGATAGAATGAGTTTATAAATTGCAATGATCTCTACTTTTATATCCACTATTATTTTTTTTTTATTGACCTTGAGACCTTTAGAGAATTTTTGAGAATTTTCAATGAAATTGTGTTTTACGAATAAACTAAAATATGTCACATTTTCTCCATTGTTGTGCAAATTCATGATGGAAACAAAAAAAAGTAAATTAATATAATTTAAAGCTGCATCAGCAGTAGCAACATGCATGCATGTGCAGAAACACACGCACACACTCACACTTCTGGACTAACACATTCACACAGTCATGTGCATGCACAGCATGATAGGAATCACGGTGCAGGTAGTTTAAATCTGACACCCGCATAAATGAATATGAAGGGATGAAATAGGATTAGCCTCTTTGCTATTGATTAGCTGGCGGTGTGATAATTAAAGCGGGCCGAGCCGCAGGGCTTCTGCAGTGTAGTGTGTGTACGTGTGTGTGTGAGGGTGTGATGAATGCTGTGGTCCCCAAACTCAAGATTGTTCCACTCAGCACAATTACAACAACCAGCTCTACTCCTGCCAGCACCACTACAGAGCAAGCAGTGCCTGGTCATGCAAGACGGGGTTTACTGTGTGTGTGTGTGTGGTTGAGTGTGTGTTTGTGTGTGAGAGACACGAGATAGAAATAGAGAGAGAGAGAGAGGAAGTCAGATAGAAAAATCAGAGAGGTTAAAGGACATGCCATGAAAATCACAAAATGAAGAAAATTTAACAAGACATTTTTATTAAAATTAAATGCCACTAAGGTTTTGTTTTTCATATATAAACCCCAAAATATAAACCAACACACGACAGTTTCCAGGGTCATGTACCATAACATCAGACAATGACCTTAAACAAGCGGTGCAACTATCAAACCAGAGCATGTTACATAGTTTGTTTCCGTAGTGTTGCAGTATGCTAGCCGCGTTAAGTTCCCAATGGAATCACGTACTTGGTGCCTGCCAGGAGGAGCCATTGGCAGTGGATTTGCGGCTAACGCAAGAACCCCTCAAACATATGATCAATAATATTCAAACAATTATTGGAAAATTGTAACCACAAAAATATGTGCTTTTGAGGAAGAATTAGCATTCAGAATAGAGACCAATATATAGCTGTATTGATTACGAATTCCTGTTTTTAAAGGTTTCTTGGCCATGTGGGCTAATAAGAAGGAAGGGAAGCAAACCCCTGGTCATTGTGACATTGTGATCCGCACACAACGAAATTTGACCTCTGTATTTAACCCATCACCAGAGTGAACCAGGGAGCTGTGAGTGGGGACGGTGCCATGCTCAGTGGACCTCAGCGATAACTTGGCGGTAGGGGGATTCGCACCAGGGGCCTTGCGAATCCAAGTCCACTTCCTTAACCACTGTCACCAACTGCCCAATAATACTATAGCAGTGCAGCAAAATAGGGCTTGGGCGGTATTTAAGTGACTTTAAACTTTTTGAATAGCTATAACATGTCACTTGTCTTTGTTGTCTTTGTCACAAATGATCCATCTATCTGCTCCAGAAGTGACCCCATGTCAAATTTTAGGACCCCAATGGGACGCGTGAGCCAAAGGTTTGCCCTCGTCTGTACTACGAACCTCTTATTTTATCTTCCTCCAATGGAAGATAATCACAGAGAGAGTACAACAAAGACACATCCATGTACTGCACTTGCTCTTAGGTGTTGGAGTGAATCTACCGCTGTGCCTCCACACTAACAGAAAAGGAAACTACATCCAGAGGTTGGTGGGGCAGATAACATTCACATATATTGTACAAACTGAATAAAGTCATTGAACTGTACCAAGGGATTGGATTCTTCCATTCTTTCTTTTCGTCTGTATTTTCAGTCTCAGTTAAAGGTGTCTCCTCAGTCTGGTGGCTCTGATCAATGTCCACTCTGTAGAGCTCTGTATGTGAGTTCATCCTGGAATGTCTTGATTAAAAGTCTCCCTGACTAAAACTTTACACCGAACAACCACAAAACCAGGCCGGAACACCTACATTTAGATTCCTGGCTCTGTTTTACACCAGCAGATGAGCTGGAGCTCCAGAGAATGTTTGATCGAGCGTCTGAGGGCAAAAGTCTGCTGAGATTGGGGGAGGTTAAGAGGGAGTCCCTCCTGCATGATGGTCAGCAAAAAAGGGAAGGTGAAGTGAAGGAGAGGGCATTAAAGAGGACTTGGTGGAGGCAGGGTTGACAACAACGAGAAAATGGATCCACTCAGATTCATTACGTCTTCTAATAAAAATCAGTTTTGTGCTCGGAATTTGGAGCAAATGAGGCCAAAAAAATCGGAAAAACCCAACAGTTTTCCTTTTTATTTTGATATAAGCTTTATTTATAAGTTTTTTTTTAGATATTTGTTTTTAATCATTCCAGCATATGTATAAAGCACTGTAAAGAATCCATTTGACTGCTGTAAAAGACTACAGGGAGAATTCTTGATACGGATTGGTAACATTTAATAAAACCAGAAACATTAGAATTGTTTTGTTCTGGAAAAGACACACTTATTTAAAATATATATATATATATTTACTGGTTAATACTGGTTTATTTTGTTCTTTGAAAATCCTTTGTATCTGTGGTCTCCTAGTCTAGTCTATGGTAGTCTACAATGACCTGATGAGGTTGACTTCCTGTGACCTTCACTGACGGTGGGTGGACCATCAGACTATATGGGGAGGACTGACTACCAACTACTGTCACATCTGAAAGGACACAATAAGAGGACAATATTGGAGTCTCTCAGTATGGAAAAATGTTTTAGACACAATATCAATATTTTTTTCCCACGTTAATGGTGGTCTGGTCAACATTAAATATTGGAAATTGTTGGAAATGCAAATGCAATGTCAATGGCCTGTCTAGTTACAGCCTTTTTATAATAGAAAAAAAGGGAAAATCATTGGCTCTTATTGCTGGGACGACCCTCACCAACTGTCCGTAGCAGCTTGTGGGCCTCACATCCTACAGCGGAGTGCGCCCTCTAGTGTCCATCTGGTAGAAATAACTTGAAATTCTGATGCGATTTTGACACCATGAGGTGGCGTCCTCTTCTAAAGATTTTTTTTTTTCTTTACTCGTTTTTCCAAAATACTGACTCAGTGTTTTTTTTTTTCATAGATTATGACTCACACTCTTACAGATGGCACTACTGTACTCACTGTTTCAGTCCATGCCCAGACTTGACGTTGACACGATTCCTGCAGCTTTTACAATACAAAAGGACCTATTATTAATTCTGCCGGAAAACAAAAAAAAAATGTGATTACTGGACCTGGATCTGTTCGTGCTGAGAACAGCCTTTCTTTCAAACACATTGATTTCAGGCCTTGTTCTCGGTTCCTTCCTCGCGTTCTTTCTCTCCCCCTCTCAGTCTTTGTCTCTGCGTTGGCCCGATCAGCACACACTCCTCCAGATTGAATCATCTGAATATGATCATAAGGCCCATGATGAATGCTAACTAGACAGCAGCTCTGGGTTTGATTAATGGAGATACTGTGCTGGTTCACACCAGTAGACCTGGCGCCCGACAGCCCAAACCACAGATAACTATTCAACGAGTATTAATCATGGTTAACCAGGCAGCACTTTCTTACAGCACACATTAAAGTACACTCAAAGCTACTTACAGAGAAGATGTGTATAAGAGACAGGAATTCAGGGAAACCACGGGGACATATTAAAAAAAAAATGTTTGTATAAATATTTATTTACGTGTGTATAAATAGATAGATATTTTTGTTTGATTCATTTGTATAGGTGTAGTAGTTTATGTTAACAGCTGACAGGGAATGCTATTACCATTTTACAAACAATATTTATTTTGGGGTTTTGACTGATACCCTGACACCCAAATCCATGAATAGTATTAAAAACTGTTTTTGTTTGGAGTAAACCAATTGGCAAGAAATTCTGGTATAAAGCCGTGGTTTTCATCAATCAGCTACTCGATTGGTCTAGAACAATCCTCTGCCACTGCTCGCAAACAAAAATCTGATTAAACTCAATATTGGCTTATTTTACTTCTAGATTTTACCTCTAAGATAGGCGGAGCCATCATGTGCCCATACAACTACATCCCTAAACTGCAAGAGGTTGAAATGTAAGACAGTCATTTGGTCTGACAGAAAGACAGATGTATTGTTTTCTCGTCTCATTGCTTACTTTTCCGACAATACAACAATCTTAGTTAACTATATTTACTATAGTGCAGCAGTTTCCAGTGGGCTCACCACCCACAGGAAGGCTCCCTGTATGTTGCAGTGTGATTTGGGTGGTAGCGGTGGAGACTGCTGTCCCTGAGAGCCAGCATCGGATAAGAGGATGAGGATAAGGACCCACCTGCCCTGGAATCAGAGAGCAGAGAGGCCTCCTCGGACGAAGTCGATTTGGACAAATTTGGATTTGCTAAATGCATAGATGCAAATGTAAAGTATTCAGTTTGCCTCCAAAACCAGTGAAGGATCGTAACAATCATGCCCCGTTGTGTGTGAGTGTCCATGATACAGCATCCGTCTGACTAACAGCCTTTTTATAATAGAAAAAAAGGGAAAATCATTGGCTCTTATTGCTGGGACGACCCTCACCAACTGTCCGTAGCAGCTTGTGGGCCTCACATCCTACAGCGGAGTGCGCCCTCTAGTGTCCATCTGGTAGAAATAACTTGAAATTCTGATGCGATTTTGACACCATGAGGTGGCGTCCTCTTCTAAAGATTTTTTTTTTTCTTTACTCGTTTTTCCAAAATACTGACTCAGTGTTTTTTTTTTTCATAGATTATGACTCACACTCTTACAGATGGCACTACTGTACTCACTGTTTCAGTCCATGCCCAGACTTGACGTTGACACGATTCCTGCAGCTTTTACAATACAAAAGGACCTATTATTAATTCTGCCGGAAAACAAAAAAAAAATGTGATTACTGGACCTGGATCTGTTCGTGCTGAGAACAGCCTTTCTTTCAAACACATTGATTTCAGGCCTTGTTCTCGGTTCCTTCCTCGCGTTCTTTCTCTCCCCCTCTCAGTCTTTGTCTCTGCGTTGGCCCGATCAGCACACACTCCTCCAGATTGAATCATCTGAATATGATCATAAGGCCCATGATGAATGCTAACTAGACAGCAGCTCTGGGTTTGATTAATGGAGATACTGTGCTGGTTCACACCAGTAGACCTGGCGCCCGACAGCCCAAACCACAGATAACTATTCAACGGGTATTAATCATGGTTAACCAGGCAGCACTTTCTTACAGCACACATTAAAGTACACTCAAAGCTACTTACAGAGACAATGGGATCATACACACACAAATACACTCTCTCATACATCATAGAAAATATTCTCACACATCCATGTAGCCATAAAACCGCATAATTGATTTTTCGCACTGACTCCGATATTGTATTGTGGGGAAAAGTCCTTCTTACACTGCGGCTGTATGCATTATTCTACACTGTTTTTTCATATATATATATATCATTCTATTCCTTATTCTTCTTCTTGTCCTTTCGGCTTATCCCATTTTTCAGGAGTTGCCACAGCGAGTCAATAATTTCCATCTCACCCTGTCCTGCGCATCCTCAACTCCAACTCCAACCACTTCCATGTCCTCCATCACTGCATCCATAAATCTCCTCTTTGGCCTTCCTCTTCGTCTCTTACCTGGTAGCTCCATATCTAGCATTCTTCTCCCAATATAATCACTGTCCCTCCTCCGAACATTTCCGAACCATATCAGTCTGGCTTCTCTAGCTTTTTCTCCAAACCTTCCTGTCTCTGTTGTCCCTCTGATCACCTCGTTCCTGATCCTGTCCATCCTTGTCACCCCCAAAGAGAATGTCAGCATCTTTAACTCTGCCACCTCCAGCTCTGCCTCTTGTCTTCTACCTATTCCTAATGTCTCTAGTCCATAAATCATGGCTGGTCTCACCACTGTCCTGTAAACCTTTATATATATATATATATATATATATATATATA
>JAFBJS010001081.1:83178-113383 GCA_016785265.1 Paraplagusia blochii | reverse complement strand
TTTTCTAGATTACACTTTCAATTTATATTTTCATTATACTTCTATCTTTCTCTGCAATGTGCCAGTGTTTCCCCAATAAATAGTGCAGAAAAGGCAGCGGTGGCCTAGTGAATAAGGAGGCGGACTTGGGTCCACAAGGTTCTAATTCACCAGCTGCCAGGTTGGCAGGCACTGAGGTGCCCTGAGGATGGCATCATCCCGACCCACATAACTTCCAGAGGGCTCACCACCCACAGGACGACTGACAGTATAGTGTAGTGTGATTTGGGTGTCAGTTGTGGAGACTACCGCCCCTACGACCGAATGAGAGAGAAGAGTGCAGAAACGTATAAAGTCATTTAAGTCTTAATTGCAGTTTACCTTTTTTTATCTTAGTTCACACAAGAAACCTATAGGTTTTTACTTTAGGTTTGGGTTTTATAATTTTTGATTCAAACAACTTAGTGTCCCTGAGTGCAATTTAATCAAAAATTTAAAGGAAGAAAATAATAAATAAAGGTTTACTGAACCTAAAATTGTGAGTTTTTATACTTGAAGTCATTAAGTTCTGCTGAGTTAATTTATTGAGAAAGATATGATGAATTATTTGTAGCATGTACTATAAAATTCTGAGTTGTTGTAATCAGTAAATTAATTTAATTTAATTTAATTGAAAATAACATTTACATAAACTCAAAATATTTACGTCCTGCTTACTTGATACTTGAAGTTTAGAAACTCAAAAAATTAGTGGCAAGTGATTGCCTTACTTTTTTTGAGTTCTACTTACTTATTAGGGTTTACAGTGTACTTTCTCCAGTTGCCCTTGAAATAATGTTTTTTTTTTTTGTATTTTATGACCTACATAGGCTGGGATAGGATCCGATGGAAAGAGAAATTGTGTGAATTGTGTCAAATATTCCTGTGTGATTTTGGCCTTTTGAGAGGTGTTGTATTGAAAACACCCCTAAGACATCATAAGGAGTGCCATGTTCTTTGACTAGGATGACTGGTCCAACATGCTCAGGCAGTTTACTTGTATGCCATATGTCTAATAAAGCAACAGCTGTGACGTTCTAATAACCTAACAATAACAATAGACTGTTGGGAATCAGCTGTGTCATTCGCTTCATTTGTGTGCAATACCTGAATGCTGTGCTGCTCTTGGTGTGTTACAAATGCATGACAAGAAATACTTTACATAAATGTGCTCATCCTCTGTGCTTTTTAGCTGAGTGGACATTCAATTAACTATCCTCCCATGGTGTACTGGTTTATTGGACGTAGTGGAGTCTACACAAGCTGACTGCTACATCAGATCAGCTGTCACAACAATTTCTCCAGTGCGGCATCACTTACGATTTTAGAAGAAGCAGAATGGATGATTTAATAAAAAGGGCAATCACTTTTTTGTATATATATATAAGTATAAGTTGTTTGTTTTTTTTGTGTGTGGTGTTTTTTTTTTCTTTTACAAAAGTTCATCAAGGACAACTATGCCTTTAAGAAGTCCTAAGGAGTGTCACTGCTTGTATACAGGGTGACCGGTCAAACATGCTTTGTGTGTTTTCAGCAGTAGAGGGAATACGACCAGCAACCATGGCATCAGCTTCATACACAGAAGAACTAACTTGTTCCATCTGTCTGACTATATTTACCGATCCTGTTATCCTGACATGTGGACACTCTTTCTGCAGAAAATGCATCGAAGACTCGATGAGTTCACTGCGTCAGTGTCCACAGTGTCGGTCAGATATTCCTGAAGACGGGACTTGTCTGCCGTCCAGTCTCATCCTGAAAAATCTTTCTGAAAAAGAAGCAGTGAGACTGCGAAAGGACCAAGATGTAAGTCTCTCATCCTTGTCTTACTTTATACTGTTTTATATTATGTAAGGTATGTCCAAACTGTTCCACAAAGGCCCATTGCGGCTGCAGGTTGTTGTTCCAACTAAGCAGTAAAACACCTGATTTGACTGGTTTAATCAACTGCTTCAGTCAACACACAGCTGATTGGTCAAACTGTCTGATTTTGCTTGGTTGCGGGAAAAAACAAGCAGTCACATTGGTCCTTTGTGGAACAGTTTGGACATGCCTGCTGTAAAGCCATTGAAAACAGCACTCCACTTATTCTGCAGGTTGACTGTCAGTTGTGTCCCGAACACGAGGAAAAGCTGAAACTCTTCTGCGTCACTGACGAGCAGCTGGCATGTATCATATGCAGAGACGGAGACAAACACGACGGTCACAAGTTCAAGCCAATCAAAGAGGCCGCTGCACTTGTCAGAGAGGAGGCTGAGGCGCTTGGTAAGCAGGTCTCACACGATGTTGTGGCAACAGAGGTACTGTTCAATGCACAACGTGAGGCAATAACAAAAGCCAAAGACAAGTCACAGCAGCTGATGACGAAGATCACTTCGCAATTCCAGGAGATGCACAAGTTTCTGAGAAAGAGGGAACAGGAGCTCACGGATGTTCTCAAACAGAGGGAGGAGGACGCCGTCCAGAAAATGACCAAAGCATCAACTGCTCTAGAAACGGCATTGGCAGAGAGCAAGATGCAAGAGCAGAAAGTGATGTCTCTCCTGAAGATCAGCGACCTTGAGAAGTTTGTGAGGTGCTGCAAAGAGAACGGCAGCGTAATGTCCTCTAAAAATGGGACCAAGCCCAAAGCCCAGGGCCTCTCAGTGGTCAACATCTGCCCCTCGCTGGGGCCGTATGAAAATCAACTTCAATTTTATGTGTGGAAGGAAATGCTTCAGATCATTGAGCCCCATGTAGTACTGCAGCCAAAGAGTGTTCATGGGAAAAATAGCAACGCACCTGTGAATAACTAAGGGAGGTGGATTAGGCCAAAAAAAAAAGAGGTGTGCTCCCTGTAATAGAAAAGAAATAATAAAGGGTTGGATAACACAAGTTCTGTTTTAGTAACTAGCTTCTTTAGGGGTGTAATATGATTTTATAAGAATAAGAACTATGAGAAACTAACACCACTGTCACTAAAATATAGAGGAAATTAAATAATCTGTATTTTTTTTTTGGTTTGTTTGTTTTGCATTTGGCCTTACCACATTACCCTCTTTATAAGTGCACACTTTGTTGTCGCTGTTAGATATGAAAATGAAAATCTATCTCAAGTGGTTGTAGTAAAAACACCACACAATGGGCTAATGTATGGAACTGATGATTTCACCTGACGGCAGCATTAGAAGGAAGTACAGGTTGGGAAGCAGGATTACCGGAAAATGGGATTTTACAATGTTACATGGTACTTAGCCAACAAAGTCATATGGACTCTTAAGACACAATCTAACTTCTAAGACAGAAGTGTGCAGTCATTCACTTTCCTCAGTCTCCAAACAATACTGATGTGCAACTACTAGAGATTTTGAAAGATCACAAAGATCAGGCGAAGGCAAAGTCTGGTTTGACTTTTTAATTCAGCCAAGTTGAATTTGTCAAAATGATATGATCACTAGATGTTTGCCTTTTTCTGCCCATGTTTCATCAATAGAAAGTTGCCTCCAGAAGTGAGGAGTTATAGCTCCCCACATCCTTGCTTTCAAAAATGTACAATATACTCACCAAGTATGCCGACTAAGCAGATAAGCAGTCAACACAAGACTTAGCTTTGTGTTTGATGGCCAGTTTACAATCAGTACAATCAGTGTCACCAATAAACTAAATTAAATAGCACTACAAGTTTTAACCAGGTGTTAAAATCAGCAAAGTCTTCCAAACCTCTGGAATTTTGTTTCCACAGGATCACTGATAACATTGAAATAGTTGAACAAAATCGTAATTTCCCGAGGGATACTCCTGAGGGATTAATAAAGTTATATCTATCTGTCTTTTTATCTATCTACCAAAAGTGGCCTCAGGATAACACATTGTGCCAGGTATCTGACATTGAATTATGGTTTGCTTAGTTCTTAATGGGATTTTTGTATTGTTCCCCTGGTGGTGTGTTTTGGACCCATGTCAGTAGAGTGCGACGGCTACACTAAGGCAGGTCTTTCTACTGATGGTAGATCGGACAACTGATTTGTACGACCTGTCAATAAAGTTTTGCTTTTAAAATCTTAAAATCTCTCCAAAGGTGAGTGTTTTGTTTGTTTGTTTTGTTTTTGTTTATCATAAAATTGTATGATATAAACAGCAGCTCATAGTGCCTAAAGAGCAGACCTGGGAAACTAAGGCCCGGGGGCCAGATGCAAACCATATGGCTTTTTAATCCGGCCCGACAAACTTGTCCAAATTATACTGTTAATTTAAATCATCATTATCCTTCTGCCTCAATAGATAGTCTAGAATAGGTTAAAGCATTTGAGCATTTTACCCGTTATTCAATACTTTAACCATCATTTATCTTAGTTCACACAAATACTCAAACTTTTTGACCTGGCCCATGACTCAGGTTTTAGTGTCACATGTGGCCCGCAAGGCAAAATAGTAGCCCAGGCCTGGTGTAGAGCAAAGCAAGAAAAAAATGGTTTTGGTTTAAAAAAATACCATCATATACAAACTGTACACAAATCCTACAAAATCCATTATTTGCAAAAATTAGAGAAAATGATTATGTTATCTTTTTTTATTATTATTATTAATAATTTATTTCCTTTTCTCTTTCTTTTATCTTGTCTCTTTTTCAGGGGTTGGCACAGCGAGTCAACATTTTCCATCTTACCCTTGTCTTTATTGTCTCCTCTGACAACTACCTTCATGTCTTCCCTCACTGCATCCATCAATCTCCTCTCTGTCTCCTACCTGGTTGCTTCACCTCTAGGATCATTTTTTTTTACCAATGTATCCACTGTCCCTCCTCTGAACATGTGCAGTCCACCACAATCTGTCTTCTCTAGCTTTTTCTCCAAACCTTCATGTCTGCGTTATCCCTCCCTAATGACCTCGTTCCTGATCCTGTCCTTCCTTGTCTCCCCTAAAGAGAATCTCAGCATCTTTAACTCCTCCACCTCCAGCTCTTCCTCCTGTCTTCTACCTATTCCTAGTGTCTCTAATCCATCCATCATGGCTGGTCTCACAACTGTCCTGTAAACCCTTCCCTTCACCTTAGCTGACTCTCTTCTGTCCTGAATTTTTTCTCCACCCGGTCCATCCTGCCTGTGCTCTATTCTTCTCCTCTCTTCAACAGTTGCTGCTCTGAACAGTTGATCCTCAGTATTTAAACTTCTTCTCCTTCTCCACCTCTGCTCCTTGTAACCTCATCATCCCACTGTTCTCCCTTTCATTCAGATACATGCACTTTGTCTTGCTACAACTGACCTCCATTCCTCTTCCTTTCATTTCTTACTAAATATAGACAATATGGAAAGTATTCCAGCCGAAAAATAAATATTTTTGGTCTTTAGTCTTTGTGTAATTTGCATAGTCAAGGTCTAAAGATTTCCAAAGAGACAACTTTGGATAGATTGGTTAAGAGTATTGCTGACACACTTAAAGAAAAATGATCTTAGTATCACCTTATTTCACGATAAGTATCACTTGATTTCGTAATACGTTTTACGTCTTTTCGTAAAACATTTATACGTAAGTACGTACTTAGTAATACGTAATTACGTGATGGATTCAAAGTTCAACTGAAGCCTTCTTGCTAGGAACTGGCTTGTTTACAAGATTCAGTTCAATGTAATTTCGATGCTTGGTTTGAGGCACGGTGAGATTTAACAATTCCTGGGCTCAACGGATGAGATTGTAATAATGTGTAGACAGAATTAAACACTCATGGGGTTGTACCGAATATGTTGTTATGTGTTAGCTTAATGAACCACATTACCCATAATGCACTATGTGGTAGGGTTACCGGGTGAGACCATGTACTCTCTTCGGAGTTCCTGTAAAGTTTTCTGGACATAACAAGGAAGAACAAATCCAACTCTCTAGATGTCGGGACATGTCACAAAATAACGTAAAACTTACCATGATACGAAGCCCTCTGTCCCTAAGCGTGTGAGCAATACGCTTCCTCAAATTAATAAATAAAATAGCTTTGTATCCACGTAGGTATTATTCCGCTAGAGTGTGGCAGTATTCATATTCTTTTCTGTGGAGTTCAGCAGTGTTGGTTATTTTCAGCTGAAAAGTACAAGACCGCGAACTGTACCTTTAAGAAGTCGTGGGAGTGGTTACTCTTCAAACATTTATAGTCTCAGAGTTCAACTCAGAAGCGGGAAGAACAGCAGCAGCCATGGCGTCTATTTGCTGCGCCGATGAGCTAACTTGTTCAATCTGTCTAGAAGTATTTACCGACCCCGTAGTTCTCCCGTGTGGTCACTCTTTCTGCAGGAAATGCATCGACGTCTCTTTGACTTTACAGCGCTGTTGTCCACAGTGCAGGGCAGACGTCCCCACAGTTGGGGCCTGTTTTTCGACTAATCACGTGTTGAAAAGTCTTGCCGAAAAACTCAAGAATAACCGAGGAATTGACAGAAAAGTAAGTCCGAGACTGTTTTATTAGTGAATCAGTTGGAAACAGGTTGTCGACACACTCCGTGACCATAGTCCAGACTACATTTAACAACGTGTTATTTCACAGGTTGATGCGCAACTGTGTCCGGAACACGAGGAAAAACTCAAACTCTTCTGCGTCACAGATCAGCAGTTGGCTTGTATCATATGTAGAGACGGGGACCAACATGATGGACACAAATTTAAACCAGTCAAAGAAGCAGCTGTTCTTATGAGGGGGGAATTAGAAGGATTGAAGAAGCTTGTATCTGCAGACACCACTGAACTTATGAAATCTGTAAAAGCCCAGAGCGAAGAGATCACAAAAACCAAAGCGACGTCAGTGCAGCTGATGGCACTGATCTCCGAAAAGTTCCAGGAGATGCAAGAGTTTCTGAGAAAAAAGGAGTCGAAGATCAAGTGTGATCTCATGGAAAAGGAGGAAGATGCCGTTCAAAAGATGACCAAAACATTAAGCATGTTAGAATCTGCTTTGAAAGAGAACAAGGAGCAAGAAGAGAAAATGGAAGCTGTGTTAAACATCACTGATTCTGAAAAATTCTTAAAAACCTGGACTGAGAATGGAAACAAGAGACCCGAAGTCCAGAATGTTGAAGTGGTGAAAGGCTGTCTCTCACTGGGTCCATATGAAAGTCACTTGCAGTTCTTTGTGTGGAAGGAGATGCTTCAGATCATTCAACCCCGTGAAGAGCGTCTGTCGATCACAAGCGATTGTGGTAACGTACAAGTGTCCACTGATGGAAGAGACTTGATGTATAAGCCTACGATCAAGACAAGTTCCACTTGTACTCCTTGTCAAAAATGTCAAAGATCACTCTATTACTTTTCATCTACTAATAACTGCAGTGAGGAAACCTCAGAACGCTGTGTTTCCGCATTCAGCCGTGATGAGTTCACTGCAGGGCAACATTATTGGGAAATAGAGGTTGGACAGAGGGATTATTGGGAAGTAGGAGTGGGACAGTACTGCCTGAAGTTTGATCAACAGAAATGTGTGGCATCAGATACTCAAACAGATATAAACCTAAAAGAAAATCTGCTAAAGATTGGTGTTTACTTTGACCACACCTCAGCAGATCTTTCGTTCTATGATGCAGAAGACATGAGTCTTCTACACTTCATACCCCAATGTGAGATGCCAGGTCCAGTGAAGGCTTTTTTCCAATATAAGTTCAGAAAGGGAGCAGATCATAACCCACCCAGAGTGTGCTGGTTCTGAGGAAATGAGTCTCTAGGAAAAAGCCATGATTTACATCTTCAGCATTTGTTAGTATCCTTTGTATTCGCTGTGTTTAAGAGTCTAAACACAATATTACAGAATATATTTCACTCATCTTGTTACATAATGTTGCTGTACACGTTTGAACATTACTCTGAAACTTAAAATAAATGATTTATTGTACAAATTAATGACATAGGGAAAAAAAATAAAAGTGCTGTCAAATCTCAAGATTGTTAATCTGCATGTGACACAATGAAAATAATAATATCCCCTAATCCACACGTGTATAGAAAAAATGTTAATAAAATTGTCTGATGTTCCACAATGGTTGAAAAGTTGAGTTAGCAAAATGAATAGAAATAAAGTGACAGCATTGGCAAGATTAGAAATAATTAATTGTAGTTGAAATTATACATTTTCCTTCCAACTTTGCTTTTGTCAAATAAACCTCCATTTTAAGCAATTACAGTGTTGTCTTGTTAGCTGTACTAGCAATGTTTAGAGTGTTTTTCTGATTGGTGTAAAGTTATCTTCATCGACAAAAAAACAGTTTCTCAACCACTCGGTGGAGACTTAATGGTTAAGGATGTGAACTTTGGTCCAGGGAGGTGTCAAGTTCAAGTCCACCAGGTTACCACTGAGGTACACGGAGCATGACACCGCCCCCACTCAATGCTCCCTGGATACTCAAAGCTGCTCACAGTTCACCTTGGGGATCAGTTAAAATGCAGGGATCAAAGGAGTTTCCCTTTTCTTTCCAGTAGTGTCTTTAATACATAGTTTTGGTTAAACAACTCAATCATATACAAACTCTGCATCGGTTGTGTAAAATATATTGTTGAAATAAACATAAATATACAACATTGACTATATTTCATTTTAAGTTGTCTCAAATAAGTGGAATTAAGGCAGTATTCACTGGGAAAAAAGGAAATGTTATGTGTAAAAAGTATCTTAAGAATAAATACACATTGATTCACAAATAGTTGTGAAAATACAGTACAATGCTGAATGTTCAAAAGAAATATGTGTATCCTTTGGTGTGCATTTATTTTTTTTTTAGAATTTTGTAGCTCTATAAATTCTTCAGTTGACATTTTATTTCACCCATGTATCGTTTCTATTTTAAATGGCACTAAATGCATATCACCGCTAGAGGGTGACAGTAGTCTTGACTCTGACGTAAGCGCTCTAACGGTTTGGCTTTGTCTCTGCTTAAAATGCAATAAAAAAATGTTTGTATTTGTTAAAACTAGCTTCAAGTCAGCACCATATTGATATTTGTAGACACTGTTTACTTATTGCTAAAACATGCTTGACAAGTAAATGCCTATCTGTCTGTCTTTCTGTCTCTCATGGACTGCTTAGGACAGTGGCGTCAAACTCATTCCTCAAGCTGTGGCTGCAGGTTTTTGTTCCAACCTATCCAGAGCAAACTAGTTTCAGTCATCTGTCTGGAGACTCGGATCAGTTGATTGAAAATTCAAGTCAGGTGTGCTGCTGGTTGGTTGGGACAAAAACCTGCAGCCACACCGGCCCTTTGTGGATCCGGTTTGACACCCCTGGCTTTAGAGATCTGTGGACAGTGCTGTAAAAAATAAAACTAAACCTCATCAAGAGGCAGAAAATTGGGACTGGTACTGTGTAGTTTTTCCATCAGTTCACTCTAGCAATGATAGTCAAATGTGTGAAATTATTACATGTTTTGGGAGGTTTGAATCAAACATGTAGTTCTCCATATTACTCAGGACCCTTGAGGTAGATCTCAGTTTAAAAAGTGGAGTTGACCCCATATTTAGCATGTAATGAATGCCAATCTGAGTGTCTTTTTTTCTATGTCACCCTGAATCAAGAACGCGACCTGCACCTTTAAGAGATCATAGGGAGTGGTATTTTGTATTTATTGAATTATAGTCTGTGTTCGGCTGAAAACAAGGAAGAGGAAGAACAGGAGCCATGGCTTCTGCTTGTTACGCAGATGAACTAACTTGTTCTATCTGTCTGGGAATATTCACTGATCCTGTAACGCTTCTGTGTGGTCATTCCTTCTGCAGGAGATGCATCAAAGACTGCTTGATGTCACAGCATTGTTGTCCACAGTGCAGGGCAGACATTCCCACAGAAGGGGTCTGTTTTTCGACTAATCACGTGTTGAAAAGTCTTGCCGAAAAACTCAAGAATAACCGAGGAATTGACAGAAAAGTAAGTTCGAGACTGTTTTATTAGTGAATCACTTGGAAACAGGTTGTCGACACACTCCGTGGCCATAGTCCAGACTACATTTAACAACGTGACCTTTTATTTCACAGGTTGATGCGCAACTGTGTCCCGAACACGAGGAAAAACTCAAACTCTTCTGCGTCACAGATCAGCAGTTGGCTTGTATCATATGTAGAGACGGGGACCAACATGATGGACACAAATTTAAACCAGTCAAAGAAGCAGCTGTTCTTATGAGGGGGGAATTAGAAGGATTGAAGAAACAAATATCTGCAGACACCACTGAACTTGAGAAATCTGTAAAAGCCCAGAGTGAAGAGATCACAAAAACCAAAACGACGTCAGCGCAGCTGATGGCACTGATCTCCGAAAAGTTCCAGGAGATGCAGGAGTTTCTGAGAAAAAAGGAGTCGAAGATCAAGCGTGATCTCATGGAAAAGGAGGAAGATGCCATTCAAAAAATGACCAAAACATTAAGCATGTTAGAATCTGCTTTGAAAGAGAACAAGGAGCAAGAAGAGAAAATGGAAGCTGTGTTAAACATCACTGATTCTGAAAAATTCTTAAAAACCTGGACTGAGAATGGAAACAAGAGACCTGAAGTCCAGGATGTTGAAGTGGTGAAAGGCTGCCTCTCACTGGGTCCATATGAAAGTCACTTGCAGTTCTTTGTGTGGAAGGAGATGCTTCAGATCATTGAACCCCGTGAAGAGCGTCTGTCAATCACAAGCGATTGTGGTAACGTACAAGTGTCCACTGATGGAAGAGACTTGATGTATAAGCCTACGATCAAGACAAGTTCCACCTGTAGTCCTTGTCGTTTTTGTCGTTATGGTAATTACAGTTCTTCATCTATTAAATGCAGTGAGGAAACTTCAGAACGTTTGGTTTCCGCATTCAGCCGTGGTGCGTTCACTGCTGGGCAACATTATTGGGAAATGGAGGTTGGACAGAGGGATTATTGGGAAGTAGGAGTAGGACAGTACTGCCTGAAGTTTGTTCAACAGAAATGTGTGGCATCAAATACTCAAACACAGGTAAGCCTAAAAAAACAACTGCAAAAGATTGGTGTTTACTTTGACCACACCTCAGCAGATCTTTCATTCTATGATGCAGAAGACATGAGTCTTCTACACTTTGTACCCAAATGTAGGATGCTAGCTCCAGTGAAGGCTTTTTATAAGTACAAGTTCACAAAGGGAGCAGATCATAACCCACCCAGAGTGTGCTGGTTCTGAGGTTCTGGAACTCCAGGACTGATAAACATAAACTTACCAGTTTAAAGAGAGTAGTTACTCCATATATATTGAAAGAGAGACTTAAGATGAGCTAACAACTGACCTGGGATCAGTGGAGCTTGGATGCAACCCTGGCCAATCCAAACTGATAACAGTTATGTATAAAAGTGTGTCTTACCAGGATGTGTATCTTCTGGAAACAACGTGCAGCAGCAGCAGCATTCAGGTTATGAAGATATAAACATAGACCAACGCAAACTGGGTCATAGCCCGAAATCAGTTTGGTTAGCTGTCTGTTTCTATATATATTTAAAAATTGGGTGGCAGTGGTGGCCTAGTGGTTAAAGAAGCAGACATGGTTCCTCAAAGGTTTCAAATTGCCACTGAGGCTCTCTGAGCATACCCAACGCCCCTATACATTTGAAAGCTATAAGTGTTTCTCATTTAAATGCTCTTTGTTTTCAGTTTGACAACTACAATAGTAAACATGTCTTTGTAGGTACTAAGTCATCCAAGTTTACGGGTGCCAAACCAAAGGTCTGTGGACCACTATCCGTCCTTAGGTCTTGTGGTACAAGACCGCAGTTGGAAACAGCAAAAAAAAAAAAAAATGCACTTCATCTTTACTATTTTACTGCTATAAAGAACGAAAATCCAATTATATCTGTTTACCTTCTTTACTTAAATATAATCTGGCAAAATTTTAAGTATTGGATCATTTGGATCCTGATAAAAGATGTTTTATTTTGGAAGTTTAACGATAAACACCTTACGACCAGTCCATTGCGCCTTGTGGTACTAGCTGACCAGTCATTAGAACAAAAATGTTTGGGGTCCACTGGTTGAACTACTAAATTACAGAATATATTTCTGAAATTGATAATCATTTAGACTACTAATATTGTTCATTGTTGTGTAATAAAAACTTTTATTCAGTGGTCCACACAAAATAACTTGGCGACCGCATTTGGCCCCAGAGCCCCAGAGTTTGACACATATACTGTAGGGTGTCAAACATTTTTTTTTTTTTTTTACCAGTGGCCACATAAACAATACAGTTTCATTCAGGGGACAGTTCTATATAGAAGACTGAAGAGATGTAACTGCTCAATGTATTAAATTAAACATGTTACTTCAAATTAACCATGTTACTTTGATTATGTTGATTATTATGTATTAAAGTAGCAAAAATTGTTAAGTTCTGTTTAAAACGTATTATTAAATTTTTAAGGTTAAAAAAACCCTGCTGCATAGACATTACGTTGTATAGGGCTATAGGGAAGGTCTTGGCGTCCGTGTTCGGCCCCCGAGCCTTGTATTTGACACGCATCTTGTAGAGGGCCATGCTGTACAGATGTATAGATTAATGGAACGTGTTTTATGGCTTACAACGTCAACTGAACAGCTGTAAAGGAACGTTAATTCGTCTGTCCAAGAAAAGCAGGAATTTTATATTGTGACACACAGGAAGTGTACGTTTTAGCGACAGTGCATTAAACTACCGTTGGTCGTATTTCTAGAAAAAAAAAGTAACAATGTCTTCCGGACAGTTTCTAAAACAATTTATCAACGAACGACTGACCGCTGCTGCTGATGAAATATTTAGAGCTTTTGAAAAAACCATCAGCAATTACGAGGATGAGATGGATCGGTACCGAACCATGCTGGAGATCGTTAGCAAACCGGAGGTAAAGATACACCGAGTAGGTTAGTAAAACCAGGATAATGTAGAAAATACTAAACAAGGTGTCAACTTAGAAAAAAAGGGTAACAGTTTTGGTTTTTCACCCTTTTAACCCACTCTCCAGAGCTTCCACGTCATTTCATTGAACCGGGACCAAGACGACCAGGGTCCTCACATCATGGAGAGAAGACAGAGAACATCTGTATCAGACAAGTTGTTCCTAAGAAGGAAGGTGACGAGTTAATATCCTGTCGTAATAGACAGGAAGTTGGTCCAATAGAGTCAGAAGTGGAACAAGAAGAACAGAGTTCTCCTGTAGTTCTCCTGAGTGAAGATCGACATGGGAATGAGGATGGAGAAAGACCCAAAGTCAAGGTTGAAGAAGACAGACATCTTCTGCAACCAAAAATAGAGCAACCCAAGATAGGTGTGTAAAGTGTACATATGAGGGAACTTCTTGTTGATGTTATTTCTAGTCTTGCTCATAGTTTTAACCCAGGTCTTATTTGTTTCTTCTTCAGGTCAATCACAGCTTAACATCATTAGAGATACATTTCACTGTGATCAGCATCTGTCTTTGAAGACCAGTGATTGTGGCCTGGACCAGTGCAAGTCAAAGACACTAGAGATTAAAGAAAAGCACCAGAGAATCAGCACCTGTCAGGAGAGTGTCTCATCACCTGGTAAAGAAGGAAGTGATGACATGAACGCAGAAAAAGACCCCGAACGTCACGTTCTCTCTCATCACGCTGCTGTTGAAGGCCAAGGGTGGACACAGTCAGTCAATCAGAAAACAGGTGACAACAAAGCTAGTCCAACTGAGTGTGTGTCAAACAATGTCCCCAACTGTCACCCTGGCAAAAAGTCCTTTAAATGTGACACTTGTGGAAAATCATATCTTAAGAAGTCTCAAATTCAAAGCCACATGAAGGTTCACACCAGTGAGAAACGTTACTCCTGCGAAACATGTGGGAAAAAATTCCCCTGCTTTGCAGAACTGTACCGTCACCAGGTTGTTCACACGGGAGAGAAGCCGTACTCTTGTGAAATATGTGAGAAATCCTTCGCATATAAATTTTACCTTAATGAACACATGAAAATCCACACAGGTGAGAACCTATATACCTGTGAGATGTGCAGTAAAACATTTCTCATGAAAAATAACCTGAGGAGGCACATGAAGGTTCACAGAGGTGCGGAACCTGTGCTTGTGAGCTTTGCAGTATAAGCTTCGTTCGGGACGGTGCCACCCTTGATGCATAAGCCACTTTGGATAGAAACGTCTGCTAAATGTATTATGATGTTATATAACTTGGCAGCTCAACCCTGATACCTTCCAGGCCCAGGTCAGCTTCCTCAACTACCAAGCTATGGCTGTGTCAATCAAATTTTATTCATATAGTCCACATTTACAAATCAGATTTTTCACATAGGACTATACAGGGTTGGTAACGTCCTCTGTCCTTAGACCCTCAGCCAGGGTAAGGAAAAACTACAGAGGGAAAAAAAACCCCTAATAACAGGGAAAAGAAAACTGATAAAAACCTTAGGGAGAACCACAGGAGAGGGATCCACTCCCTGGACAGACAGTGCAATGGATGTTACCAGAGCATAAAAATACAATATAATAAAACAAGTACAAAGATACAACATATAGTGAAATTTCAAATGCTTCCAGTAGTCGTTATGTCAGTAGGTGTATGAGGCTATGATCCTGGTCATCATACTGCTGGTCCTCCTTGTCCTGGCATTGACCCAGTCATCAGCAACAACAGGAATGGGAAAGAGAAACAGGAAAAAAAAACTGTGTAAAACACTCCAGTTAAATGTGTTTTTTTTTTTTTTTACCGCGGTTGTCAGGACCCAAAGTCTAGAAGTAAACATGTGTTTTTCTGAACTCAGTTGGGGTGCTTGTGAGTCTTTGCTGTACTATTTAAATTCCAAGCTATTCAGTGTACTGTGGAACTGGTATATAATTCAAGCCCTGACCCCTACCTGCATACCGAGGGTTATAATCATTTTACAGCTCTTTTGTTTACAGACAAATTCTGACAAAATCGATTAATGAAAATCATCATTTGCATAGACACTGTGCAAGCTATTGAGTTTTTATTGATCTGCACACATTGTTTATGGCTGAAAAGTCATTTTGTTTTGTTTCTTTTTTGTCTTTGTATTATAACTGTCATAGCAACAAGTGCGTAACCCTTGTCACTTGCGCATTTAACGTAATTCTGGCGTACATGTTTGATTAAATTGTGTTTTTGTACCAGTTTACGCTACGGTTCAAAATGTTTGCACTCACTATAAAAGTATTTAATTGTTAAAGGAAAATGTTTTTGCAATAAGGAAAACATGTGTTATTCAAAAATAAATGTTATATGTTGATTTGGTAAATGACTATTCTTGCTAAAAAACCATCTGTGTTTTTATAGGTGTATAGAAGGCCATTTCCAGCAACCTTGCTAACCTTTTTTAAAGGCTAATTAATGGTTAGAATACCTTGTGTTTGTGAGATACCTGAATATTTGTATAATAGCTGTTTATTTCACCAAACCAAAGCCAAAAAAGCAAGATCCTCCATGCAAAACCAGTGCTTTTTGTTCAAGGAACAAAAAAAAAAAAATTAGAAACTTTTGGCATTTTGCTTGGAACAGAAAAAAAGAAGCAGAAATATTCCATGTTAATGATGGGCTTGTGAACATTAAATATTGTAAATGGGCAGCAATGCGTTATCTCAGATAACAGATGAACATTTTAATTACTGTTTCTTCTTCAGGTCACTCACAGCTTCACATCCTTGAACAGAGAGTTTCCTCTGATCAACATTGCTCTATGAATGATTGTAGCCTGGACCAGGGCGAGTCACTAGTGATGAGTGAAGAGAACTATAAGGAAGTCAGCAACAGCACCAGTTTCTTATCACGACGATCATGACAATCAGTTCCTCTCTGCTGCTGCTGAAAATCAAGGTCAGACTCAGATAACAAATGAAAACTACACTAGGTTTAAGGTTCACATTTGCCGTTTGTACATAAACCACCAGCGCAGGCACTCTCTAATTATAAATGTGTTTATCAAGGTAAGAAATCCTATTCTTGGGAAATATGGAGAGTAGCCTAAAGAGTAGGCTTGAGTGTGCGCTGTGTTGTTAAAATAATAGGATTTCCAGTGTGAAAATTAAAAAGAATATGAGCATTTACAGTGAATCATTGTTATCGTGTATCTTTAATGTGTTGTTATCATTAATCACAGATAAAAACAGGTGAGAAACGCTGACCTCCACCTGCAAATTGAAGGTTCTCATTATTTAAGAGCCCTGTCCAAACCCCGACCTTTATAATGGAACATGGGTAGTTTGTCTGCACATTACATCCGCATTCAACAAGAGAGGTTGAATCAAGGTTAGTCTAATGTTAGTTCCAATGGTCTTCCAATTTTGTTATTGTTTTTGTTTCTCCAGAGCTTCTAAGTCAGCAAGGCTATCCAGAACCATGTAGACCAGGGTCCTAACATGATGGAACTCAAAGAAGATCTGCATCAGTTATCATGGGGCAGAATTTGCTCTGAAGAAAGAAGATGACGAATTAATATCCTTCGATGAAGTCAGAACTAGAAGACCAACAGTTTTCAGAGTTCTCCTGTAGTTCAGAGACCAGGATGGCAGTGAAGATAGAGAAAGAACCATAGTCAAGTTTGAAGAACATAGAGAACTACTACAGGGACGCAGAGATGTCACAGACAATCGAAATGTCAGTTTGACAATTCCAAACAGGTTATGAGACAAAAGACACAGCTCTTGATGCAAGACACACAAGACACGTGCTGCCTGCGCCTTGCAGGCCTGTCACTTTCTGTCCGCCCAGGAAACTGGGCCCCATACCAATAGTTCCAAAGCAATGTGCATTTGTTTTCTCCCATGCGACCAACACCTTCAGCAAAGCTGCCTGCCAGCAGCAGCTGCTTCCTGTTACCCTCCTTCTTCCGTCAGGACCAACCGACATTGGCGACCAAGCTGCCAACCTGCTTGGCCTTGGCCTCGTGAGCCTTCAACCGTCCCTCCCTCCACCAGAAGTTACCAGAAGAGGAAACGTGAGAGAGAAGCAGCTGGGCAGCTGAAGATATCCTGCCGTCAGTGGGGCAAGGAGTACAAGAAGTATGGGACAAATAAATTAATTTCGTACCTCCTCACCAATATAATTATGGTAGAAACAACAAAAAAGTCTAATGCTGCCATTTTTATTTTTTTTTTTAAGTGAGAGAAAAGCAGAGGGGTTGTTTAAAAAGTTACCATCTCTGTTCTTTATTGAAGAACACAGAGAGACATTAACGTAACATTAACCAACCTACAGTTTCTACTACTTACTACCTATCTACTACATTCTAATCTCTGTATTGTTGATTCAGTTTCAGACACCCATATGCTCTACTGCGTGTAAATGTGAGGACAACTGAATATCAATTTAATGTTGTGTTCAAAATGAAAATAATAATAAAAAAAAAAACGCAAAAAAAAACTCTGACTTTTAAAGGGCTAAGGGTTAAAACTATGGGTGTGACAATTCACTCACATAACGATTCGATTCATATCTCGATTATCTCGACAAGCTACAATCCCATTCAGGAATGATTCATAAAAAAAATATTAAACGATCGATCCAGTTTTACCTGATTTGGTTCAGTTTGATCCGATTTGAATCAATTCGATCCAAACCGATTAATTTGCACACCCCTAATATATATATATATATACTGTATGTAGATCGATCCAGTTTGATCCGATTCAGTTCAGTTTGATCCAAAATGATTAATTTGGACACCACTAATATATATATAGTGTATATTAGGGGTGTGACGATTCATTCACATAACGATCCAATTCATATCTTGATACAGGAACAATTCATTAAAAATTATTAAACAATCAATCCAGTTCAATCGGATTCGGTTCAGTTCAATCCAAAACGATTAACTTGCACACCCCTAGTTAACTTTCACAGCCATTTCACCTAAGAATATAATGTTCAGGCAGCCTATGAAAAAGGCTGCCATCAACGAGTCACACATTGCTGTCTTACCTGTTTTGTCATGTGAGGAATGAAAGACTTAAAAGGAGGCGTGTTCATATTCCTGTACACAGTTTTTAAATATGACACAAGGTCGAGAACGAGGAAACAAAAATCAGGACAAGCACCATGGCAGGCATTTCTTACTGCGAACATCTGACTTGCAGCATCTGTTTGGGTATCTTCACTGACCCAGTCACATTGACCTGTGGTCACTCCTTCTGCCGACCGTGCATTACCGATGAGAGAAACACCAAGAGCAGTTGCCCCGAGTGTCGGACACCTGTTGTAGTGAAAGGAGCGCTTCTTCCCACTAGTCACATACTGAAGACTCTGGCTGACAAAGCAAAGGACAGACAGAAGATGGAAAGTGAAAAGGCAGAAAATGCCAAAGGAAAGGTGTGTTTTTTGCAAATGTTTCTATTTATTTTGTTATTTTTTCTTCTTTATTCCTTTATAGTCATGAAATATATTAGATGATACTGTTTTCTTCAATGTATTGCTCATTTTAATGCCTAGTACCACTAAACTTGCATTTGTTTTGGGTAAATATAATGATAAAACGGAAAAAAAGTCTTTTAAGAGATTAATTTCAGAGCTAACATCTAACTATTGTCCCTGGTTTTCTTGATAGTAACCAAATTGACTTTAGTTCTTCATTCAATAGCTATGGCAATGTACTTCAAAAAACAGTGCTTTTAGCTATTTGCTTATTCATGTGTTTTGCATTCTTCAGGTAATATACATTAAGTAATATAACAAGTATTAAAATAAACAAGAAATTGAAGAAAACAGGGGTCCAAAAATGTTTTCTATGAGTGTATATATACGGTGTTACATGTAATCGTCTCAACCTATTTCCTCTTTCAGTTTTTTTTTTTGTTAAACATGTTTGAAAAATGTTGCTGCACAGGCTAGATCATACAGAGCCATGAACTTCCTGTAAAGAGGCCCTTCTGTGAATTACCAGACATGCACCAAGAAATGAGAAATGATTTTATTGACTTTTATTTTAGGTCTTGAGTTAACAAAAAAAAAATATATAAATATTACATATATATATATATTCTATACATATATATAAATAGTCTATTCTACTTCTAACACACATAATATTAACTATCTTTTGCAGGTCTAAGATAGATTATTTGGTGTTTTACATCTTTAAAAATATGCTACCACATTAAAAACAGAGGGTAGGAAAATGTTATATGTAGGAAAATACTTCAAAACAACAGCACCAACACTTTTTGTTGACATACAGTTAACATATACTGCATATGTAAAAAAATGGCTTCTTGAGGTGCTTTATTATATAATGGAAAATCTTTTAAAACCTGGCTGGACAAAATCATGCCATAAAAGACTGTATTTAAAAAATGTTTTTTGTATTTTTTTTTTTTTTGTTATGGTTGTTCAGCAATGATCATTGTTATACTTTCATTGTCGATTGATTTCTATCTTTGCAGGTGAAGGAGTTGTGTCCTGAGCACCAAGAGGAGCTGACGCTATTCTGCGTCACAGATCACCAGTTGGCTTGTATCATGTGCAGAGATCTGGACAGGCACCAAAACCATAGGTTTCAGAGAATGGATGAGGCAGCGGTGGCACTGAGGCAAAAGTTAGAGAATCTGCTGCAGCAAATTTCAGACGACGTCAATGCCGCCGAGAGGCGCCACACCGCGCAGAGGGAAGAGATAACGAAGGTCGTGCAAAAGTCCGAGCAGCTCACAGACCAGATCCACGGAAAGTTTGAGGAGATGCACGAGTTTCTGAGAGAGAGGGAAGCTCAGATTCTTACTGAGCTCAAACGCAGAGAGGAAGACGCTGTGCAGAAAATGAGTACGGTGATAAGCGCGCTGGATGACATAATGGCACAAAATGCAATTCTGACGGGAAAACTGGCATCTACTTTGGAAGTCAGAGAGCCGGACAAGTTCATAAAATGCTGGACTGAGAACAACGGCACAAACCCCGGTGAGACAGTTTTCCAGCCTAGGGTCAAACAAATCCAGGTAGTGAACAATTGGCTCTCGCTTGGGCCGTATGAAAGTCACTTGCAGTTTTTTGTTTGGAAGGAGATGCTCAAGGTCATCCAGCCCAGAGCAGAACTACTGTCCTTCAGGAGAATCAGCCCAGACATAACAGTGTCAGATGATGGTCGCAGTTTGTTCTGTACCCCCAGGACTAGACCACCTCAAATGGGTCCCCTTATGGGAATCAACCCCAGTATTGGATCTGCACAAATAAGACCCAATCCTGCACTAAGCACAGCAGCACAACTTGGCCAATTCATTGGTTTTCCTTCTTTTGGGTCCAATGTACAAGTTGGCCAAACTATTAACAACCCCACAACTGGTCAAACAATATCTACACCTTCTGTTGTACCTACTGCTGGTTTGGGTCACAACAGAGCCAGTCCCATGTTTAATCCCCAAGCATTCGGTCAATTGAGGCCAAACCTTCCGGGCTCCAGTGCAGGATTTGTCCAAAATAGGCCAAATCCTCCATTCGGTAACTTTGCAGGATTTTATCAAAAAATCAATAACATCCTTGTGGGGACCAACGGTGGTTTTGCGCAACCTATGAATGCTGCCACCCTTCAGGCACTGAGTGTCAATGAGTTCTCTTCTGGACAGCACTACTGGGAGATGGATGTTGGCCACAGGGAATACTGGGAGATAGGTATCAGAGATAACTTCTTGAAGTATAATGACAGGAAATATTCCACCTGTAGTTCACGCACAATTACTGACCTCATGTTTGAAGGAAGACCTAGAAAGATCGGGGTTTACCTCAATTGCTCGTCTAAAAAGATCTCCTTCTATGATGCCGATAACATGACACACATTGACACTCTGAGCACTCAAGGCATGTCATTTCCACTCCCTGCGTACTTTAACATTAGATTCCGGACTCCAGACCCAAACCCGATGACAGTCTGTTGGTACTGACAAGACAATGGTATTTTTCCGGTGAATGGTTGGACTAGTGGTGCTTCTTTCACGGTTGTTTTTTCTGTTTTGAATATTTGTCTGTCCAAGTAGCAGGAGTATGACCAACACTCAAACCAGCAGCACAGACCCAAGCAAAGTATGTGAAAAGGGAGTTTTTTTTTTTCTGCACAAGATGATACGTCATAGCACGAGTATATTCTTCATTGCACCACTAGAGAGAGCCCAAGCCCCACAAGAGGTCGGTGTAGCAACTACAGTATTTGCCTTGTTCAATAGACCCAGTACAGTGACAGTAATTGACATTAGTTTCCTCTCTGTTGTGAACAGGGTTTTTTCCTTATCTTTTTTACTATCATGGATCTGTGACAAAACATTTTTTTGAGAAAAATGATAAGAAACTGAATATGATTATAATTTTGGGAATGTGGCATAAAACGTAGAGTGGTGAAAAAAAAAAAAAACTGCCCTGCTTTGTTAAATTCCTGTCCACTGCTCTTTTTAAACATTGTGGTCCTCGTTTACTCTTTCACCTTATACTTCTTTTTTTCTTGTTGTTAGTTTAGAATTTCGACTTTCGAATTAAAATTGTTCATTTACAAAAATAAAATCAAGTTGTTTCTGTATTATATTATTATATTTTCAATCTAGAGTTCAAATTGAAACAGGTTAAACCACCGCACATTTACCGGTATTTGAGAATATTAGGGATAAAAAAAAAATAAAAAAAACAAAAACATCTGAACCAACCTAAATACATAGCAACTATCAAACCATTAATCCCTGTAGTGGCAGTTGCACAGTGGCGGCCGTGGGTTGTGGTAGCTTAGTGGTAAAGGATTCGGCCTTCGGTCCAGAGGGTTCCTGGTTCAAATCTGCCAGCTGCAGTTAGGGTTAGACAAGGTTAGAAATAAGGATTTCTACTTGAAATTATTTCTTCCTTCAAACTTGTGTCGATTTACAGCAATTACAGCATTGCTCGCATGTTGTACATACATCAATAAACTGTATTTCTGATGTAAAGTTATCTGTTTCAGTGCAGTGGTGGTTTGGTAAGGAAGGAAGCGGTCCTGGGTCGAGAGAGTTTCAGGTTTGGGTCTGCCACCTGCCAGCTTACCATGGCACCGTCCCCACACTCAAAGCTGCCAAACTCACTTTTCACTTAGGTGATGGGTTAAATGCAGAGGTCACATTACGTTGTGTGCAGAAAATGTTGTGATCACAAGGACAAAGCGAATGCTTTCCTTCTCCATATATCTCTGTTTATCTAAGCTTTGTCAATACAGAAGGTGCGAGCTTTATATAGTATTGGAAAGGGAATTGCCGTGCATCAGTTTGTTTGGAAACGCTGTCCTCAGCTCTGTCCAGATAAAATATAACTGTATATGTTTCTTATTTGATATAAATATTCCAAAAAACGGTTTATTATTAAAGATAATTATTCAAATCAAGACCGCAAGGTAAGTTGAAATTCCTTTTTAATAACAAAAGTATTTTACATGTGAATCTTGTTATCTATGCATTGTAATATATATGTGTACAATATATTTTATGAAGTGAAGAAACTATGGAGCAAAATGTTTTTTGTTATGTCATAGAACAAAACGATCCAAAACCACAGGTCAAGCTATTGGTTTTATTTTATATTTGATCAAAATTATGAATGTAATAATATTTTTTAAAAAATATATTCAAAAGTATAACTCAAAAAGAGTTGCTTACCATAGAAAAAAAGTAGTGGGCTGAGTTGGAGTTAATAACACAAATAATGACATATATCTTACTTAAATATTACCTCAATGTACAGAAGCCAGCTTTAAAAAAATAAAACATTATTGTCAAGGTCTGCATATTCACTGGATATTTTGATATATTGCAATGAAAACTGATAATAATAGGGCTGCTGGTTTTCCTAGACATTTCAGGAGTTCTGACAGTGTAATTAACCAGTGTAGGTGCTGTTACACACGGTTACATTAATGATACTCGTTCTACAGTCGAACTGAACAGGTTTTCACGCTCTCTGTCAAGCAGACTGGGTATCAATGTAACATGGAGAGAGTTGTGGCACCAACAATTCCACCAATCAGGGATAATTTAGGAGTTGATCTTTCTGTTTTTACCTACTTTGCTCCCAATCCCACACGGCGGTTGTCAAGGATGGAAACAGGCGCATGCAGATTCCATAAGAGAAAAAAAAAAAAACATTGATTTAGTGCTAAGAAAGTACAGTTTTTGACCACAGCTATTTTGTTTTGCACAAAATTGTACATGGAACCATATGACTTAGATGAATATGCAGTCTCTCAGTCAAAATGGGATGCATTTCTCTCCCACTCACTTCAACAAGTGGTGGGTTGTAACTAAGGCCTTGAACCACAACTTTTTTGACTATCCTTTTGTTTCAAACATAATCTGTATATTTAATGTTTCTATTTTTGCACCATGAATTGATGTTCCCGAACGGTTTTGAACAAAATAATCCTTCCTGGATTATTTACATTTATGTTCCTGGTGGTTTTCCTCAATTTCATCTCCACATCCCTCAATGTTGTATTAAGACTTATCATGTTGTTGGGTAAAATAAATAATGTTGTCGCACCGGATTCTCAGATTGTGTTCTCATCCCAAAGTGGCAAATATATAGAATTAGTTTGTATGCTCTTTGTCAAAGAAATGAAAGTTTAACTAGTCTTCTCCTTTACAATATTTAAAGTTTACTAACCCATCATTAACAAATATTGTGTCTGAAACTAACATGTTACATATTGACAGACATCAATATTTAACTCTATTGTTGTCAGTGAATGTCACGGGATATGAACCCGTGGCCACTTTTTTTAGGAGACCAATGACATCGATTGTAGGCCACACAGAATCTCAAAGAACTGAACTGGAATCAAATATATATAATATAATATAAAATATAATATATATATGTATATGTATTTATATTATATAAATTGTTTATAAAGCATCTGAAGGGCTAGTCAGCCACATCAGCTGTGAATGCAGCTGGTGTCTGTAATAAATGTGGCTACGATTGATATGAAAAAAAAATAAATAAATAAAATCAAACACCCTGATTGGTTCACATTCTTTATGACGTGTGTAGACCCCCAGCCTGTCAATGAGGAGCCCATAGTCAAACAGTCTTACACAGGCTACACGTTTTTAACCTCACAAATGTGGAATGTTTGCATATGGCTTAATGTGGCCTTTTTTGATTTTTTTTTTTTCCACGTTATAACAACTTTCACCAGCATGTGGTCTTACATCATCATGCAAAATTGTCAGGTGAAAGGAAACACAAGAGCATCTTATATGTGGTGTGCTAGTCAGCCTGTAAGCTGCAAATAATGCAACTATCAGGGATGAACAGGCCACCATCATCACCATCACCAAGTGATGGTGATGGAGAAGAAGAACCAGCGTTTAGTAGTGCAATATTTACAAGTGTGCTAAAATAGACTGGATTACCTTGTTGAGTCCAAGGTAGGGGCAAAAACTCATATATTGACCTATGTTGCATGTTGGGGAGAAATTAATGAGAAGATGCGTTCAATACTGATTTTGTGATTTACTTATAATCTTGCAAAGATCGCAAAAGATTGTGGTATTTAAAATGTGGGTGACCAGAAACATTGGTCTACAGTACCTATGCATATTAGGCAATGTGTTTTGCCAATTCACATTAAACTGTAGTGCGTCATAGAACAGTTCTGCAGAGTTCTGTGGGGGCTTCACCCTGGTTATTAGCCCTAGACCTCAGAAAGTGTACAGTCAACCCTGGACATATGGACAACCCCTATAAGCAGATTAATCGTTCAACGGTTTAGTGACTGCACACTAGTCAGAGAAACTATTTATGCAATATTGCGAGAAATAAAATTGTTTAAATAAATTATTTTTTATCATGTGGCCGTTATGCTGATTGCTATCAATGTATCAAATATCACATTCAATTTTGTTAAATGTCAAGAGATCAAATATCTGCCTTCAAAAGGAACACTTTTTACTTGTAAAAGTGTGAGGTTTGTCTGTCTGAGTGTGAGCACGGTCACCTGTGTCTTTGTCATTAGTCTCACTCGTGCCACCTGGTGTCCTTAGTATATATACCCCTCTCCCTCACTCAGTCTCTGTTGGTTCATTGTCGCGTGATGTAGGTTGTGTTTGAAGCTGTCGTGTTTGTCATGTTAGCTTGGCCGGGTATTGTGGTCTGTCCTAAGTCATTGATCTATGAAGAAGTTGGATATTTAGATTGTTTGTCTGTAAGGATTTTGGTTTGGGCTCAGGCAATGTTGCCTCTAATTTTTCATATGTCTGCGCAAACAGGCAACCTCTCTGAGCAAACTAAGGACCACTGTGAGCAACATTAGATATACACGCTGTGGCCACACACACCAGTATCAAACCAGGGATCATAGCACGTTTATTGGCTTTAATAGAATCAAATGACAACAGAAACTAATCCACACTCCCGTCTTTGTGCAACGCTTGAAGTAGTCCAACGTCCATTCAATCCACACTTTTCCCTCTGAAAACTCACTTGTTACTTTAGCTTCGCAGCATGTTTTGTAGAGCAACAATTTCTCAGTCAAAATGAAAAAATCTCACCCAGTAACACCCCTTTTCTTCTGTTCGCACATACTCGGACAGCACAATTCCATCTTCAAAGAGTGAATGTGCCACTGCCCGTTCGTTTCACCATAAGGGGTTAGCACAACGTTGATCCGCGTTTATCTGTCTTCACCGTCTATTTGCATTCAGCCTCCCCGTCTGCTACATGCCAGGGGCGTAGCCAGACCCCTTAAAATGGGTGGGCCCTGAAAAAAATTAGGGTGGGCCAACCCCAAAGCATTATAGCCAAGTTTGATCAGCCCTCTTGGATTGGGTGGGCCTGACTGACAAGTGGTTGGGCCCAGGCCCACCCTGGCACACCCGTGGCTACGCCTATGCTACATGCTAACCGACAAAACAGCGGCACTAAGGCATAGAGCGCTGTTTATGACATTGATTGGCTGCGTATGTAAACACTTGTAAACCGCATCATATCATTGGCTGGACAGTGTTAGTTATTGTTTTACTATCAATCAATCAATCAATTTTTATTTCTATAGCCCACATTTACAAAACAAGTTTGTCACATAGGGCTTTACAAGGTTGGTAACATCCTCTGTCCTTAGACCCTCAGCCAGGGTAAGGAAAAACTACCAAGGAAAAAACCCTTTTAACAGGGAAAAAAACGGTAGAAACCTTAGGGAGAACCACAGGAGAGGGATCCACTCCCTGGACGGACAGACAGTGCAATGGATGTTACCAGAGCATAAAAATACAATAAATATAACAAATACAAAAGATACAACAAATTAGTCACATTTTTTTAAATCTAGTATTCCAATAGCTGTTATGTCAGTAGGTGTATATCCGGTCATCCAACTGCTGATCCTCCTAGTCCTGGTTATCCTAATCCTCCTAGTCCTGGTTATCCTAATCCTCCTAGTCCTGGTTATCCTAATCCTCCTAGTCCTGGTTATCCTAATCCCCCTAGTCCTGGTTATCCTAATCCTCCTAGTCCTGGTTATCCTAAGCAACAGCGATAAAAAAGAGAAACAAACAAAAACGGTAGTTTAAACAGATTTCAATAGATATTAAAGGCGATACTAAAGTACCGCCTGTTGTCACATGCCAGCTAGTGAGTTGCATCACAAAAAAACTTTAGTAAACCAATTTGCTTATTTTATTTACACTTCAGCTTGGATTTTATTTTATGCGCTGCGTAGATTTGCCGTGCGCGGCGGGCATGGGAGCAGTGCGCAATTGCGCGGGCGCGCAACTTAGGAGGAACGTTGGGCTCTGGTAGCCAAACCATTTATGGAATAAATAGTTTAGAGTTCATGTACATTGTGATGTGCATGTTAATAGATTCTGTTTGAGTTAATGTTAAGTTTGATTTGGTAAATATTTTGGTAAAGAGTCTCCCAGTGCTGCGTTTGGGTCCTACCTCGTCTACAACTACACCAAAACGTAACAAAGTTTATTTAACAATTGAATTGGTCTCACTTCTGGATCTCTTTGATGCATGAACTTTAGATAGTAATATTCTTGTTAATCTACAGAGTTTTGTCTTGCATTTAGGAATTGAAAGAAACCAAACTCCTTGTGATTCACACCACTGCACACAATGAAATGTGACCTATGTATTTAACCTACACCAAAGTGAACAGTAGGCAACTTTGAGCGCCCGGGGAGCAGTGAGGGGATGATGCCATGTTTAGTGGACCTCAGTGGTAACTTGGCAATAGGGGGGATTGGAACCAGGGGCCTTGCAGACACATGTCTGTTTCCTTAACCACTAGGCCACCAACTGCCAACTTATGTTACGAAGCAAAATTTAAAACCCCTTAAAAAAAGCATTGTGAGGTAGTTTAATATTTATTAAGCGTCTGATTAATTTGTCCCCTATATCTTCTCTCTGTAGGATGTTGAATGTCCCCATTCAGCACTTACAGCTGGACAAACCTTTATGATTGACAGTCTATACTTTTCCGTACACAACAGAACATTCTGTTGTCTCTGCAGCTCCATAACCTCACTAAGGTAATGGAGTCCCCACTGAAGTCCAAGTTCTTCTCCATCTCTAAGCAAGAGCTCCTGGATCCAAATGACTGTCTAATGAGTGAGGATCCTTCATTCACGTCTGTGGACTCCCAAGCTGGTAGCTCTACTGTCTCCACCAACATGAATGTTATCAAGCCAGCCCAGTCTCCAGTGTTGGCTGGGGCTTCCTCATCTCCAAGACAACCGAATAAGGAATGGACTACGCCAAATGCCGAGACGCCCGGGGGTGAAGAGCTGACCTGTAAAGATGAGGATCTTCTTTGTGGATGGGGGGCTTTTAAACCCAAATGTCTACAAGTTTTCAACACTGCTGGTTGGGTTCTTTTCTTTCAATGTGTGACTGGCTTCCTCAGAGGTGGAATGAACACGGGCTTTGTGAACGCGGCCCTCAGCACCATCGAGAAGCGCTTTGCGTTAAGCAGCTACGAATCTGGCCTCATCATCTGCTCCTTCCAAATAGGCTCCTGTCTCTCCTTGGTCTTTGTCAGCTATTTTGGGTCAGAGCACAAACCACGGTGGGTTGGAAGTGGAGTGCTGATTATGGCAGTGGGTTGCCTTCTGTTCTCCCTGCCACACTTTGCCGCTCCTGCCTATGAGGTCAGTCATGTCAAGCAAAACAGACTTTGCTCTGCCACTAACAGTTCTGGCGCATCCAATGAGAAAGTGGGAAGAGGAGGAGCTATTTCCAACTTTCGTTTTGTCTTCATGCTCAGCAAGTTTATTCTAGGTGTCGGAAGTTCTTCACTAGCCACTTTAGGGGTTACGTACATTGACGAGAACATCAATTCTGACGATTCATCTCTGTATTTAGGTAAGTATCGCAAGACATTTAGTGTCAGAGTAAATTGATCTTAATCTGAATTAGTTCTGAATTTGTTCACTTGCAAAGAGAAGGTACAGGGAATATTCTCACCATAAATGCTGCTTTTCAACAGGTCTTTAAATGTTGCATCTCTGTCTTGTCTTAGTTATTGTGGGTATGTATCTGAAATTGGATTGTACAAGGCGTTCAAAATGAATAAATAGCTACCATTTAGCTATACTTCAGCCAATGCCAATATTGAAACAATAAAAATGAAATGATTTTATAGAGAAATTAAATCTATATCTTGTAAAAAGTTTAGTTGTAAGTAACATGATTTCTTCTTGGAGTTCACAACATTCAACTAAGACATTTCTGGGAACTCTAGTAATTCTACTCGTCTGGAAAACTCCCTTCACAACTGGACAAAAGAGTCGTTTTGGTCACACCATTTTAGGACAAAGACTATCGCTCTGATGGTGCAGAAAGGTAAACAGGGTTTTATTTCTTTTTGTAGCGCGGAGCAAATGTAATGTGTCTCAGTGGCATGACTGAGCATTTTTAGCATGCTTTGAGAACTGTTATAATAGATGCTACCGTATTTGATCGTCATACTCATAATCACGTACACTTTATGTATTTATCTATATTTTTTTTACTTGAGTTCGACATACAATATGTCCAACAACTGTGAAATCTGTTCTCCTCAATAAGGTCATCTGTCCTCTACACTGACTTTGTTGGGAGTCCAACATTTCTCTGTCAGCTTCACCAACAACTGCACCAGAAACCGTTTTGAGATGAGCTGGAAATCGATGAGCAGTTAGATTTCCTAGGATGGGTTCTCAAGGCAGAATGGTCTGTAGCAACTGATGATGCAGACCTCCCCCTCTAGGTTGGGAGTTCCATAGTTCTCAAACCACCGGTCCTCCCCATCCAAACTCTGCACATCTAAGTCCTTGAAAGAGTGAGAGTCCTTAAGATGGACCAGACACTGATGCATTCTCTCGGTTGAGGAATGAAATGTCTTTCAACTCCCAGAAGAGGTCCAATTGCTTACAAGTAAACTTTTAAGATAGAGAATCTGATGAGATAGGCCTGTTTAGATTACTATACTTATAGGGTGCATCATTCTTTCTGCTTCACTTCCACACTCACTCCTTTCTCTGTCTAGGAATCTTCTACAGTACAATTGTGGTGGGCTGTACTCTAGGCTTCATCATTGGTGGACAGCTCCTCTCTATCTACACCGAGATCAGTCAGAAGTAAGAATGTTGTGAAAACTGTTTCTGCTTGCGATCCTTACCAAACCCATGACAATTTGGTCGTGTTTGTAACCAAAGAACACTTTGGTGCACACATTTTTATTCAGTCTCGTTGCATATGGACAGTTACGCCTACAGAGTTCAGGGTTTTTCCACAGTTCTGCAGTTGTTCCTTTTTCATAACTTATTCAGATTTGACTAAACAAAGCAGTGCAACGCACAAATTCAATATGAAAATAACATAGTAAGCAAAATACAATAATCTGGTTACACAAGGTTACCAGATTACCACACCAATTGTGCGTGGTGCGTAGTCGCATTTTTAAAAGGATTAATAATTTGGTGACGGTTTAATAATTATTGATGACGGTTCTCAGTTGTCCAAGTTATGTTCCAGGTTACAGGGTTTAGTTAGGGGACTTTCAGGTCCCCTGTCTTGGGTGGACTTAGGTACACCTATGAAATGTGATCAGTCGTCTGTCCTGGTCATGCAGCAGATCACTACCTCTGTCGAGAGATGGTTTATGGTGGCGGATGGGACACAACCTTTTACCAACAATGTGGTCAATACCCATTTAAGGTTTGGAGAAAAAGCTAGAGAAGCCAGACTGAGATGGTTTGGACATGTTCAGAGGAGGGACAGTGATTATATTGGGAGAAGAATGCTAGAC
>JAFBJS010001081.1:60400-83152 GCA_016785265.1 Paraplagusia blochii | reverse complement strand
CATGGAGCTACCAGGTAAGAGATGAAGAGGAAGGCCAAAGAGGAGATTTATGGATGCAGTGAGGGAGGACATGGAGGTGGTTGGAGTTGGAGTTGGAGGATGCGGAGGACAGGGTGAGATGGAAATTATTGAACCAAAGAAGCCTCTTGGATGAGAAGCAAAACGCTTCCAGAACCCTTAGTGTCCAGTTGCCCAGCTAAACTCTGTAACCTCAATTTGGTGAATTTATTTGAATTCGAGGTGACTCTACAACAGGGACTGCGCTATATCTATTCCAAATGTCAAACTCAGACCCAAGGGCCAAATTTGTTGAGCATTTGCAATGAATGTGTGTTTTATTCCAAATTCAGTTTTGTGTGTTCATAATATTGAGCTTTGGTTTTGTTTTGATGTTTGCACAGAACCAGTCTGTATGCAAGTATGTTTCCATATGAACAGTTCACATAACATAGCTGCAGGGAAGGGAAAACATGCAGAATTGTTTGCAATCCTTTAGTAAATATTAAGTTTGGCCTGCGGCTTCATATTAGTTTTTAAACCCTGGGAGTTTGCCTAAAAGAGGGATTTGCCCTATAGAACATCTAATTCAGAGCCCAATGTTTAGTTTTACTATGGTGTAATTTGACAATAAGCTCCCTTTGTCCTCCATGTACCACATGACGTTACTGTGACATAGCCTCATTGGCCGTTGGAAGCTTCAAGTCAATAGTGACTACAGGGCTACTAACTGGTAGGTCTGGTTGTCTGGTTGCCTGTTTATTTTCTTCTTTTAATATTAGTATGAATACTATATATAACCTGTTTTAAGGCACATGAACACAGTGTGACATATGCATTCTGGAGTTGTAAATGCTGTACATGTCAGAACAAGTTGTTGTTCAAAAATTCAAGAAAATGAGCATAACTGCACTGATAATATTGAAGAAACAGTGTTGTTTAATTACAGGACTGTGCTCACCCCGGACAGTCCACTATGGGTTGGAGCCTGGTGGATTGGTTTCCCTGCAGGGGGAATCGCATTGGCACTTGCTGCAATTCCCATTTTTGCATACCCTCGACAATTACCAGGTATCTTTTCCCCGGTACACTATAAACACACACACACACACACGTTCACCTGCGCCACATCATTCAAAAAAGATAAGGATTTCAATAAAATCATTTAGTTGTGTTCTTTCTGCAGGCTCGCAGGAGTTGAAATCACCTGGGGCATCAGTAGTTCACCAGTCACCAGACAGACGTCACAAGGCTGCATTTGTCCCACACAATGATAAATCATTGAGGGACCTGTCAAGGTAGTCTTTTAACTCTATTCCAGTCGATGTCAAGGGTTGTCGTTCAATATTCTGCAATCTTTCAACTTGAGCATCTTGAAAAGCAGGATTCTCTCACATTTCCTACCAACAGATCAATATGGCTGCTTCTGAGAAATCCTACCTACGTATTCATCTGTTTGTGTGCCATATGTGAGGGGGGCCTCGGCCATGCCTTTGTTACTTTCTTCCCCAAGTTCTTAGAGTCACAAGTTAGTGTCAGTGCATCAACAGTTGGTGAACTTTTTGGTGAGTTCTCGTTTTTCGCACAAGGGCATTAACAGAAAACAATGATTTTCAAATGTTCAGGTTCAAATCCGGCAACTGCTTGGTTAGCACTCAGGTCCACTGAGCATGGCACCATTCACTTCTCCCTGGGTCATATTGATATTTGTAGACATTGTTTACTTATTGCTAAAACATGCTTGACAAGCAAATGCCTATCTGTCTGTCTTTCTGTCTCTCATGGACTGCTTAGGAGAGTTGATTGAAAATTCCAGTCAGGTGTGCTGCTGGTTGGTTGGAACAAAAGCCTGCAGCCACAGCGGCCCTTGAGGAACAAGTTTGACACCCCTGCCCTGGCTGCTCAAAGCTGCCCGCTGTTCACTTTGGTGATGGGTTAAATCACATCGGTTTGCAGAACTGGACATATTCTTCTCAATCATTTTTGTGATTAAATTAAACTATTTTTAAGACCAAAATCAAAAACTATAGCGAACCTCCCACCCAAAAACATACATGTGCCAAACAGACACAGTATTCATATCAGAACGGCCATGGCAGTCATTTTGACCTTACAGGATGTTAGGAAAGTAGTACCTTTGTCAAAAAAAATAAATACGACCCTGGTCCTTTCAACCACTAGCCATTATTTGAACTTGCTCAAAAACAATATTAAACATTTTATTACACCTGAGGCGTTTGCCCTGGAGCTCTATCAGAACCTGCTGTCTGGTGAATTGGAGGAGGGATTTTAGAGGAAGAGATCAGGAGAGTCCTCCTCCTTTGAGAAACCATTGACATGTCACTTTAAATTGTACATCAATTACAGAACATATATATATATAAATATATATTTCCTCACATTTCTAGGAGCGACTACACTAGCACCAACTGCCATTGGCACCTTCCTGGGTGGCTACATTGTGAAGAGGCTGAAACTGCAATGTCGTGGCATCTTAAGATTTTGCATTATAGTTTCCACAATTGGCCTTCTCTTGCATTGCATTTTATTCCTACATTGCCCCAATGTGCAAGTAGCTGGTGTTATGATGCCCTACAAGTCCTCACTGACAGGAGAACAGATGGACCAAAACAACAGGTATTCAAGTTTTTACTTTAATTCTTATTGCTGATCTCAATGAAGTTGGTTAATCTTTTGTTTGTTCCCTCTCCAGAGCCGATCACTTCCTTCCTTTATAATTACTTCTAGCACATTCATTTCATTCTCTGTTTGGTCTAATCATATGCTTTTCCCATTTCAAAATCACAAAACTCCCATATGTTTTAGAATTTAAGACGAATCAAGTGTTATATATTAATAATATACAGTAAAAATGACCATCCATCCAGCAGCAGTCTCCACAACTGCAACCCAAATCACACTGCACCATACCTTACCTTCCTGTCGGTGGATGCATTTGCATCCCCACTTTTTAATGTCACTCCCTCACAGTCTTGTTATAGATGGAGGAAATACAGATACAGATGATTTTTAGCTGGCTAAATGGTTAGCTTTCTCAACATTTAACTGCAGACAATGCAGTGACGACAATGTTAAGAATTAAGAATGTTGCTGAGTATATGGCTCTGAGTAGTGATGGGTCTGGCAACACTGACGCGTCGGCACATGAGTCGAGCATGTCGCTTTTAGAAAGTCACGTGACCGATGCAGGAACTGTTTTGAACTGACATGAACGCGGCAAACTGTGTCTATAAGGACGCGCATCTGTCAATTTAGGTTAGGTTATATTGGACACAACAAAGAATCTCCGTTGTGAACTTATTCCTTCTCATCATTGAATTATGGCATAGCCTTCAGGAAAAAGAAAGGTTTACGCCATTTTGATCTCATATCGGAAAATAAATGTATATCCTTGTTGTTTCCTTGGGTGTTTTTTGCAATTGGCGAAGTAATGATAATGAAAAAAAAAAAACTTACTTCAAGACGTAGGAGAAACATCTTTTTTTGAATAATAAAAAAACAGTCCACACGCATCCTTATTCACAACACGTCCCCTTTCATTTTCATCATGATAAATGTTCACATTATTCATTGATTGTATCTGAAAATATTATATTTATATTATAAGTATTAAATAAATAAGTATTTTAAATGTGAATGTCAAAAAAGGACAAAATACATTATTGTATATACCAGGCAGGGGCGTAGCCAGAACCCTTAAAATGGGTGGGCCCTGAAAAAATTAGGGTTGGCCGACCCCAAAGTATTATAGCCAAGTTTGATCAGATCCTCTCATTGGATTGGGTGGGCTTGACTGACAAGTGGGTGGGCCCAGGCCCACCCTGGCCCACCCGTGGCTACGCCTATGATACTAGGACGTCATAGGAGTGTCAGTTGAGTCTGTCAACAAGGTTACCTGTAGGGATTTATAAGGTCCAGCAGGTGTCAGTATTTAGTGACACAGTTTTGACACAATATTGATACAGTTTAGCAATGTGTCAAATCGCTTCACCAAGCCTCATCGACCCATCACTAGCTCTGAAGAGGGCTTGGCTCTTTTCCTTGACTGATCAATATAAACTATGGAAGGGTATGAAGGACATTGTTTCTGATAATATGTATGATCACATTGTTAATGGATTGTGTCTATGCAATTTCTATGTTTAGAAAAATTACAGCTGCATTGATCTCTAGAATCCTGGAGTGGAGAGAATATTGAATATGTCATGTTTCACATGTTTGGAGATCAGCATTGATGCGCTCTGTTCAGCCCACGGCAAAGCTGTCTCTGGTGTCCTTTGAATAAAGTTAAAAAGTAGCTTTACAAATTTCCCCAGAAAAAAAAGTCCCCAGATCTACTGAAGTTGACAAAGAACTTTTCCAATTATAATGAAATCAGTGTAAAGGACAGATGACCTTATTGATGAGATTAGATTGAAGGTAGTGTTTAGACGAATCTCCTTACTTTTAGGACCAGATTTTACTCTAGTTACACAAACTTGTTGGACATCTAAAGTTGACAAATATATAGAAATACATATAGTTGAGGTTTCTATGAGTATGGCAATCAACTACAATCATTATCACTGTTTTTAAGGTATGTTCATAGGGCTGAGCCATGTCACTCGTCATATTAATGAACTGTAAGACAGACGGTAAGACAGTTTCTGTATGGACGCTTTGCAACTGCGCACATCCTTTGTCCGCAAATCACCACCCAGCCTACAGGCCATGCCCCCGAACCATGTAGTTTTTGCATCCCGACTTGAAAACTTGTTCCACTGTCGTCATGTGAGCAAACTGGAAGCTACAAGGTCCTCACAAGGTCCTTCTTGTTTTATCTCCCCTTAATGACCAATATCAAAAGTTACTTCTGTGTAATTTCGAAAACTAAGGTTTAATGAAGCTCATATCCTAAAGTCCCAGTGTCCCACAATTGGCTTGTCTCCCAGACCAAATTAGGACCTTAGGCCTGAAAATAAGAATTTCATATAATGTCGGTTGTTTTGGGTTTTTTTTAATGAAAGAGGTTTCACTTGTGTTGTATTGAAAATGGCTGCACCCGCGTATACCTAAAGCAGGTATTGGCAAACTGTTACACAAATGACTGGTGGGGCCATTGGGCGAACCACCCACAGATGGGCTCACAGTATGGAGCACTGTGATTTGTATGGTCTTCATAGAAACTGCTGCTTATTCTAAAATATAGTGGAACATCTGCAGTAAAAACTTTACGGTCGGCAATTTTAACGCAGGAATCCTCAGTTGGTTGGTTACCAGAAACATGCACTTTTAAATTATCTGGCCTTTTATTGGAGACTGTTACATTTAAATGAATTGATGATAATTTCTATGTCTCCCTCTGCAGGTCATTATTATTTAACCTGACAGCACAGTGTAATGCAGACTGTGGTTGTGATAGAGAGGACTACTACCCTGTGTGTGGGGCGGATGGGCTGATGTACTCCTCACCCTGCTTTGCTGGGTGTAGCGCCGACAACCTTACCGAATCCCCTGGTGGCCAGAAGGTAAAGACCCACAATGCATTCGTTTTCATTAATAAAACATGACTCGCGAGAATAGTTTTAAAAAAAGAAACACATCCAAAATAAATACAAGTCAAAAATAGAATAAAACAGTGTTCTCATGATGCAAAAATAAAATGTTTTCACTTAGTTTGAGTTAAATATGCATTGGATTGGCTAGTATTCCACACCTAGGCCTTTACTGAAATCCTGACTAGACAAGTCCTCATCCTGGTACTTTCATTCTGGCTGCCCTGTTGTATTGTATGTGTATGGTGTCAAATTATTAATCCATTTTAAGCTGAAATTTCCTCACAGAAGCAGTGGACACAGATATTGTTACCAACAAACACAATCATTCATTCATTCATTCAGTAATTAAATGCAATTCATTTACTCTGGCAAACAAATGACACTGAGTTATGGCTGGATTAAAAACTACATTATGTTCCTTTCAGGTTTATCAACACTCATCTGCCAGGACAAATAGATCACAAACAGTAAAAAAAAAAAAAAAAAATGAAGCCGAAGCCACATTGTCATTAAAATAAAAATTAAATAAATCAACAATTAGAAAGAGTTGTATCTAACCAGAAGCGAAGTCAATCTGCCACAATGAGAAATGTTGACACCTGGTGTTTACGCTTTCGTAGGTTTACTCTGGGTGCAGCTGTGTGACGGCTAATTTGTCCCGGGGCGAGGAAGGTTTTGCCTACATGGGAAAATGCTCTGTGGACTGCAAACTACTGCCATTGTATTTGGTTTTTATTTTCCTATCATCATTTATGGCAACCCTCATCAGCACACCTCTGATCACTGCTACTCTTAGGTGAGTTTACAGTTATGTAATTAAATTGCAAGGAATATACATTTTTGTGCTTGTTGTACAGCACACATGGTTAATTATATATATATATATATATTTATATATATTTATATATATATATATGTATATATATACACACACAGTCATGGAAAAAATAATTAGACCACTCTGCTGTTTTCTTCAATTCCTTGTTCATCTTAATGCCTTGTTCCACTAAAGGTTTATCACCTGGGGGAAACAATGAACAACCATGCAATGACTAAAAGCACTGTATTTGTCAGTACAATGTTATTGCTAGTGATGTAGGAATGAAAGTGATTTTTGTCACTGTCAATAAAACCATGGAAAATGGCCAGAAATCAGCTCTGAAATTAAACTTAATTATGAGCCTTTTTTGTTGTTATTATATTTGTCCAGATTAATGTAGATGAAGTGGAAGCAGACTTTTAAATGGACAAGAAATTGAAGAAAGAGTGGTCCAATATTTTTTTTCCATGACTATATATATATATATATATATATATATATATATATGATTATTGTGTGCAGTGGTGTGAACAATTGCAATGAGTTTACTTTCCTTTCAGGCCAGTACAAGCCAGTAGTTTGGACACACTTTATCAGTCAAAATGTTTCATTTATTATGATGATTGTTTACATAGTAGATTCTTGCCGAGGGCCTGTGCACTGAACAAAAATAACTTCAAATACGCCACTTTTTTTGCTCTAATTACATTTCATTTAATTACATTTTGCTCTCCGAACTGAATTCATACCACACAAAAACCATCTCTCTGATTACCAGAGATAATTTCAGTTTCTCCACAGACTGTCTTCTCTAACTCAATCCATGCTTATAATGAATATCCAGTCTATCCATGTCGTATGTAGGGCCACAATATGTTTCTAATTGATTCTTAATGATTAGAATGTTAAATTGATTGAAGCAGTGGTTGCAGAAAACATTTTGATTATTAAAGGTACAAAGAAGTCAAAAAGACTAAATATACAATACAGCACAGACCAAAAGTTTGGACACACCTCATTCAATGAGTTTCCTTTCTTTTCATGATTTGACATTGTAGTTTAACATCAAAGGCATCCAACCTATGAATTAACACATTTTGAAAAAACATGTACTTAACAAAAAAAAAGTTAACAACTAAAAATGTGTTTGTTTCTTAAAAGTAAAGCAACCTGAAAACAATTGAGATGGTTGAAGAACCTAGAAAACAAAACGTATGTTCAGTTGTTTTAGGCTTTTATGTTTTGATAAATCACAGTGTGAATTTACAGTGTGCATAGCCATGAAAACAATAGGAACTCATTGAATGAGAAGGTGTGTCCATACGTTTGGTCCGTACTGTATATATATATAAAAAAATATAATAGAAAATGAGCCCAAACCAAAAAGGCTGCAAGGGCTAGCATGGTAACGTCATAACTGAATGATTTTGAAACATTGTTACTTAGTTACACCTGTATCCTCTGCAGGTGTGTGCCGGACAGTCAGAAGTCCTTAGCACTTGGCTTCCAGTTTTTAGTGGCAGAAGTTTTTGGTGAGCCATCTCTCTTTAAGATATATTTTTCTACAATTAATGTTGTTGTCCTTTTTTTTAAAAGATCCCAATCTACGTCCTGCTTTCTCTTTATCAGGTGTAATTCCAGGACCAATAATCTTTGGTTCCTTAATTGACAAATCCTGCATACTTTGGCAGAATCAGCATAGCATGAGTGGATCCTGCTATGTCTACCAGAACGCAGATTTGAGCAAGAATGTAGTCATCGCTTCTGTCATCTCTAAGGTAAAACATTCACAATTTAATGTTCATACCTGTTAAGCCTGAAGTCAATACTTTCTATATATGTATCATGTATTTATATTTCCTCCTGATTCCACTCCATTGTTTCCAGGCTTTTTCTACGCTCTTTTTAGTAGTTGCAGCCCGCCTGTACAAGAATCCGACCGAATCGTCACAAATTCCAACTGATCCGGCAAAGAGTGACATATCTGTCCTGCCTGTTAAAGACCTCAATTGACATTGTTGTCAACTAAAGGCTCAGGGTATCGTGCAATGGGATTTGGGTGGCACTCATGGAGACTTCCTGCATAGCATTAGTTATTGGATAAGAGGAATTATCTTATGCACATATTTTTTTCTGATTACTCAGCAGGATTGAATGGAAAGTGGTGACTTATTGGTGACTTAGTGGGGATATTTTTAATTAATATATAGTTGGTTCATTTATTCAATTGTATTTATTAGGTGCCCTTTGTTAATTTTTATTCCTGGTACCGCTAATGGCACAATTACTTGGAAAAAATATAATGATAACAACAAAATAGCTTATGAGAGTTGATATGGAGCCATTTTTTCATGGTTTTCTTGATGGCAACCAAACCACTTCAGACCTTACATCTACAGTTATTGCATTGGACTGACAAAAGTGTTTTAAGTTTTACAGTGTTTTTGGAATTTGGAAAGTTGGATAAAAATGTTTATCCAATCATATTTCAGCTAGCTAGTGTGGTCAGGTTCCATAAATCTGCCTGAGCCTTCGGAATCACAAGTGAAGGCTCTGCCCGCTGTAATTGAATGGACACAGCCCGTTCAGCTGACAGCGCTCAGACCAATCATCTAGCAAGATTGTGACCTCAGAGCCTTCTAGCTGGCCCTACATAGAAGGCCAATCAAGTATGTGTCCCGTGTGTGGATAACTTTCGTACACTTTTCACACTTTGACTACCCGTGGGCAAATGTGTTGTGCTTTTTTTATTGAATGTCACTACGCCGGCATCGAACCCCATAATCTAGTGGGTACGAAACAATTGTTGAAATTGTTACCAGCACAGTTAAATGTCAACAATACTTAATTGATATTAAATCTTCTGTTAATTAAGTCATTTTTGATGAGCCAATATTAAGGGTGATATAATGTATATACAGTTTATCCGGAAAGTATTCACAGCGCTTCACTTTTTTCTCATTTTGTTACGTTACAGCCTTATTCCAAAATTGATTCATTTCTTTCCTAAAAATTCTACACACAAACATTCTAAAAAACCTTTTTCACATTGTTATTATGGGCTGTTGTGTGTAAGATTTAATACGGCTGTAACATAACAAAATGAGGAAAAAGTGAAGCACTGTGAATACCTTCCGTACGCACTGTATGTGGATTCTCAATTCCTAGTGTCATTCTGACGTTATTATGAGGCTTATTAATTTGACCTCACAATATGTCACCAAACGCCAATGGTTGAAATGCACGGCCTGCCACAGCATCTATGTAATGTGCCTTTAGTGGTACCACACATTAAAAAGAACAAGAATTTAATGTGAACGAGGGGTGGTCTTTTCTATAACTGTATATTAACAACCACAACAGTTGTTCTTCAGTGATGAGGTGTGAAGGACAGAAAATCTTGTCTTTAATGTGTAGGTTAATAAGGAAACACTGCCAGAAAAACTGGCATCACTAATATGGTCAATAAAAGTTCAACAACTGTATTGTTATTGTGCTTCTTTTCAACCAATTCCAGTTACAGTGATACCACATGGGTACACTGACATAAGCAAGAAGCGCTTTTGCTACTGTACGGCCCAGATCTGTATCTCAACTAGATCTTCGTATTACTATGTGCCCTCGTAGTACCATCGACTTTCTAAAAGGTTGGAGACCTCCTGGTCTACAGAAATAAAAAATACCCATTTTCTTTATATGCATATGCAATTATTAGTTGCACGGTGGACAAGTCTTTCCACTGGACAATTGTTCGCCAGGGAACAAATGACAAGTTTTGGGGGAGCATGACCAATAACCCCACAACAATACAGTGCAATATTCACTACACTGTTACTACACAAAAGGTAATAATATAATACAATACAAACTTGACTCAGTAATATTGACTTAGTGAAATATAATATAATAATAATTGCAATTACTCAACAACACCACATACAGCAATAATTATAACCTACTAATCTACTAATACTGCTAGCGTTGACTTATCTACTACTAACCATTACTGTTCAGGACTTACATACTTCAATTAATCGATTAATCAATCAACCAACTAATCATGTGGCGTTTTGTAGTATTGCTTCACGAGTCTCTGCCTTTAATAACGATGGACGCTGATGCAAACTGTTCAAACTAGTTCAGCAATTTTGGAGTAAAAATACAAAGAACTTTAATGGAATAACTTTAAGGCATGTGTCAAACCCAAGGCCCACGGACCAAATGTGGCCCACAAATTCATACATTCTAGTGGATATCAATTCGCATGTATGGAGTTTAATCACAACAAAAACAACAGGTATTTATACAACAAAGGTTATATAAATCAGTAACAACGCTACTAGGGCATCACTCTTCTAGGAGATACTTCATTATCCACATTTAAAAGCATTTCTAAAAACTTTTTTTTTAAAGCCCCCATAATACTGATGCTTCAAAAATGGGAACGCTAATTACCAAGTTGTTCTTCTGGGGATCTCTACGAGTCTTTATCTCCGTCAGACTGTTGTCTCCTTGTGGCAGAGCCAGAGACCCTCACCTCAGGTCGGGAGATCTGTCTCACCCTCCGGCGGCTCAAGCGTAGCGACGTGACCTCCAAATGTTGCCCAGCAACCTCTTTGACATTCCCATCCTGACTGTGGGACTGTGGGAGCGTCTGGAGATGTTCATGCTCAGAAAGCTTTGTAGGTTTCAGTGCATGTTGGTCGGAGGACATTGGAAGACCAGGGATCTGCGGTATGTGTCTTTTCGCGTGGGAAATATTGTGCGTCCTTCGCTCTGTCTGCTCCACGTGGATCACCGTGTGCGTCGCTGCTGCCTCTCTCTGTGTTTGTCCAGACTCGGAATTGGTGTGGCATTTTTTACGGCCTGCCTGTAGATTCACGTTTTGTGTTTGTCTTTGTTCCATCTCCTGGTCCTCAGGTCTTTGGACACAACCGCCAAGTCCTTGAAGCATTCTTTTGAGCTTCCGGTTGTAGCTCTTGTAGTAAAAAAGTTCTCTCTCAAGATGCTGCAGTCGGTTTTGTATCGGTGGCTGCTGCTGCCCACCGCCGTCCTCTAAACACCCAGAACACACAAGCACAGATGGGTTAGGGTTAGTGATCCCTCTCCTATCAAGGTTAATGCATCTTTAATCCCAGTCTGGGGAAAAATTGTGAACTAGAAGTGAAATAGTATTTTTTTTTATTATTATTATTTATGTTCATATTTCCACTTCAGACTTTACCCCACGCTGTTACCGTATTTTCACGACCATAAGGTGCACCGTACTAAAAGGCACAATCTCAGTTATGTGTACCACTACTATATATAACACATGTACGGCACACCTGATCATATATAAAATGCACAACCGCACTTCCCCCTTTAACGTTCTCATGGTGTCCTCTAATACGTCCGCCTTACAACAACACACAAGCATACAAGTGAGTGTATTTAAAAATAGAGCAGGAGCAAAACAAAGCCCACACTTCTCACTTTAACGTTCTCATACTGTCCTCTACTACGTCCGCCTTACAACACACACAGGGCACACTGCATTATAGGGCGCGCTGCACATATTGAGACTTTTATGTGAGTCTTATAGTCGTGAAAATACGCTAAGTGCAAAGCATCTTGGAGATACTGTATGTCAGGATGAAGCAAATATTGAAGGTCAAACACCCCTTACTCAGTCCCTCTGTGTGTCTTGTGAGTCTTAAATCTAAGTCTAACAGATTAAAAGCTCAAAATCTGATCTCATGATACATTCCCAAATGAGAGATTAAATGAGAGATTATAAATTTCACCATATGTATATTAATAAATATCAAAAAATATATCTCTATGCTAGCCACGGCTATGGACCGATTTTTGTCAATCGATTTTAAACGGAAATGGTATTTTAACGTTTTTGCTTTTGGGTTCAGCCATAATAGTGACGTTCCTGAACTGGTTAGAACAAGAAATATCATTACTGGAACTTGTTAGTAGACTAATGACTTTGATTGTAGACTACACAGGATTTTTAAAGAACAAAATTCAACCAGTTGTAGTTTAAAAGTTCTGGAAGAAAGGTTTCCAGTTTTCTAACTGGTTCTTTGAACTGTTTTGAAGCCCAGTTGCAGACTGAAAGAATGAATGAACCCAGTTGCTCAACCTCTGAAAACGCTCCATTCAAGCATCAAGACTTAATATGGCAAGTATATCAACACATTAGGTTATATCTATGTTTGAGATGTTAAGATCGTGAAGATTTAAAAAAAAATCAATTACTCTATTTTCAAGAGTTTTGATTTTAATTGATTTTTTAAAAAATCAATTACCCTATTTTCAAGACTACTATAAGGCGCACATAAAAAATTTCTTCAAAATGTGCCATTTGCCCTATAGTGCAGTGCGCCCTATGTAAGGCAGATGTGGTAGAGCAGAGGTTTTCAAAGTGTGGGGCGGGCCCCCCTGGGGGGGCGCGGTGCGATGCTGAGGGTGGCGCGTGTGACCCTGGGGAACATGCTTTTTTTCCACCGTACTACAATAAAGTGTAATTGCACATCCTTGTAAGTTGAACTATATTTCTTTTTTTTTGTTTCTTTATGTTAACAAGGATACAATTTTATGCAGAAGTGTACTTAGAACTATTTTATAGACAAATGCTGATGTGGGGTGGGGGGCGCGAATTGTTTTCTTCTTGCTAGCGGGGGCGTAACAGAAAAAGATTGGGAAGAACTGTGGTAGTGAACACCATGAGAACGTTAAAGGGGGAAGTGTGGGCGTTGTTTTGCTCCTGTTCATTTTTTAAATAGCACACTTGTATGCTTGTGTATGTGTTGTTGTTGTAGGCGGTTGTAGTTGAGGAAACCATGAGAACGTTAAAGGGGTAAGTGTGGGCTTGGATTGTATGTAAAACCCGCGGCCTATGATCAAGTGCACCGTATGTGTAATGGCACACATAACTGAGAAAATGCAAGGACTGAAGGAGCTTTCTGAAGAGTTGGGTCTTCTTCTAGGACCAAGAAGAAGTAACAACGCTACTAGTGCATTGTCCTTCTGGGAGATACCTCATTGTCCCAACACCTCACTTCAGACTACCTAGATTAAGGTGTTGGGATTGACAACGATGAAAGAAAAAAATTAACCTATATGTTTATCCAAATACCAAATGAAGGCCTTAACAAATGAAATGCTTTTCAGCATAGTTGACAGTGGAAGTTCACATAGTTCACAGTAGCCGAAAACCACAAGAAAGTCAATATTTTTTTTTAAATTCTCGTGTAAATGTCTTTGTCCCTTGTACTGCATGTACTTTTTGTCTGAACAAACAACCATTCCGATCAGCCGTTCCAGAAAGACCGTCCTACCTTGAAGTTTCACAGACAGTCTCTCAATGCTCCTCTGGTAGTCTTTGCACTGTTTGGTGAACCTGCGATCAGCTTCCAGGGCCACACGTTGCATCGCTGCCTCCATGTCCCCCAGGGCTGCTTCCAGCTCAACAACATGAAGTTCCAGCTCCTCACAGTGCAATCGCAGATGACGCTCGTTCTCACGGAGACAAACAACCTGCAGGGAATCAACTGTTCTATTCATCAAGTAACACAATGCATACACATTTTTTTTTATTATGATATACATTTCCACATATACGTTTGAAATCAATGACTTATTCTTTTGTCCAACGTGTCCAAACCATCTCAATCTTCTCAAGCTTCTCTTGCTTTTTCTCTAAACCTCACTGACTGTGTTGTCCCTCTAATCACCTCATTCCTGATATATTACTGTAGTTATTGAATAAATACTTGACTTATTTACAATGGAATTATTTAATATACCTTATTTATGCATATTATGGATAGGTTGGATATAATAGGTTACCATAATTATGTTAAGATTATTAAATTGAATAAGTGAAAATTATATAAAAGTGAAAGACTAAGTGAAAAATATTTACGTTGTAGAGAAGCATTAGACACTTTCTACAGATTTTCCCACAATGGTCATTAAACGTCATGTTTGCCTGTTCCTCCAACCTTGTTGAAATATTTGATGAGCATTTCTGAAGCCTCCGGCTGCGAGAGCTCCTTCAGCTTGCTGATGACGTCACAGACTCGGGCGGGGTCGGTGTCGAGCAACTTCTTCTGTTTGTCCTTGATGAAGTTGTTTTTGAACTCCAGAGCGCCATCTAGAGCCTCGATGGCTTCCTCAAGCTGTAGCAGGTTGTACTCCTCCTGCGTGAGAAAACACACAGTATAGGATTCATATTTATTTACTTGAATTTTTTAAGGTAAATAAGGTAAGGTGATTTTTTTTTTTTTTTGGTTTTTATTCTGACCCCTGTGCTCAGAACTCTGTTCCCCTTCAGCTGAGCATGAAGAGCCTCTCTCCTCTTCTGAAGCACTTCTCGCTCTTTCTCCAGGTCCTCTGTGGTGACCCCACAGTTTCCATTACTCTGGAGATGCTCTTCCACGGACTTCAGCTGCATCGACACACACAGCAGGTCCTGACTCATAGCCTGAAAAGTGAATCATTTTTTTTTTTTTTGTGCGTTGTTGTTAAGTGCATCTTGCAACAATAACTACAGAGCCATCATCAACAACAATGCGGGCTAACCTGACTGGAGCGAAGCATCTTCCTCTCCAGCATGTTTCTTTCCTGCAGACAGGCCTCTCTCCGTCGCACCACCTCGTCTCTGCTCCTCAACTCCTCCTGCAGCTCTTGCAACTCCTCTCTCTTCTGCAACACCTGCTCCTCCTGCTGTTCCAGCCAATTACTTCCCAGCACCTATATTAGAGGGTAGGAATAGAAAAACATATATGTCGATTACTTCTTCTTTTCCTTGTCCCTTATTTAGGGGTTCCCACAGCAAATCATTGTTTTCCATCTCACATTGTCCTCTGTATCTCTCTGACTCCAACTACCTCCATGTCCTCCCTCAGTGCATCCATCAATCTCCTCTTTGTCTCCTAACTGGTAGCTCCATCTCTAGGATCATTCTTTTACCAAATTTGAAACCATCTCAATGTGTCTTCTCTAGATTTTTCTGCAAACCTTCCTGTCTGTGTTGTCCCTCTAACCACCTCACCCCTGAACCTGTCCATCCTCGTCTCTTCCAAAGAGATCTTCTTCATCTTTAACTCCTCCACCTACGGCTCTTCCTTCCGTCTTCTGCCTATTCCTAATGTCTCTAATCTATACATCATGATTGGTCTTACTAACCAACTAAAAAGATTTACCCAAAAATTAAATTGGACTTTTTTTCTGAGTTTGCATGGGAGTTATTGGTCTACTGCCTCAATATTGAATGAGTGTGTATCATATGACGGACAATGACAGAACGGTCTGTATCTTTCAGATACAACCCCTGAGTCATGCTTGAAAAGGCCTGATTATTTCACATCGATGACCTCAGGGATGGAGACGGAAAGATCTTCCTGTAGAAAATTTGACCTTTGTGTTAAGCTTCTTCAAAATATTATTTACTCAAGGCAGATAGAGCGACAGTGACAGGTACAGTGCAGCAAAATACTCTTCCACATGGTGGTAGCAAAAGTCTATGAACACAAACAGCCAAGAATATATTTGTCTTTCTTAAATCCCTGCAAGCATCTATGTCGTGTGTTCAACTAAACATGCCCGGAATTTACACTGAGTGAGTAAAATAAAAATAGGACATTTGTTTCTTTTGTTAAATGTACTTTTGCTTGATTGTGTCACCTGTGTGTCAATTCAAACTTTTTTTTCTTTTTTTGGCTCACCTCACTTCGACCAACCTCTTCATTGTAAGGTGCCTGTTCCTGCTGTGTGAATTTATTTTGGAGCTGGTCTCTCTCCAGCCTCATCTGCTGAAGGCTCAGATACACATCTTTTCTTGTCTGCTGGTTTTGTAAGGAAAGTTCTCCCAGTATTCCAGGTTCTTTGGTATCACCACCGGGCAGGACGTGTCCATTCACTGCCTGGATCATCGTCTCTGTCCGATGAATTAATCTATGTCAGTCTTTCAACATAAACATTCTTGTTTTTTTTATACATTAGTAATAAAAATACACACCAGTTTTGTCAAGCTCGGCCAGGAGCTCCTCCTTCATGCGTATGTTTACAGACAAGTCATGGATTTTCCTTTGCGCTGCATTTGGCCGTGTCATGATGTGATGTTCCTTAGTCCCTATATTATAGGGACAGTACGTCTTTGAGCTGTTGTGTCAAACTCAATTTCACAGCATCATTGAGAAATTAACTATAAATGTCTCTCCATATATGAAATAGTGTGGATACAAAGAATCTGAAACAGCCAAAGCTTATTAGTATCAACACATGAGAAATTGTAATAGAAACATTTCACACAACATTGTGTCTCCTATTCATTCTTTTTGTTGACTTTTCAGATCATTTTAATGTAAATCTTTTTTTTACTGAACAAAATGTATGTGCTATAACTAAAAGCATGCCTTAATATAACAAATTCTGAGAGTATGTAAAGTCTATAAACTGGTGGGCCAACTATAGTACACATGATTTTATCAAAAATAAAATGTGTATATATATATATATGTATATATATATACATTTTATTTTTAGAACTCTATTAATCCCTTGGGAGTATCCTTTGGGAAATTATTGCCTTGCGCACCCAAGTCCGCTTCCTTAACCACTAGGCCACCAACTCCCCCCAATAATTACACTGCAGGCCAGATCTGGCCCCCGGGCCAGAGTTTGACACCGGTGTTTTAGAAAATGAGCAAACAGACAGAAAAGTATGCCTTAATTTTTATCCAAAAAAATGACACCTTTACCTTTGTTTCCTGGAAGTTCTATGACTCTCTTTCCGTTCTTCTGCTGAATTTGCCACGTTCGGTTTAGAAAACCCCTAAAATTACCAAATCAGATAATCAGTTCATTCAATATTTATTCACAACAAGGTTAAATGTTGGGAACTCATGACATTAAGCCAGTGCTTCTCAATCTTTTTTCTGTTACGCGCCCCCTTGCAAGAAGAAAACAATTCGCCCACCCCACCACGCACTCTCCGCTGCCAAACAGCTATAGTTCTACTTACAATGTGCAATTACACTTTATTGTAGTACGGGTAAAAAAAAGAATATCACAAGCGCCCCCCTCAGCATCGCACCGTGCCCCCCCAGGGGGGCCCGCCCCACACTTTGAGAAGCACTGCATCAAGCTAAAAGAAAAATGTTAATTAAACTCACGTAAATGTGTGACTACTACAATCCTCTTCCTCGTCGTTCAACTGGCTTCTGTCTTGATGTCTCACAAAATCACAGAACTTCTCATTCTTCTCATTGCTTTCTGGCAGTGGACACCTTCGATTCTTCCTGAGGGCTGGCAGCGCTCTGTCCAGAGCTGCGGGACAGGAGGGAATCTACAAAATGGACAAAAATACACACACCGGAGTTCAGAGAGTTCTTTAGGAGACATGTAAATTAATGGTCTCTAGGTTTCTGTTGCAGAAGGTTACAAATCTCTAAGAATGTGAAAATGTTATACTGTGAATAAACCAGTGCCTTTCTGGGGGGCTGCTCTTCATAGCTGCGTCTGGTCAGAGGGTCACTGTGTGGCCTCTTGTCCAACTTCTCAGAAACCACCGCTTCCTCTGCCGTCTCAGGAGCTAGACTCTGTAATGCTGCGATGGCTCTGCGGAGACGATCTTTTACAATCTGTCGTGAAACAGATCAGAGAAAATACCAACATTAAAATTGAAAAACCTACAGAACTGACATCAACTCAGAAAGCTTTTAAAAAATTAACACCAGCCATGAAACCTTTACTATCAATATGACCTGCTCTCTTTACCTGTACATGAATATTTTCCTTGTCTTTATCAAGGTCAAATGTTTCTTTGTGCAGACACAGTTTTCCCCCATCCGTCCGCACCTGCTGCAGTTCTTCATTTTTCTGCTCCAGAAGTTGCTCCTGAAGGTTCAGTGCTTCCTAAAACAAAACAAAAAAAAAGGACAAATCAATGGCGGATTCTTTAGCCTGTGATTTAAATTTTTAGAACAGTTAATTACTAATACCATGAATCCTAATTAGGTTAATTGACCTTGTTGAGTACAAGCTACATATCAGAAAAGGACAGGGTGAAAGTCTTCCAAGTTTATAAAAGTTATTATAATGGTTTAATGGTCTCCCCCTGTCCTCTGTATCTTCTACTCTGTACTCCAACTACCTCCATGTCCTCCCTTACTGCATCCATCAATCTCCTTTTTGTCTCCAACCTGGTAGCTCCATCTCTAGGTTCATTCTTGTACCAATGTATCCACTGTCCCTCCTCTGAACATGTCCAAACCATCTCAATCTGGCTTCTCTAGCTTTTTCTCCAAACCTTCCTGTCTATGTTGTCCCTCTATTGACCTATTTCCTGATCCTGTCCATCCTTGTCTCTCCAAAAGAGAATCTCAGCATCTGTACCTGAGTTTGATCGAACCCCAAGGGTTCGGTGAGTCGGTCTAAGGGGTTCCGTGGAGGCTCTGCCACAGAGGTCAAGACACAGCAGAGGTCAAAACACACCGACTCATCCTACTAAAGAATGTGCATATGTAATGGGTGGGGTTCAGTAGCTCCAAGGTTAAGAACCACTGCCCTAGTGTCTCTAAAACAGGGGTGTCCAATAGGTAGATCAGGATCTACCAGTAGATCTTCAACTGGTAGATCCTAAGCAATAACTTAAAGAAATTAAAATAAATAAAACTAAAGATGCAATTCTTTTTAATGATACTAATCACTGGGCTAAAGTGAAACAATAAAGGTATAGAGTCAGACAGTATAACGTATGTTTTCTGTCAATCTAGAGACTAACGTATCCAGTTTATATATGTAAATATATCTATAGCTTTCAATCTCTATCGATCACTTCAGTCTGGTCATTTGAAAAGTAGCTCACAAGACAAAAAAGTGTGGACACCCCTACTCTAAACCATACATTGCTACAACTGGTGCTTCTCAATTATTTTCCGTTATACCCCCCCAGCAAGAAAAAAAAAATGGTGACCCCCCTCCACCACCCACTCTTTGCCGCAACTATAAGTAATAGCATTTGTCTATAAAATAGTTCTAGGTACACCTCTGCATAACATCGCAACCTGTTTATATAAAGAAACAAAAAAAGATGTAGTTCAACTTACAAGGATGTGAAATTACACTTTACTGTAGTACTGTAGTACTGTAGTAGCATGTTCCCTAAGGCCACACACGCGCCCCTCCAGGGGGGCCCGCCCCACACTTTGAGAAGCACTGCTATAAACTATGATTTACACCAGGGGTCTCAAACTCGCGGCCCGGGGGCCATTTGCGGCCCGTGGAATGATATTTTGCAGCCCCCGCCTTGATTTGAAAGTTGAATTTATAATAATATTTTATAGATTTGTTCTCCACATTTTATGGTCAATCCTATAGTTCTCCAAAAACTCATTCACAGCCCCCTTCTGGTTTAGGGTTGTATTACACATAATCTATGGGAAACTGATTTTTTGTATATTTTTTTCTTTTGTATTGATTACTGACGCGGCCCTTCCGTGAAATGATAGTGTGGGTGGTGGCCCTCAACTTATTTGAGTTTGAGACCCCTGATTTACACCATCCAAACAAATGCACTTATAAACTGTATAACATTTACAAGGCACACTGAATTATCAGTCACATGAGTACTCTCCTGTGGTTGACAGTTAGGAAATATTAAAAATTTCAGTAGTACATGAGTAGCAATTACATATACTAATTTGTGAAGTTATATATTAAATATATACTGTCGCACATCCAGCCAAACAATGAAAAGGGTGTGACTTTTAGTTTAGAAAATCCGTAAATAGTAAAGGTGACGTGTTAAAATATATGAGACAAATGATATTTCAGAAAAACTTGCTTGAGAAGAAGATTAAAACATGGATATTTGGTATATAATATAGGAAGGTAAGAAAGAAATTGTCTTAATTCTGTCCATACCTGACATCTGTTCAGCTCTTCTCTCAGCTTGAGCACCATATCGTGGTCGTGTTGGTCTCCGCCCCCATCGGAATCATCCTCGTTATCGATCTGATGTGCATTATTAGTGACTGCCAGCCTCTCCTGCCAGTCCTGCAGCCGCTCCCTGAAAGACTCGCTCGGAGTCGTGACAGAGAGTTCCAAGAGTAGGGTTTCGGCCTCTTGAGCCAGATGTCTGTACTGTCTGAAGCTCTCCCCCTCCAGTCCTCTCCCACCTAACCTCTCTCCTACCATCTCCTTCTCCTTCAACAGCTCTCTAAGTGTCTGAACTTCAAACTCCAGCTCCGCTAGTCGAGCAACGATACACGATTTGACCTCTGTGCACGTGGCTTTGGGGCTGTTCCTAATGTGTCGAGCCTTGGACGCAAAGTGCAAAGCACCCAGGGTTTCGTCAGCGCTGTGGTGAGAAGGACTGACACAAACCACCATCAAGGTGTGGGAAGTTCCCCCCAGAGCGTCTCGGAGTAGTCGTGTGATCTTGGCATCACGGTAGGGTATGTGTATGCTGTGTCCCGCCCGTGCAGGATTTGACAAAGCGCTGATGACTTTGCTGAGAGCCAACAGGCCCGTGTTGATGTGGACCGACTCTTTCAGCCTCACCCCGGTGTTGCCCGTCTTTCCAGCGCGCTCTGAGCCCGCGAGGTCAATGAGCCGGAGTTTAGAGGTACGCACGGACTTGACCGAAGAGTTGTCATTGTGGCAGCACTGCGCAACCCTGAGGGTGATGATGGTATGGGAGCGACTGGATCGTTCATTCATGCCCGTGATAGCAATTTGCCGCAGTGTTCTGCCCGTCTGTATAACACTGAGAAGTTCTTCGGCTGAATTGATGACGATTTCTTTGGCTCCCATGACCACTGGAAACACACAGAACCAGAACAACAACTGGTTTGTTGAGACAGATCATCCACGTCAGGTCCGAGACTTTCAGTGGCACCTAAGGATTTTTAGACACTTCATACTGTCCAAAAAAGGGTTTAGTTGTAAGTAACTGAACCTCTTGGAGTTTCATTCCTCAACTAAGGAACTTCATCAGTTTCTGGTTGATGTCAGAGGAAACACTTGTAGTTAAACATCTGTAGACCTTTATACTCTCTCTTCACACCTGTCTAGAGAAGCCTGCTCTGATATAGATGAGCAGTTAAACGTCCTAGGATGGGACCTCAAGGCAGAATGGTCTGTAGCAGACAATTGATGACACAGACCTCCCCCTCTATTCAAGGTTGGTTGTTTCACAACAATGACTGCCATTCACATCTGGACATGTGACAAGAAAACGGCTCATTAACATCAGGAGCTAAAATGGTGGAGCCAAAAAAACTCTTCACACCTTGGTCCAGTGGTGAAGGGAGTGGTCTAGAGGAGCAGAACATCTAAAGTTCCCTCAAACAACAACGAGAAACTGATGAAGTTCCTCAGTTGAGGAATGAAACGTCTTTCAACTCCAAGAAGAAGTCCAGTTGCTGACAACTAAACCCTATTTGGATATCATGACCTGGATGAATCTTGACATACACTAATAATTACTGTATTACGACACCTACACAAACATTTATATATGTATATACTATTATCAAACAAAAAAAAATTAAGGAAATCAAAAAAGGAAATCAAAAAAGCCTCACCGGTGTTTCCTTTTTCGTCCTCTCTTATGTGGAACACTTTATGAACACCCGGTTGCTCCAGCAGGTCACGCAGCTCCTCTCTGTACAGCTCCATGTACGTGACCCACACTGTGGTCTCCATAGTGTCATTACTGTTCTTTTTCTCCTCCAACAGTGAGAACACATCCTGGGCCACACGGTCTATAATTCCCCCGTCTTCATCTGACAAAGGTTTAAAAAAAAAAAAAAAAAAAAAATCCAAGTTACAGATTCTCACACATACTACACCATGGGTCACCAACCTGGTGCCTGGTTGCACCTGGTAGCCCCCATGGACACATGGGTATGCTCTAACAATTGTCAGCAAGTAGTTCTTTGTATTACGGATAAAGTAGCTCAGAGTTTAAAGAAGATTAGAGACTACAGTACATAGATACATAGACTATATCTATCTATCTATCTATCTATCTATCTATATATATCTATATATCTATATATCTATCTATATATATATATATATATATATATATATATATATATATATATATATACATATACATATATACTGTATATATATATATATTGTACATGCGTATTTAGTTATATAGACAGTCAATGTATGTATACTGCATATGTACAGTATATACATATATGTATATATATTAATATATATATCATTAAAATCACATGAAGTAGCAAGGGTATGAATAATTTTGAGGACGACTGTATATATTGTATATATATGTATATATATACATATATACATACACACATAGATATTTATACTGGTTGTATATATATATAGATA
>JAFBJS010001081.1:38639-59000 GCA_016785265.1 Paraplagusia blochii | reverse complement strand
ATGACACCAAAACAAACATTTATATATGTATATACTATTATCAAACAAAAAAAAATTAAGGAAATCAAAAAAGGAAATCAAAAAAGCCTCACCGGTGTTTCCTTTTTCGTCCTCTCTTATGTGGAACACTTTATGAACACCTGGTTGCTCCAGCAGGTCACGCAGCTCCTCTCTGTACAGCTCCATGTACGTGACCCACACTGTGGTCTCCATAGTGTCATTACTGTTCTTTTTCTCCTCCAACAGTGAGAACACATCCTGGGCCACACGGTCTATAATTCCCCCGTCTTCATCTGACAAAGGTTTAAAAAAAAAAAAAAAAAAAAAATCCAAGTTACAGATTCTCACACATACTACACCATGGGTCACCAACCTGGTGCCTGGTTGCACCTGGTAGCCCCCATGGACACATGGGTATGCTCTAACAATTGTCAGCAACTAGTTCTTTGTATTACGGATAAAGTAGCTCAGAGTTTAAAGAAGATTAGAGACTACAGTACATAGATACATAGACTATATCTATCTATCTATATATAGTATATATTGTATATATATGTATACATATACATATATACATATATACTGTGTATATATGTATATATATATACTGTATATATATGTACATGCGTATTTAGTTATATAGACAGTCAATGTATGTATACTGCATATGTACAGTATATACATATATGTATATATATTAATATATATATCATTAAAATCACATGAAGTAGCAAGGGTATGAATAATTTTGAGGACGACTGTATATATTGTATATATATGTATACATATACATATATACATATATACTGTGTATATATGTATATATATATACTGTATATATATGTACATGCGTATTTAGTTATATAGACAGTCAATGTATGTATACTGTATATGTACAGTATATACATATATGTATATATATTAATATATATATATCATTAAAATCACATGAAGTAGCAAGGGTATGAATAATTTTGAGGACGACTGTATATATTGTATATATGTATATATATACATATATACATACACACATATACATATATACTGTGTGTGTATATATATATATATATATACATATTTACAGTATATAATGTATATACACTCTATTTGCCATTGCCTTGTGGACTTAACAACCAATGCCATCCTATATAAATATATATTTATATACTGTATTAATATAAATATGCACCTTTTCTATCTTTACATTTTCCATTTAAAATCTTATACTACAACCAAAAGCCACATCTCTCTTTATCTATATAATATGCTACCCTAACATTTTTTTACAGACATTCCCTACCCAGAGTGCCTCCTTCCATTGTGTATGTTTTTCCTGATCCTGTTTGGCCATAGCAGAATATGGTAGCATTGTAGCCGGTGATCAGGTGTTCCACCAGCGGCTGGACACATGACTTGTAGACCTCATCCTGGTTGGCTGTTGGTCCAAATGTGTGGTCGAAGGAAAACAGTCTGTCTGAGCCAAACAGCACCTGTGTGGAGCCCGGCACCAATCTCACACACTTCTGGTGTCGGTGAAGTTTTTCTTTTGGAAGCAGAGGCCGGATTCGAACCGCCACCCGCACAAAAACTTCACTCATTTTGTCAAAAAAAAAAATATGAGAGAAAAACCTAATAAGGACTACTGCTGTTGTAGCATAGACATGGTAATTCTGTCACATTTCAGCAGACCTCAGTTGACCCACAGCCAAAGCCACGACGGTGATGCGAAACTGGCGATGATGGGAATTCATTGTGTTCTTTGTCATGTTGCATTACTGCCTTGCTCCCTTTGCCACGGCAGTTTGAATGCACAAGGTTGCGTTACTTCCTTTGTGTGGACTTTCCAGTCGGTTTTCTTTCTGGTTTCAAATAGAATGTGAGTTCAAAGGTTTTAAAGGATTTAAAGGTCAAAACCTAATCAACACAATTTTCTCATCCAGAATTTGTAGGATGAATTTTTCTATTCTCTTTGGAAGTGAGGGGATGTGATTTTTTTTTTTTTTTTTCTCAAGTACGGGGCCACAGGGAATCAGGTGTAATTTTTTTTTTTTTTCGTCATATCTGGACTGCAATAATATTGCTACTCAAATAGTTAATGTTGCTTTTACTACTCTTGTTTCCAATGGCTCCGATCATTGTTGCAGTCCCGTTGCTGTCATTTTATTGGCTTTTCTGTCCCTCTCTTTCTCTCTGGTCCATCACCTTGCCCAGCAGTGGTGATGTTGCAGATAATGTCCATCTACTACTGTTCATCCTCTCCTTTTCTACTGCTTTATACATGTCTTGCTATCCCGCTCTCTGTCCTGAGGCAGGGGTGTCCTTTGTGGTTAAAAAAAACAAACAAAAAAAAAAAAAAACCTCTGTAAGGTCCCAGGTTTAAATCTACTAGGAGCCAGGTCCATTGAGCATGGCACTGCCCCCACTCACTGCTCCCCAGGCGCTTAAAGCTGCACACTTTACACTGGTGATGGGTTAAATGATGACATGTGGTTGTGTACAGTGGTGTGAATCAAAATGTCACAATGGAAAGAGGTTTGCTTTCCTTCCTTCCTATCCAAGAGCAACCAACTAAATGTATGCATACTAGAGTTTATAAACATGCAAATCTGTCAAGTTCATGTTCTACCATTGTCAAGTTCCTGTCTTTCTCCCCTTCCTGCTGTCTGGTCATCAGTTTGATCACACTCACCTGTGTCTCTGTCTTTAGTCTCACTCATGTCACCTGGTGCCCTGTGTATATATAACCCTCTACCTCACTGAGTCTTGTTGGATCATTGTTTGTTATTGGCTGTTAGTGGTTCTTGTTCCATGGCGTCATTTAAAATAATGTTTAAAAGTCCATGTTCTGTACCTTTCTGGCCTTTTTGCCAGTGATTTTTTTTTTTTGTTCCTCTAAGTTTTGTTAATTAAACTCAATTGTGACCACTCACAATTGTGACCAGATGGTGTCACCAGTTCTTGCATTTGGGTCCTCACTTCTCCGAACAATAAATCTATAGCGCATGCTTCAAACTCAAGGCCTGGGGGGCCAAATGTGGCCCATGAAGTCATTTTGTGCGGACTGGACCTGCAGGACTTAAAAAGCAGTTACCTTATAAAAGAATCATGTGCTACTGACTTTATTTTTTTAACCTGATGAATTAAAATTTTAGTATCAGTACTAAGATTCATTGGAAAGGGAGGAAGGAATCTTCTTGTCATTGGGATCCACACCACTGCACACAAAGAAATGTCACCTCTGCTTTGAATCATGAAAGTGAACAATGGGGAATGGTGGTTTCAAACCTGGAACCCCTCCCGACACATGTCTGGTTCCTTGACCACTCGGCCACCACTGCCCCACGTGTTCCAGTTCCCCTAGCCCCTCTGGGAGAGCTGCGATGCCGATGTGGTGAAGATGAGTTTGACAGCCCTGGTGTAAACTATATCTAGTGCATAGTGCACCAACACTAGCAAGGACTCTACAGTGTTCCAGAGGAAGAGGCACGGGGGGCCCACTCTTCACCTCTTCCTTCCAGTTTGCTGTTGAACTCTGCAACGATCAAGGGCTTTTACTTTACACCATCAAACTCTTTTCCTGCTCAATGCGCAAAATCGGTGCACCACCCATCAACAGGTCACTCTTCGTTTCCTTGTTTTTCCGTGCTTGTTGTTGCACCAAACTGAAGGGAAGTCTTTGAAAAATAAGCAGCATAGAGCAGACATGATAGTGGGCTACATCGGGATTTTAAAAACATGCTTTACTTTGATTTTTTTTTTTTTATCTTTCTAGTGTTTTTAGCAAGATGATGCCACTTTGATGCCACATTTGCTTTTGGGACAAAAACATTTAGATGTTTTAGATACGTTTTTGTGAGATTTTTGTTTTCACAATAGATTTAACTCAAACATTTGGAAAAAGTAAATCATATAGAAAGGGAGGAAGGCAAACTCGTTGTCATTGTGATTCACACCACTGCACACAACAATCTGCCCACTGCATTAACCCCATCACCAAAGTGGACAGTGGTCAGCTTTGAGCCCCCGGGGAGCAGTGAGTGGGGACGGTGCCATGCATCAGTTGTAACCTGGCAGTTAATGGATTTAAACCCAGAACACTCAAGTCCCCGGTCCATATCCTTTGCAACCACACCATCACTGCCACGTGTTTGCCCCACATATATATGCTTACTCATATGAAATTATATATTTATACAGCATACACAAATATACTACACTCTTGTTTTTACTCACCGTCTAGAACAGGGACCTCAAACGTGCAGCCCGTGGGCCATTTGCAGCCCGTGGAATGCTATTGTGTGGCCCATATATGAAACTTTAATGTTAGTGCGGCCGTGAGATTTATTGAGGAGTTTCACTGCAAGTCAACAATACCTGAAATGGTTATGCTGGGCACACACACAATGGTAAAGTGAACTCTCCTTTGTTGCACTGTTCACTTTCTGCAGTGATCTAGACTTCAGACCATCTCAGTAAATGTCCATCACAGATTGCTGAACTGCACTGTACTACTACAGTACTACTACAGTATGAAACTCTGCGCTTCACCAATAAATTCTTTAAATCCTACAATTCTCATAACCCTGGTCCTCAGACTCATTCAGTTTCATTTCTTTCTGTTTTTGGTTTTCTCTACACATCTGCAGTGTTTTACACCGAATTTATGAGAAACTTCATAAAACAACTTTTTCTTCTTTTCTTTTATATTAAACATTGATAGTCTGTGCAGCCATTTGGTGAAATGACAGTGGAGGCAGAGGCCCTCATTGAGTTTAGGAACCCTGGTCTAGAGCAAGATCAGACTACACCGTTCCTATTTCACAATATTTATGATTACCAAAAATATTTCATATTGATAAATGCCGCAAAAATATTACTTTTATAACATTACTATTAGTAATATTATAATATTACTAATAATATTAACAATATAAAAAATTCTTTGAGATTTTATCTAACTTTTTGAGTTAAAAAGTTTAGAAACACTAAAGGTACTGTTTCTTCAAATAACACCAAAAGGCACAGATGATGTTCTTGAGCCCTGTGTCTAAAATTGGACACAGGGCCGAGTCAAGAGCAGAGAGATGGAGCGTTGGTGTAAGCTAAGATAAATGGCAAGTAAAAGTCATGCATCAAACCCAAAATACAAAATTTCTCATTGGCTTTTTTAATGTCATCTACTGGGAAAACGCAGGCATTGTAAGTCGGAAGTTTAATTATAATATAAATAAATTATTTCATTTGGACAGGGATGGCGGGCCGCATTAAAAGGCTCAACGGGCCGCATGTGGCCCCCGGGCCTTAGTTTGCCCACCCCTGCTTTAGAAGCTTCTAAACGTCAATGAATATGTGAGTTAACTGAAAACTGGGGATGTTTTTTAGGGCCACACCTCAAACATATCTCTGTTCTTGTTTGGAACATGGAAAAAAAAAAATCATCCAGAAAATCTTGGAGAAAACTATGGAACTCAACACACACGTCTGGTTCATCCTTGAAGGTGCCACGTTCATCTGCTAAAGCAATTGTACGTTAGTAGAAACATCATAGGAATGTCCAGCCATCACACCTCTAAGGAAGAAGACAGATTCTGTGTCCCAGAGATTAATGTGTTCATGTCCGAAATCTGCTAATCAACCCCAGAACAAAAGCTGAAGACCTGGTGAAGATGCACGCAGAAGCTGGTAAGAAAGAGTCCAACATCCAACATCTGACATGGGCTGAGAGGCTACTGAGCAGGAAAGAAACCAAAACCCCTTAAGAAACATTAAAGAGTCAGATAACAGTTTTCAAAAAGACACCGAGGCTAAGATCTCACCTTCTGGAGATTGGAGGAAAAAGAAGGGATGCTTGTCCATGTGAAAAGACCATACCTACCACCAGGTAAGGAGGTGGCAACATACTGCAGGAACTGCGGGTCTTCATTAAATGGACTGTACCATGAGCAATGAACGTCATTTGCAATTATTAGGGGAACATCTCAAGATTTGGCAGTGGTGGCCAAGTGGTTAAGGAAGCAGACCTGGGTCTGCAAGGTTCCCGGTTCGAATCCACCAGCTGCCAGGTTGCCACTGAGGTGCTCTGAGCAAAGCACCGTCCCAACCCACATCACTTCTTGTGGGCTCACCACCCACAGGAAGACTCACAATATGGTGCAATGTGATTTGCGTGGTGTCAACTGCCCCTGGCGCCACCCTGCGACCCGGCAACGGACAAGCAGAAGAAGATGAGATGAGATCTCAAGATTTCAGCTAGGAACCTGGATTAAAAACTTCTCTTGTCGCACTAACTTGCAATGAAACACTTTAAAAGGCTACTATAGATCATGTACTTTCAACTGTAAAACCTTTGCCTTTGTCTTCGTATATTTAACTTCTTTTGTTTGCTATTTGAATGATATATATTGGATTGTGCTACTGACATAAGATACTTGTGTACAGTCCATAACATTCTGAGTGAACAGTTAATGGCCAGTTCTAGAAACACTGCAACCGTAGGAACAAAATTCCAATGTAAATCAAGGATCACCCTTTTTTCCTTAAAAAATCTCTCTAAATTTTCCATCCCATTTTTGGTCAGATGTCCAAAAAATTATGATGAAAGTTTTTGGTCAATTTTTATTTCTTAAGTTTCTTGTCTTCACGTTTCCCATCGCATTTGACTCAAGAAAATTTGATTAGAATTTATCAAAATACTAACTTAGCATGACATTTTAAGTCCAATATTAAATAAATGTATCTCATTTGGGCAGTAGTGGTAGTCCAGAGGTTGAAGAACGGAACTTGGGTTCCTCAATGTACCAGTTGCCAGGTTGCCACTGAGGTGCTCTGATCACCCTTGACACCCAGCGATGGATAGGAGGATGGAGAAGAATGAATGTATGTAATTTACTTGAAAATCACCATTCCTGCCATGCACAGATCTGGCAACCTACCATTTGTAAACCCAATGTGTGGAACGTGTTGAGCTAATTAGTGTCACAGTCTGTTATTCTGTGCATCTCTGTCGGTGTGTGTGTGTGTGTGTGTGTGTGTGTGTGCTTGCAGGTGAGCAGGCTGATTTCACACACCTGTTTCTCACAATGAACTTACCTGCCGTATAAACACCTCTTGTCACAGTGTGTTCCACCTTCACTGTGATAATCACGCATTGGCTGCTTTTGTCTCACACGTGTTTTTTGTGCCATCTGGGGACAAGACGCCAATCTGTTTCCATAATAACATCACGTTTTTTCAAAAATATAAACCTGGTTTTGAAGCTTTTGTTTTAGTGACACAAAGTCTTCATTAGAGAAAAAAAATGACCCGTGGTTTTAGATCATTAAGAATACAAGAGGTTAAGCCGCTGGGATTCTAAATGACGTAAACACGTCTAGTGCTTTTCATCAGATAGACACTTGCATCAATCATGCAGCTACTGGTTAAGTAACATCTTTTCAAAGCTCCACTGGAAATAAGAAAGTTTAATACTTTTAATAGGTTGTATTATAAGTAAGTTATAACATTTCCTACTTGTTAAGAGAACATTTATCTGAGTATCATCACTTCTGTATTATTTCTTAGACTGATTTTGATGCTCCCGAGTTGACTTGACTTTTACTAAGAATAAAGGTTCTAAATTTCTAAACAACACAGCCTCATTATTTAAATATATATTATTAGCAAGCAATTTGAAAGCATTTTTAAGAAATATATTATTAACAGGCTGTCCCTGACAAAGCCAATTGTGTGGTTCCTCTGGGACTCAAGCCCAGTTTTTTTTTTTTTTTTTTTTTTTTATAAGATATAAGGTGAGATTTGCATCAGGAAGTACATACGGGGTAAAACATCATTGATTTGGCCAAATCACAAAATTCATTTCTAAACCGTGTTGATCAGTGAACACAGGTCACTGTTGGAAATAGGTTTTCTGTTGAGACATTTATGGATGCATTGAAGAGGATATTGGGGGGTCGTTGGAGTCAGAGTAGAAGATGGAGAGAACAGGGGGAAATGGAAAATGTCGATTTGTTATGGTAACCCCCTAGATAAGGGACAAGCTGATAGAGAAGAAGACACATTTATTTTGGCCTAAAATGTCTTCCCATGTTTCTTTTTACTAGTTTTTGCTGCATCTATTCTCCCAATCATGCACAGAGTAACCATCAGTAACAAATTTGACATCATTTTAATCGATTACTTTATGTCATTGAGTTCTAGTTCCTGCATTAGTTTAACTATTTTCTAACCTGGCCTTGAAAGAAAAAATATCTCAGCACCACTGAACTGCTCTGTACTGCCAACCATTTACTGCACAATTTCCTCAATGTCAGTACCTTCATCAGAGTGAGTCTGTGTCAGCTGCTGTATTGATTTTATATCAAGAGAGAGCATTAGTTTAAGTAGCCTTAGTAGTTTTGGACATTTTCCACAGATTTAAAAATCACGGCCTGGTCAATGACAGACCTGCCCTTTTTTTATGGCTCCATTATGAATTTCCAGGAAAGGGAGGTAGAAGACATTCATTCTCTTTCACTCCTTTTCTTTATCATCTTCCGTCATATTGTCATAGTGATTCCTATTAATAAACTTGAGCAGCGTGAGTGTCAGACGCTCACCAGCTGTTTGTAACTAATCTCTCTGTATTTTTTTTTTCATTGCCAAGACAAATGTCAGAAGAAACAACATTATACCACAGCTTATATCTGATTGATGGGAATGCTGTATTGTTATATTGGGACACTTTGAAGCAGAAGCAGTTATTTAGTCTACAGTGGACTACAGTCCACACACACACACGACTTGATCTACAGTACGTTGAAATTCTGTCCCTGCAGAACATACTTTGTCCCCATGTAGGCCAGGACAGTAGTAACAGCATAATCTAAGATATAAGAAAACATCACAATAATCTGAGTTACATTTGGGACACATGAAAAACAACACAAAGTTCACAAAATAGAAAAAAAAATATTTGATGTATGACCAGAGCCGGACCAACGCTTTCTGATGCCTGGGCCTAATTACGACAATGAGGCGTTCTGTGTCGTGTTTTGATCACAGCAGGTGTAGAGATGAAACATGAAATTGTCAAATGATGTCAGTGAGTCAACATAAAGTGTGGGTGCCATTGTTCTGAAGTATTATCCTACCCGTAATATTTTTCCTACCCTCTGTTTTAAAGGTGGTGACATATTTCTATAGACGTCAAACGCATGTAATCATCTTTAAAGGACGGCTTGGGTGGATATTTTGTGTGTTTGAAGTGAAGTAAATTTAGTAGACTAGTAGATTACTACCGCTAATTTCAGTCACTTCACATCAGCAACCCCCGGTGGCGAGGCCACAGAGCTGCAGCCTGTTATTCGACCTTGTGTATGACACGTAACTGCGGAATACAGTATGTGATGTCTGTCCATGAGACCCTGAGGGATCACAGTCACCTGTGTCTTTGTCCTTAGTCTCACTTGTGTCACCTGGTGTCCCTGGCATATATACACCTCTTCCTCACACAGTCTTTTTGGGATCGTTGTTGCAATAGATTGATGGCTGTCCTGGGGACGTTGTGCATTGTTCAATATTGTCTTGTTTGTCTGCTGTCAGTTTGGGCTGAAGAAGTCGGTGTATTGACGAGATTGATATTATTAAGAAGTTGATGTATGGAAGAGTAAAGGATGGTGAGATGGATTGTTTGAGCCACTTAGTTCAGGAAAGCTTTCATTACTCAATTCTTCATGTGCACGCAACCACCTACTGGCCAGATGTGTAATCACAAGTAGATGTAGAAGAATCGAGTCACTGTGTCTGTTTGGTGTCTTGGGAATGACTAGAAATTTCAGAAAATATGTCAAATCAGCTCTGTACATGAATTAAAGTAGATGAATACAATAAATTGTTAGAATGTGTTCTGTGTGTGGAAAAGTAATTTAATATGGCAGGTGAAGCTGTTTCTAGGAAAATGGTATTTGTGATTGTGCAATGGAAACGGTTACAGATCATGTCTGTGTAACTGAAATATTATTGTAAGGGAAAAAGACTGACAGGGCTATATAGTCAGGAAAACTCTGTGGCCTCAATACAGACTTTGTGGAAACTCCCCCTTAAGGAGTGGAGGTCCAGCAGAGTTATTGACTCAGAAGACCACTACCACACTCTCTCAACTCTGTCTTCTTCTTTCCTGCTGTCTGGTCATCAGTGTGATCACACTCACCTGTGTCTCTGTCACTAGTCTCACTCGTCTCACCTGGTGTCCTCAGTATTGTAGGATTTATTATTTGCTCTGCAATAAGCGAATCATCAAAATATTAACAATCCATGCTTTGCTGTAAAATAACTTAAATTCATAGTAATCATTTACTTTAACACACGAGGTCCTTCCGGCAAAAGATCCTGACAGCGGTCAAAGAATGTTCAACTATGGTGAGACTTGAGCTGGACACCTTTCAATGATCTTTTCTCTGTCAGATCTTAAAGTTGTAAACTAGGGTTAACCATCGGTGAGTTAAATAGGGAGTTTAGGTTGAGAGAACATTAACAGTTACCCAATAAGAAGATCCTGGATCATTGAGAAGGTCTGGAGAAGTTCACACTGACCTACTTATTAACCTTGGTAAAATCATGTGTAAAAGTATTCACTTCTGCATTAGCTGTACTACTCTTTGTACTTCGTGTACTATTTGTGTGACTCCTTGCATCAAAACAATGATTGCTAATATGATATACATATGCAAAGGGGTGTAAAAACTGATGTCCGGGGACAAGGAGTCAGTCAGTGCTCCTAGTACTGAGATTACTGACCAGATCATTAAACATTCTATCGCCAAAATTCTGATGTTTGTGTCTGTGTCATTAGTCTCACTTGTCTCACCTGGTGTCCTCAGTATATATATCCCTCTCCCTCCTTCAGTCTGGTCAGATCAAAATGTCTGCCGTACCTGGTGGTGTCTGGTCCTTGCCTGAAGTTCTGTTCATCTCTTGTTTAGCCTTTTTTTATTCTGTGTACCTCAAAGTTTTTGCTCCGGTCCTGCCTGGTCTTTTGCCAGTGAGTTTTTGTTCCTTTTGGAATGAACCCTGAAATCCACCACTAAAAAAAAAAAAAAAAAAAATACTCCAAGAACGGTTACTTCGAAAAAAAAAAAAAAAATGCCACCAGCAGTGTTGGGCAAGTTACTTTAAAAATGTCAAAATACTTGATAAAAAACTAGCAGTACTAGTTACTGCTAGTTTTGTAGCAACTATCATAATAAAATGTAGTGATACACTAAAAACAAAATAGATGGTTAGACATTTTGACAGGCATCATTATTGTAACCTCAACTTGCCACTTGCCGTCGTCTTGCTTGTGGGTGTGTGCTACTGTAGTGCGTTGCGTGTTTGTGTTTGAGACTGTTTAAGGCAAGAAGACCCGCCCAGGTCTCTTTCTGATTGGCTTGGCAAAGTTGTCAGTGGTGCTGCCACTGCGTCTCTCTGCAAATAAAAACGCTGCAGCATTTCAAAATGTGCTATTCCATCTAGTCTCCACCTCTATGGACGCCCATTTGCACCTGTATGTGCTGCAGCTTTTCTTTAGCGGTGGTGCTTGATTTAAAACAGGTGGCAATGCGCCTCAACTTGGACCTCAACTCTCCTAGTCCTGGAGTTGCATCCATGGACTTTTTTGCAATTAAGTTGAGTGCATGTGGCACAGGCAGACAGCATGACGCACCTGCAAAATATCATTGTCTTGTTGCAGCATCCATCGTCTTTTTAGCTTCGACTGTCTGACAGACAGCCTCAGGTGTTCCTGCTAAACACCCTGATAAACTTGTGAATTGTCCGGGCCCTGAGGCAGCAAAACAGTCCCAAAACCATGATGCAACCTCCACCATGCTTCACAGTGTGGATGAGGTGTTTATGTTGGTGAGCTGTTCCATTTTTTCTTCACCACATGACGTTGTGTTTTTTTTGCCAAAACTTCTGTCAAGTGCCCTTTTTGCGAACAATGTTTTTATTTTTTTTTTAAGACAGCAATGGCTTCCTCCCAGGGTTATAATAGTTTTGGATTTTTCAGTGTAGTTTCGTTTTAGTTTAGTTTTGCCTTTTAGCACATTAGTTTTAGTTAGTTTTAGTTATTCGTAAAAGCAACTAATTTAGTCTTAGTTTTAGTTTTGTCCAAAATGTTGAGTTTTAGTTTAGTTTTAATTAGTTTTAGTTTTCCTCTTAGTTTCTGCGAGGTTCGAACAAAGACGAAAACGATGGGTAGTTCATTTCTAATTTCAGTTAGTTTCAGTTAGTTTTGTTAGGACACATTTTCGTTTTAGTTAGTTATACTTTTTTTTAATTTAATGATCGTTTTAGTCAGTTTCAGGTAACGAAAAGTTTTTTTCAGTGATCGTTTTCGTTTTTTGATAGTTTTCGTTAACGATGATAACCCTGCTTCCTCTGTGGTGTCCTCCCATAAACACCATTCTTGGCCAGTGTTTTACATATAGTTGATGTGTGGACACAGACATTGGACTGTGCCAGTGATTTCTGTAAATCTTTAGTGACACTAGGATTCTTTTTTACCTCTCTGAGTATTCTGCGCTGAACTCTTGGCGTCATCTTAGGTGGACGGCCACTCCTTGGGAGAGAAGCAACAGTTCCAAACTCTCTCCATTTGTAGACAACTTCTCTGACTGTCCAATGATGAACATCCAGACTTTTAGACATTGTTTTGTATCCTTTCTCAGCTTTATACGAAACAACATTTCTTGATCGCAAGTCTTCAGACAGCTCTTCTGAGTGAACCATGGTGCACATCAGACAATGCTTCTTATGAAGACAATTCTTACCAGGTGTGTGTTTTATAGTGGGGGGGGCAGCTTTAAGCCACTCATCAGTGATTGGTCACACACTTGACTTGAATTGTTTGGAAAAATTGGGTTCAATTACTCTTTAATCCTCCTTAGGCAGAGGGTTCAGTTACATATTCCTCCTCCATTGTTTGCATGCTACCTCATTAATATATATATGAAAAAAAAAACTATAAATGTTTGGGTGGTTTTAGTTGAAGCAGACACTGTTTTCATCTGTGTGATCAGATCACATTTGATGGTGAATTTATGCAGAAATGTGACAAATTCCAAAAAGTTCAGATACTTTTTCTTACCACTGCACCTCTGTCTTAATCACAATTTAAGACATAACATTGGGATTTTTTTTTGCTTGTGTTTCTGTTTAGCATTTTAATAACATCTGCTGTCATATAGGGAACACTAGTCTTCTGTCACTTGCATAGAAGACACAAAATAAACAGAGCTTGGCACAGTTTGCAGGGGGCAGCCGAGGCATTGCCTCACCATTGGCTGAAATACATCATAACATTAAGTCTCTTTTTGCTTGTATCCTTTGTAGTTGCCACTGCCCTGTCCACTGTATCCTCAACTCTAACTCCAACTACCTCCATGTCCTCCCTCACTGCATCCATCAATCTCCTCTTTGTCTCCTACCTGGCAGCTCCGTCTCAAGGATCATTCTTCTACCAATGTATCCACTGTCCCTCCTCTGAACATGTCCAAACCATCTCAATCTGGCTTCTCTAGCTTTCTCTCCAAACCGTCCTGTCTGTGTTGTCCCTCTAATCACCTTAATCCTGATCATGTCCATCCTGTCCATCCTTGTCTTCTTCTGCAAAGAAACATTTATAAACGTCGGTGCGCATCTTCTGATTGTAATAGCACAGTTGTTGATCAGTGAGCTTGAGTTGTGTGATTCTCTGTGTAGGGTTAGCTTTATAGGTGTGTGTGCATCCACTTATGTTTACATTTTTTCTGTAAAATACACAGATCTGTGTCATTTTGATATTTTGCAGATATCTGCACAAAAATAAATCAGTAATTCCTGTATAGTTTGGCTTTATTGGAGTCATAATATTATTGTCTATATTCTATTATTAGCCTTTGTCTCCAAAATAATTTTATTGTATAGGACACATGACAATAAGCACTTTAAAATCTTTATTGTGGTGCACTGACCTTAAAATGTTTGCCATCTCAACCCAAAACAACAATCACATTGTTATATATTTAGAATTTCTTCTTGCACATATATTTTTTGTTGCAATGGGCTCACCATAAGAGGATGAAGATGAATGGATGATTTCTTTATCGTATCTGAGTAGACCCGTCTGCACCTAAGCCTGATTTTCTGATTATTATCATTAATGTGATTTTGAAAATTAACCCGTCCAAAGTCCAAAAGTATCCAGAAAAAAACAAGTTATTTTTTTTAAGAGGTTCTTGCGAGTCATCCACGAGTGGGTTTTTATCATCAGTGTTACAAAGACATTACATTTTTCATCATGTCTTTTTCCTTTTTGATGTCTGGATGTTTTTGTCCTTAGTGATTCTTTCCAACAGTGATAGTCACTTGTGTTTCCCGTGCTGCCGTTCAGGAAAATTGTACTCAGGACATTGATTGAACTTGACGAAGATACAGTGTGTTCTCACTCCTACATGATGTTCATCACTGAGCCGCAGGTATCCTGCCGTACCATCACTCCAGCACTCAGGCTTCCATTAAAATGGTAGAAATGCATTTACTGAATGGAATTTGATGCGATTTCCTCAGGCACCACCAGTTCAGGTTGGTTCAAGAGTGTCTTCACACAGCAAGCTGGGTTTCAATGTTTCAGAAATAACATTATCTGTGACAGTGGTGTGTATTTTACACCCAGGCGTACAGTGGCTTGCAGTCTGAATACATCCAAGTCGTAATGTCATGTCAGTGGGATTGATTGATAGAGAAACATAGCAAAGAAACGTGAAAAACATAACAGGAATTCATTCATTCATTTTCAGCAGTCTCCACCACTGACACCTAAATCACACTGTGCTATTCTGTGAGCCTTGCAGTAGGTGCTGAGCCCACTGAAAGTTGGGACGGTGCTATGCTCAGAGCACCTCAGTGGCAACCTGGCAGCTGTTGGCTTCGAACCTGAAGCCTTGCTGATTGAAGTCCGCTTCCTTTACCACCAGGCAGCCACAGTTGCCATATCCTTATTATAGTCTTCAATTATTTTCAAATAATCTTTATTCAGTTAATCATTTTTACTCACATCACTTCTTTACTATCACTGGGTGGCGCGTTGTATTTTAAAGGAAAGCAAACTCCTTGTCATTGTGTCATTGTGATTCACACCACTGCACACAATGAAATGCGACCTCTGTATTTAACCCATCACCAAAGTGAACAGTGGAGCTGTGAGTGGGGACGGTGCCATGCTCAGTGGTAACTTGGCAGTAGGGGGATCCGAACCAGGGGCCTTGCAGACCCAGGTCCGCTTCCTTAACCATTAGGCCACTAACTGCCACCACTGTATTTGTCGTAAAATTTTCTCCAATCAGAATGTTGCACAAAAAATACAGGTAATGATGCTCAAAAATACAGTTAATAAATAATAACTTGATAACATACCTGTCCGGAAGGCTTTAGTTACACCAGCATACATCTGACATCAACACATGAGGCTGAATTGTGATGGGATAAAAAAAAAACTGGAGATGCAGCACAAGCAGGAGAAAAGCTAGGAAAAGAGGACTACCCTTTCTTATATTTTAATAAAAAATGTATGGTAATTACGATGGTCCAAAGATGCTTCTCTCTGCCAGTTCATACAACTCACATGCCAATCATAACACTGGGAACAAGCTTTTACTTGTGGTATTGACGTTCGGCACCACGGCTGTCTGCTGAGTCAGCTGATCCCAGCGTCCTTGTCCTGTCATCAGGCAGGCCCTCTGCTCATTGGTTACCCCTCAGAATGTTTTTATACCACAGGAAGCCGGACCTCATAAACTTAGTCCCGGAAATTCACAGGGTCCCAAGTTCATTTATAGGAGAATCTGTCACTAGGCCAATTCCATAGCATGAATTTCAGTCTTACTGTCTTGTATAATATAACAAACAATCGTAGTCATTTTTGGTATAAAAGTGTTTGGAGCATATTGAGTTGATAAACATTTATTTAGATTGAGATGGTTTGGACATGTTCAGAGGAGGGACAGTGGATACATTGGTAGAAGAATGATCCTAGAGATGAAGCTACCAGGTAGGAGACAAAGAAGAGATTGATGGACACAGGATTGTGGCCGTGGTAGCCTAGTGGTTAAGGAACTGGACTAGAATCCTCAGGGTTCCAGATTTCGAATCCCCCAACTGCCCATTTACCGCTGAGGTCCACCGAGCATGGCGCCGTCCCCACCCACTGCTCCCCTGGCACTTAAAACTGCCCACTGTTCACTCTGGTGATGGATTAAATACAGAGGTGACATTTGGGTGTGTGTGCAGTGAAGTGAATCACAATGTAACAATGATAAGGAGTTTGCTTTCCTTCCTTTTCTGTGGATTTAACATTGTGTAGGCCGTGTGGCAACATAATGCCTACCCTGCTTATGTATGGATCCAGCAGTCTTGTGTAGAACTAAAACTGAACTAGAACTGTAGACAAACATTGAATTTATTTCATTTTATTTTAGTTTTTTTTTTTCTTACTTTCATAATGGCAAAGCTTAACGAAGTCAAAATACATTATTATTTTATTTGCCTAATGACTTTACTGTGTGTTTATTTTTTACAACATATTATTACATGATTAACACAATAAGTAAATGTTGATCAGCACACACATGCAGGATTCTGTGGACCCCAAGATTAGAACCTAGTGGAATTTGTCTTAGGTTGGCGTTGACTTTCATTAAATCACCAACTCCAACATCTTTTTGGACCAGTAAGCATGTAGTGCTGAGGTGTCGTGTTAAATAAATATTTTCTAGATTCATTTGTGTCAACATTGAGTTTCATTTCAATGGACCACATTGTCATTATTTAACAGCTTTAAAGTCCCATATGAATTCAGCTGAGGACCAAAGCTGCAGCAGTGAAACGTGGGATGTAACCAGTCTTCTGGGAGCTCTTAGCTGAAAGACTGCGAGTGACATGAGAGCCAGAAGAGTTTGATGATGATGAGTCAGAACGAGTTGTATAAAGAGTGGGTGGATAAACCAACCGCAGCAGGAAAGTTTCAATTAGCGGCTGAGAGACTACAGCGAGGAGGCCGTTACTGTAAGCCTAGCGTAAAACTCAGATGTAAGAAAAGATCTCAGATTCAGATTCCTTTTATTGCCATTGTGCAAAAGAAACACATAGGAATATTTCTTGGTGTTTAAGTGTACAGAAGACAGAACAAAACATACTTGAAACAGACGATGTGCAAGAAACAGTGTGCAACTTAGCGTGTTGCTGTGGATGCAGGGGCGGGATTGAAGCCCAAGGAGTTCAGCAGCCTGGCGGCAGAGGGGACGAAACTCTGTCTATGGCGGGCCCTTGTGGTCCTTGGGAGTGGCAGCCTCCTGCCAGAGGGAAGGAGGGTAAGAAGGCTGTGGCCAGGATGGGAGGGTTCGGCCATGATCTTTTTTACCCTCTTAATTGCCATGGAGTCATGCAAGGACTTCAGGGGATGGCCAATCACCCGCTCAGCACATCAAATCACCCGCTGCATCTTGGCGAGGTCCCCAGCTGCTGCAGCACAGAACCAGGTGATGGAGGATAAACTCAAAGATGGCTGTGTAAAACTGGGCCATCGTGGTCTTGGACAGTTTAAATTTCCTCAAATGCCTGAGGAAGTGAAGCCTCTTCTGTGCCTTCCCTAGGAGAGCTCCTATGTTGTGCTCCTACTTCAGGTCCTGGTGACAAAATCACACCCAGAAACCTGCATGACTCTGTCGGGGTCAGCTTGGTGTCCCTCAGCATGATGGGCGGGGGTAGGGTAGCATTCCTCCTGAAGTCCACCACCATCTCCACTGTCTTTGTGGTGTTAAGCAGCAGGTTATTGCTGCTGTACCAGTGCTGCAGCCGCTCTACCTCCCTCTTATAGGCTGACTCTTCCCCGTTGGAGATGAGGCCCATCATCAGCAAACTTTAGAAGTTTAACTGATGGGTGGTGGGATACGCAGCTGTTGGTGTATAGGGAGAAGAGCAGTGGAGATAGGACGCAGCCTTGCGGGGAGCCAGTGCAGGTGGATCTGGAGCTGGAGATGTTCCTGCCCAGCATCACCCGCTGAGTCCTGTTGGTGAGGAAGTCCATGATCCGTCTGCAGGTGGAGACCGGAACATGAAGCAGGGAGAGCTGGTGCTCCAGGATGGATGGCAGGATGGTGTTGTAGGTTGAGCTGCAGTCAACAAATAGAATCCTGGCATAATTGCCTGTGATATCCAGATGTTGCAGGACGTAGTGCATATTGACCGCGTCCTCAGTGGACCTGTTGGTCCTGTATGCAAACTGCAGTAGGTCGAGCACCTGATCAGTAATCTCCTTAAGATGGGCCAAGACAAAGTGCTCCAGGACCTTCATGACTACAGAGGTCAGGGCGACGGGTCTGTAGTCCTTCAGATCTGTAGGCCTCGTCTTCTTGGGTACTGGATTGATAGTTGCTGCCTTGAAGGATGCTGGAACATGACACAGTTGCAGTGAGGTGTTGTAGATGTTGGTGAGCAACGGGGCGAGCTGGTCAGCGCAGTGCCTCAGGACAGCGGGGGAGACAGAGTCCGAGCCTGCTGCTTTACGGGGGTTCAGCCCTTTTAGCAGCAGCATCACCTCCCTCTCAGTGACAGACAGTGGAGGGTGAGGGGATGAGTGTGGCATGAGGGGTGGGTGGTGAGGTGTGAGGAGGGTAGAGGGTGTAGTTGGGAGAGTCACTTTCAAACCTGTAATAAAATGTATTGAGGTCATTGGCCAGGGAGAGGTTGTCAGATGCCTGTGGGGACCTGGGCTTGTAGTAAGTGATGGTCCTCAGCCCTTTCCAGACGGAGAAGGAATTCCGCTCAGAGAGTTCCTGGCGCAGCTTTTCCGCAAAAGCTATGTTTCATTTTGCCTCCTCCACTGCTTAAGCAAACCTGTATCTGGCCTGCCTAAACAGTGCTACGTTCCGACTACGTCTGGCAAACTCCTTCTCTGACCCCAGCCTCCTAGGATGGGCTGAGAACCAGGGCTTGTCGTTGTTAAAAGTCCTTCTGTAGCGGAGCGGGACACACACCTCCTCCCCGAGGCTGATGAATGACGTCATGGTCTGAAAATGTGAAGGGTTCACTCCATGTCTATCTTTCCAACCTGATCCCCTCTAGTTAGTCTGCAATTTCATTTTATACATACGTGGAGGGTATCTGGGTGGTTTCTAATTAAATATTATGTTTAAACATTGCTGATTGGAAATAATTGGATGTGGAACGCTAATGCCAGTCAGTGCCTTCTAGCAAAATGATTGCACATTTGGCAACTTTTCGAAAGAATTAGAGGATTTTTAGTTAGAATAGTAAAGGTTTGGTGTTGATCATATCATAAAAATGAAGGTATTGTCAGCATTTCTCAACGTTATCATCGGCAAGATGGCTGCACCCTTGAATATGCAGGGTACGCTGTTAAGGTCGTTACATCACACTAAGATTAAGGAAGGAAGGAAAACAAACTCCTTGACATTGTGACATTATGATCCACACCATCGCACACAATTAAATGTGTTTTTAACCCATCACCAAAGTGAACAGTGGGTGAGGATAGTGTCGTGAGGATGGTGTCTATGGACCTCAGTGGTTACATGGCATTTTGCGGATTTGAACCTGGAACCCCCCGGATGGAGGTCCAGTTGCTCAACCATTGCAATAGAATTAAGATAAGCTTACAGTAAAGTGTTTGTCACATGTGATCATGCTGGACCAATACAGTAGCTGATTAATGACAACAATACACCAACATGGCCGCCTCCATGGTTTTACTTTATGTCACTGATGCAGAGGAATTCTCCCTGTAGTCTTCTACAGTGGACTATATTGACTCTAAACACTGCTTTAAACAGATGTGGGAACAAGTTAAATTTGTAAATAACGCTTTACAATCTGCAATTTAGAGGTGAAATTTAGAGGTCATTCAGGTCACTGGACTTTATTCATTCGGCCTTACAGAAATATTATTGTTTACTTTGTTTTTGGGTCCAAGTAAGTTTGACCACCGATGTCCTGAATAAATCAGGAATAAATTCGCCATCCTTAAATCAATGTGATGAAACTAAACAAAAAATTAGGAATTTCTTACGTCCGACAATCACAGTTTTGGCCCCTGAACATTGATACAGAGGGTGAGTTGGAAAGTGTCATATGATGCAATCATAGAGATGCCTTGGCGTTCTCTCTCCCCCTAAAATACTTTTGTGTATAGACTTAGTCATGAGTTGAGCTTTTCACACTCGTTGGGATTAAGAGTTAACAGGTTTTCACATTGCAATGTAGCTGGGAAATTGCACGTCACTGAAAAAAAAAACAAAAAAAAAAAACAGACAAATGTGTCATGTAAATCACGACACCCCTCTCACATTG
>JAFBJS010001081.1:14228-27473 GCA_016785265.1 Paraplagusia blochii | reverse complement strand
TCAGATTTGTCACGTATGGCTTTACCGTCCTTAGACCCTGCAATGGATGTTACCAGAGCATGAAAATACAATGAAATAAGACAAGTACAAGGGTACAATGGACAATTTGACATGTATACATATGTATAACAAACACAGTTTCAGTTCTTGCAGTAGGAAATGGTCGTTATAATGTCAATAGTGATATGGGTTTTGATCCTGGTCATCTGTACAATATTACATTTTGTTGGAGTTTCACATTATTGTTTCACATAGAAGCAAAATGGGTTTTTACAGGTGGTTCAAACCGCACTGATAGAGATGTGTATAAGAGACAGTGGGTTAAATATAAATGTCACTTAATTGTCTTTTCCCAAAAGGCTTTTTAATGTTTACGGCTGACTTTATTCGTCGTTATCTCCTTCCTCAAAAACATCATTTCTAAACACATCAAGGACATTTGCACAAACCCTTAAATAGTCAGTTTCCGAGGGCACATGTTATCTCTTCTAGGGTTGCATTCACTGCCCTCTGTCATAATAAACTGCGAACAAGGTGCTGGACTCAGCAGAGTCCAGCCTCTAGTATCTGTTTTTTTTATGTTTCATGTTAATGTGAGGTAATCTAGTTAGTGTATTTTTTATTTCCCCTTTGCCTTGACCCTGTCCTTTTTCAGGGGTTGCCACAACGAATCAACATGTTCACTTGAACACAAACTGGGGGGTCATCAGAACTCTCCAGTCACGAGCAGACACCATCCCCACCATAACTAGAGGTAAGATGGGGGAACAAGCACACGTGAAGACATCCCTTAAGAACGGTGGTTATCCCAAATGGGCCTTCCTTAAAACCACTAAGGAAAGGCCTACGGAGAGGGAGGACAACAGGAAGGGTAATGTCGTCATTCCTTACGTCTCTGAGAAACTCAGGTGAATGTCTAATCACCTGATCCGTACACATTTCAAACCCAGTAACACCCTAAGACAGAAACTGGTTCATCCCAAAGACAAGATCCCAAGACACAAGCTGGACAATGTGGTTTATGCCATTCAGTGCAGCGAGTACCTCTACATTGGGGAAACCAAGCAGCCATTACACAGACGCAACATAGAAGGCCCAACTCCTCAGGTCAGGACTCAGCCGTTCACTTATACCTAAAGGCTACCAACCGCTCTATTAAGGACCAAGATGTTCAGATCTTAGCCAGAGAAGACAGATGAGAGGTGTTAAAGAAGCCATTTTTGTCAACCTGGAAAAAACATCCCTCAACAGAGGTGGTGGTTTGAGACATAACCTCTCACCCACCTACAAAGCCCTATTGGGAACAATACCCAAAAGATTCCACTCTCATCAACCGGTTGAGAACCAAAACCACTCCAACAATGACGGTAACGACCCATCAATACCCACCCAACGACTGGTACCACACTTCACAGGTATCCCCAGGTCCACCCAACAGGAGGGACCTGAAACACCTCTTCCTCCTCACCCACAGTATAGAACTTCTGTTACTCCCCACTAACAGTTAGAAGAAGCCTCTTGGATGAGAGGTGACACGTTTTCCAAAGAACTGAATGTCCAGTTGCCTAACCTTGACCATGACCTGGATGGATATGCATCCTCAGTATCTAAACTCCTCCACCTTCTCCACCTCTGCTCGCTGTAACCTCTCCATTCCACTGTTCTCCCTTTCTTTTACACACATACTCTGTCTTGCTACGACTGGCCTTCATTCTCCTTCTCTCCAGTCCAAACCTCCACCTCTCAAGGTTCTCTTCTAGTTGCTGTTTATTCTCACTCACACAATGTCCTCTGCAAACATAATTGTTCAAGGAGTTTATATATGAAATAAAAAAATAGGTAAAAATATGTATTATTGAATATATATGCTGCAGGCAAACAGGCAAACAAGAGGCAGAGCTGGAGTTGGGTGAGTGATGGTAAGATTCTCTCTAAGGGTGACAAGAAGGGACTTTACAGGGACAACAAAGACAGGAAGGTTTGGAGAAAAACTAGAGTAACCAGATTGCACTGGTTTGGACATGTTGGTAGAAGAATGATCCTAGAGATGGAGACAGGACAGAGACAATATTGAAGGATGCAGTAAGGGAGGACATGGAGGTAGTTGGAGTCAGAGTAGAAGATACAGAGATCAGAAAGAGATGGAAAAGGTTGATTCACTGTGACAACCCCTAGATAAGACAATCACTTTAGTGACTTTGAAATGAATCATCCTACATTTAAGAGAAGAAAAAGGGGAAAAACTACAACTCCTGATAATAAAACACTCCTGGATTTGTCCGTCTCCTGTCGACTATACTCCATTTTTTACTGTTTTGTTTTAACAAGAATTTATGTTGAAAGTTGAACGTCCTAAAGTATCAGACACATTTAATCTTCTTGAAATGTTCTTGGGGGAAACTCTGTATTTATGACAGCAACAACTGCTGAGAAAAATAACAGGCTTCTAGACAAACTAGGAAATGGGATACACGCAGATCAATGTCCTGAACCTTGCTGTGCAGTGGGACAAAGACGTGGAATTACAGACTAAGTCATACAAGGTAAAACACGTGGCCAGGTTTTTCCACAGCAGGGACGAGCATGTGTAAGTTACTCCATCACCATATGAATACGAAATCACTCATCATTCATTGCCAATTATATAATCATACACCAGTGATATGGTGTATGACGTGAGAAAAGTCTAAAGGATGGATAATGTGGGAAAAAAAAAGAGAACGAATAATATGATTGCCAAACATTTCCAGAAAAGTAATCCGGACGTCTTTTAGAGGCAGTCCCTCGAAGACGACGCTTTTCCTATGTCCCACAATGTCTGCCATCTGAGTATTTATTGTTTCTGTAAAGAAAACTTTAATAATAGGACATGTATGAGTGACGTGTTAAGGGATATGTCTGTGATCATCTCTATGGTAACTGAGTTTTAGATATAATAATAAAATAAAAAATCTATCTATCACTTCAATAAAAAAAGTAATGTTTACATGTATCTTCAATTTTGCATCACCACAGTTTAAATATATCTTCAGAGAGACAACAAGGTTTGGAGAAAAAGCCAGATTTTAGTTGGTTTGGACATGTTCAGAGGAGGGACAGTGATTATATTGGGAGAAGAATGATCCTAGAGATGGAGCTACCAGGTAAGAGACGAAGAGGAAGGGACGAGGCTGATGGATGCAGTGAGAAAGGACATGGATGTAGTTGGAGTTAAAGTTGAGGACAGGGTAGGATGGAAGTTGTTGACTCCCTGCAAAAAAGGACAAGCTGAAAGGAAAAGAAGACGATTATAATATTATGTTTAATATCTTAATCTGAAAAGTCCTACTTACCGTTATGAGCCGTAATGAATAAAAACAAGTTTCCCAAAAAGTGTTTTATTGTGTTTATAAATCAGTTTAAATCACCTCATTGTGTGACAAAACCTGAGGCCTGATGGCACAGAAATACCAAATGAATTATAGAGTTATTACACCCATCATTAAAGTCAGTACACACAGCAACATTGTTGTTCCTGATTGGAATAAATACACTCCCTGGGGAGTTGATTTACAATAGTTGCTCCATTAAAGATGATTTACTCTGCCGTTGTAACACAATTCAAAAGAGAAGCAACTAAAGATGCTCTAGTTGGGTATATTTGGTGGATTCTAAAGACCAAGAGCTGACGCCATAAAAGTTTTATCAAATATGATTAAAACACACACACAAGATGATTAAAGTACACACACACGCACACACACAAACGTGCCAGAACTCTACATTAACTTTAATATTTTCAGTTAGCTTTAGCTGCAATGCTGATTCTTATCATTAACAGATTGAACTTGCAGAAGTATCGTATGGGAACATAGGAACAGAGGTTGAGATGATTTATATTTGCTAATGTTAAATAATAAAAATGTAATAAATAAAAAACACTGTGGTCTGTCACTTGGAAGAGGATTTTACACGGTAAAGGAATATGAACATTGTAGGCTTTTAAATAATGCAGTGTGTTAAAATCTGTGGTGGAGCTAGAGCTAACAGGTAGCAAGAAAGAAAAAAAAATAATGGGCTTTAATTAGTACAGGCAGTGTAAGCAACAACACTGTGTCTTTTGATGAAGACATTTGTAATCACAGATGCTTTATTCTTATAGAAATGGACAGTTGGTTGCCTAGTGGTTAAGGAAGCGGCTTGCGTCTGCAAGGTTATTGGTTCGAATCCCCCTTACATCAAGTTACCGCTGAGGTGCCCTGAGCATGGTATCGTCCCCACACGTCCCTGGCCGCTCAAAGTTGCCCACTGCTCACTTTGATGATGGGTTAAATGCAGAGGCCACATTTTGTTTGTGTGCTGTGCAGGGCCAGACCCCTTAAAATGTGTGGGCCCTGAAAAAATTAGGGTGGGCCAACCCCAAAGTATTATAGCCAAGTTTGATCAGCCCTCTCATTGGATTGGGTGGGCCTGACTGACAAGTGGGTGGGCCCACTTTAATCTTAATTTTCAATATGTGCTCTTATTTTGTAAGTTATAGAAGGTCTGAGCACCTGGGGAGGTTACTGCTGGTGTGTTTACTGTTTTTGTTTGCTTGTTGTTATCACTTTGAGCGTAGTGTTTGGTGCAGTTGTGTGCACAGGTCTTAATGTGAATTATAGGTTGAAGAATCTCTTGTTGTACATTAATGGAGGGTACCTTTCACTTTCTTCTTTAAAGTTTGCCTCTCTGGGAAAATAAGTATTCATTAAGTTTAGTATTATGTTAAAAAACAAAAAAAACATAGATTTTGTTGTGGATCATTATGACCCATACTGTGTAAGCCCACTCAAAACAACCAAAAATGGGTTAAACCAATAAAAAAAAAACTTTTTTACACTATTTTACACACTATTTTTGAGAATTAATTTGTACATGTCTACCAGTTCTGGTGTCTAGGTTGTCAAATCAGATCACACAAGATATCATGAGAAATGTCTCGAGACATTGTAGCTTGAAAGATTCCTTCCACACTCTTCATCATCTGTTCTGATCACTCCAGCTAATACCAGAATTCCAATGTTATCAGGCAAGTCAGTTTCTCTTGCACTACCCGTCTCTGTAAGTTGATCAGTTCCCTTACCATCATCTCATTGGTGGACATATGAAGAGCTAAAATGTTGATTGAACAAAGAGCAACAAAGAACAAAGAGGTCAAAGAGTAATTTTGATGACATTGGAAGATGACAGTCCACCTGGGTTTAGTTGTAGTGATGTTGACCATTTGATATTACCATCTTTAGATGCCCATGTCAACTTCCTCGATGGTGATTGCTACTTTCCTTTGCTTTCATCCGTTTGAGACACACTGGCAGACTCCTCCTCTGAATTCTCCTCATGGTCAGAAATTGCCAATCGGGATAATTAATAGCATTGTCCATGGTCTCTGACATTTTGTCCTCTGCATCACTATATTAGATCGATATATGTTGACGCTATTTTAGCTGTAAACTTTCTGGAGATCGATTTTGGTCTGATGGCGTGAGATAAGTGACAAGGTGTCTCTCGACACAACCCCCCTTTATTTTGACTTGTAAAGACCCTCTCTGGCAGTCAAAATACATTGATTTATGCAGTCAAGATTAAGCACATCAAATAGGAATATTAATTTTTGAGCTGTTCAGCTTCTTACCTACATAAACATACCTGGGTCAAAATGACCCGCAACATCATCTTTGTATACAAACTCTGTGCAGACATTCCACTGCACACCAGATCATGATCCCACATAAGGAAAGGTTTCCAAAATTTGAAAAAGAAAATGAAAGGATAAACTGTATGTTCAAACTGACCCTTTACGTTAAACAAGGGTTAATTGTATTAACTACAATGTGAAGCAATACTATTTTTACGTAATGGGTGCATTAACTGATGCAAAACATTTTGGCGTTTTATGGCGTTAATGACCATCTGTAAAAATGAATCCCATTCTCCCATTCAATCGCTGGGCAGTATAACATTAATAACATTAATTACGTATTGCATCATTGCTTTACTTGCATTACCTTGGATTACTACCCTGGCACGTTGACTAATTAACATCAGGTTCACCGAGTACAGTAATTGGGGTTCCAAAGTAGATTATTAGTTTGATGCCACACTGTGGAAATGGTTGTGTTCCAGGCTAAATCTGATGATGGATAATAGTTGAAAAAGCTCAGTGTAGTTCATGACTAGTTTTAATGGTTTTGGTCCAGTTAGTATTGGTTGATATATTGATATTTTTATTTAGGTTCAATCACATGCTGCTGATTTTCTTTACATCAGTTTGCACGGTTTCTGGACCTTCACCTATTGGATTTATTTTCTCTTTTTTTTTCTCTCCTGCGTGTGCTCATCCATTTTGTTGATTTCTCATCACCAGTCTTCCATGACATTTGTTTGTTTTCCATCTTTCCGTGTCATGCTGACAACCCATAACTCCCTGATGGTTTCCACCTGCTTCTTCATTATAGAACCGTCTTCACACGCTGTCTCTATTCTGCCGTTAGTGTCTGTCCGACGTGTCAGCAGTTTGGTAGCCATTCTGGATACCTACGTATTCCTTCATCCGTCATTGAATTTCCAATTTTTTTTTTTTGCTTGAACGCTTCTGCATGTCCAGTCCTTGGACTCATTTTGCACGTTGACAGATGTTTTATTGTTATGAAGGCTAAAACATGTCCCTAATGTGGCCTAGAATCAGAAAGTCTCCCACATGGGACAATGAGTCCAATAAATTTCATATAATCCTGTTAACTCACGGATGCAACGAAACATTTCTTCTTCACGAGGCAATTATTGTTTTAAACCACTTTAATCTTCAGGGCATTGTCAGGGAGCTTTATTACTGTGGCAGGATTTGTTCCTCTTGAGCAAACACTTGAAAAAAAACAGTGTAATTCTGTAAGTAATGAAGCCAGAGTCTTAATTTTACTTTTCACGACACAAAATGAACACTACGTCCTCCTGGTTGAGCAAAGGGAAGTTACTTGGCCGAAGTTAAAGGGGAACAAGTAATTAACTTACACATTTTTATCATGTTATATGTGATACTATTATAATCATCGCACCAACATCAGTATAATTAGCATAATGTAAATACACTGCATATCTATGTTGTATTTTTTTTTTTTTTTCAATAATGAAAACTCAATAATGCAGTGCCACGTTTCTACCAAATACGCCAGAATTACTTGTAGGCGAGAAAGTGTTTGGACAATATATCAGATAACTGCTAAATGTTAATAGTTGATATAGGGCTGGTCCGTATACAGTGCATACTGGATTAGAGTTTTTTTTTTTTTTTCTTTTGTGATATAAACTTTTCATAAAGCAGTTTATATTGAACACAGAGCGTCAGAACGTTGTGAGACAATGTTTGAGAGAGGACTGTTTTGTAGTTGTACCAAACAAGCTGTACACGGTTGCGCAAGAGCTGTGGAAATGCAGTGTGTGTTAAATCAGTGGTGCCCAACCACCGGGCCGTGGACTGGTGCCGGTCCGTGGGGAAATTAGTACCGTGCTGCAGAGAGATGATGCTCAGCTTAAGACAATTCATGTTTTATTTATTATTAGATGCTAAAAAGTGTTTTGATAAAGGACCAGTTCCCTTCATGTTTGAGTGTCCAGGAGATGTCCAAAAAAAATACCACTTTTATGCTGGATGTTTCATTTTCATTAGTGGTATTCATCAGCTACACCTCAAAGACCGGTCCGCAAAAAAAATTCTAGATGTTTGACCAGTCCCCAACACTATTTGCTGTTGACCGCAAATAGTGTTGGGGAACACTGTGTTAAAGGACATTGATGGAGAAAATCTTATAGACACAGAGGAACTGGTACCAAGAATGGCGTTCTGTCAGCTTTATGGAAACACGCTTGAAATTACTCGTAGTAGTTGCTTGAAACACAAGCTCCTCCTCTGTAGAAGCACGTTAGGGAATATGAAGAATGCATCAAACTGGTCGGTCGGCTGGTAACATTCATGTTACGCAAAACATTTGTTGTGGAAATTCCCTACAACAAGAAAAGCAAACTGTGACGACAATATTAATGACGACATATTGTTTACAACGCAGCCAGCTTAAAGTACCGTCATTTCCGTACTATAAGCCGCAACTTTTGTCACACAATTTCAACGGCTTATGCAGAGATGCGGCCAATGCATGCAATTTTTTTTTTCTAACAGACACCAGGGGCGCTCAAGCAGAGAAGGTAAGAGTGAGACAGGTGGTGACGAGGAAGACGCAAGTCACAACCGCCAATAATAAAATAATAATAATACATTTAATTTATAAGCGCCTTTCAGACACACAAGGACGCCGTACAGGATTATACATACATAAAAAAAAAAAACATACCATAGTACAAACAATAAAATATTAAAAGGAAGAGGGGGTAAACATAAGGGAGAGAGAAGAGAGAGAGAGAAAAAAGAAGCAGAAGTGAAATTACTAAGGGAAAGCGAGGCGGAACAGATGGGTTTTGAGTCGGGATTTGAAGAGGGAAAGAGTTGAGAAGCAGAGCGACTGAAAGCTCCACTCCCCATAGTGATGAGGTGGGCAGAGGGAACAGTTAGGAGGATGGAGGAGGAGAAACGAAGGAGAAATGGAGAGGAGACTGGACAGATAAGGGGGGCGAGAGAGTGGATGGCCTTAAAAGTGAGGAGGAGAATTTTAAAGTTGATTCTTAGATTTATGGGAAGCCAGTGGAGATGTTTTAGTACAGGGGTGATATGACGGAACCACAGGGTTTTGGTTAAGATGCCGGCAGCTGAGTTCTGGACCAGTTGGAGTTTAAGGAGGGATTTCTGAGGGAAACCAAAGAGGAGAGAGTTACAGTAGTCAAGGCGAGAGGTGACGAGACTATGAATAAGAATTGAGGTGGAGTGGGAGGTGAGTGGGGGGCGCAGGAGGTTTATGTTGCGGAGGTGGAAGTAGGCGGAACGTGTGGTGTTATTTATATGAGAGTGGAATGAGCGGGTGCTATCAAGGATGACACCCATGGAAGAAGAAGTTTAACGTACAGGAACGTGAATAAAATCATAAACTGACCCTCATCATGGAAAATGCAAAAAGAATGCAGTACATGCGACTTATAGTCGGGTGCAGCTCATGTATGTGCAAAATGTTTTTTCCTTTAAAAATGTATTGGGTGCGGCTTATAGTCTGGACATTACGGTAGATGTTTTTCAAATTTCAAAACATACACAATAAGTCATCCTGTATTTTGACTGCAACAATCATGCAGTCTCATTTCTTCAAATCAGAAGAATTCTAAGGGTAAATGTCACTTCTATTAAGTCTATTTTCTGCAGTATTTTTTTTTTTAAATATAAGGAAGTTGGGTCTTCAACTAACAAAAAAATATAGAATCAAAATACTGAAAAATCGATATAACAAAAAAAAAATACAGTGATATTAATTTTCGGTCATTGCGTCCAGCTCTAAGCTTACACGACTAACTAAAATTGTTTAGTTTAAATGTCATGCAAAAATTTGCCTCTTCTAGCGCCTTAATGACATCTAACCTTATTTTTGATCATCACTTGAAGGCATTAGCATTTTCAAGACCTTATGACTGGAGGAGGTTTTGACTTTTGAAAATCACTTTAATAATCAGTGCACTGGTCTCAGTGAAGTCTATATTTCCAACAAAGAAGGCCTTCAGATCCAATTTGTGTGTTTCCACAGAGCTGAGTTTTTGTGATGTGTCATTTGTTATAGTTTGCATCCAAATTTGTAGCTTTGATCTATTTGGCCTTTTTTGTTCAACAGAACTAAATAACAAGATGTTGTAGGAAAATTCCTATATTTTTTACAGAATATTCCCCTGCCTGTTCCTTCAAACTCTGAATTATGAATTGATTCTTCTTACTGTAAGTCCTCGATGCTGCAGTTTAATTATCCTAATTTGTACTTTTGATTGGAAGTGCCATTTTGTCTGAGTAATTTAAGTGTTTGCAGATCTGACTGTAGCACAGCTTGGGTGGAATAATTGTAATGAGTTTTATTTGCAGAAAAATGTGTCAGGGCAAAACTTCCTGAATTCTACTTTTGATCATCCAAGAAACTTAAAATGGCAAAATCTTACATTCTACAGCCCGTGAATAGATGTAAACATCAAGTCCATTAAACTTGATGTCTTCGTAATAATGTTCTATTTAATAATTTGACTTGCTGTGGTGTGTGGTGGCTTCACCACCTGCATAAAGACTCAATATGGTTCACTGTGATATGGGTGACAGTCTTGGCAACGGATGAGATGATGAAGATAAATGAATGAATGTATCATCATATAAGAGGCATAAGTCAAAAATGATCTGAAGAGGAACACCTCCGGTCATTTCTCAGTGTGAAATTCCTTCGTCCTTTTTTCTTTTTCCCCCTTTAATGAGAGATGTTCTCACCAGGGAGCTGTGATCGGAACATTTCTACTACACTCTGTCAGTACATAACTTATTAGGTAAACTGTGATTTTAGAAAACCAATTAAAATAATTTTTGCAGCCTTAGATCTTTAACTTCTAACTTTTTTAACAATTCACCACACTCTGTATGCAACGTTAGAAGCATTTTTTTTTTTGGATACGAAGCCTTCTCTGCTTGCCTGAACATACTCAGAAAAACACATTTATTCATAAATATTAATTTATTATTCATATATATGAATAATAAATTAATATTTAAATATATTTATGAATAAATCAAATAAAATCAATCAAAAAAATCTAATTTCTCCAACTTTTTAAATATAAAAACTCCCCTATAGAGGAGTTTTTATATTTAAAAAGTTAGAGAAATTTGATCCAATATCCAATATTATCCAGTCATATTTGAGCCAGCTAATGTTGCCAGGTTCCATGGAATCTGCCACGGCGTGTGAAGTGAATGCTCCGCCCACTGTAAGTGAATGGACACAGGCTAAGACCGATCATCTCACGAGATTGCAACCTCAGGGCCTTCTAGCTGGTCCTACGAAGAAGTGTTTCATGACTGGCTAAGCTCTTCGGGGAATCTGACAAGAAAAGCAAACTCCTTGTCTTTGTGACACTGTGAGCCACAGTGAAATTAAACCTCTGTATTTTAACCCATCACCAAAGTGAACAGTGGGCAGCTTTGAGCCCCCGTGGAGCTGTGAGTGAGGACGGTGCCATGCTCAGTGGACCTCAGTGGAAACTTGGCAATTGGTGGATTGCCAAGAACCCAGAGGTTGTTACCTTCCTGCAGGAACATCAGCTGGACGCATGATCACCACGTGCGACTGTTGTTTAGATTTCTTGTCAATGTGAGGAGACTTTAAGGAGCTCCATGATTATGGACTGCACTGACCCGGTCAATCCTTATCAGTGTTGTCACTAAATCAGGGGAAGGAAATGAACGTTGCACCTCATGTGCTACCAAAAGAATAAGAAGGATACACTGTATCAGATGTTTATCCCAATTGTGCTTTAAGCTGGTTTATTCTTAGCAGAAAGAATTCTGGTATTAATCTTCAGAGCGGATTAGTCCCTGAAAGGACAGAGACCATGTCCTGGCCCGATGGCAGTGATGTTAGCAAAAGTCAAGAAGCCAATATTGGCCTTTTATTTACTTCCTCTACGCTAAAGTTAGCTATTACTGGTGATACAGATGGTCTCGTGACCAAAACTCGACTGACAGAATAAATTTCTCTGTCTGTTCCATTTTGATGGTATATAAACATGTACCGTAATTCCATGACTATAAGGCGCACATAAAAGTAGCACAGTGTGTTGTTGTTGTTGTAAGGCAGAGGTTGTAGAGAACAACATGAGAACGTTAAAGGGAGAAGTGTGGGCGTTGCTTTGCTCCTGCTGTATTTTTTAAATAGCACACCTGTATGCATGTGTGTGTGTTGTTGTAGGCGGGCGTAGTAGATGAAACCATGAGTAACTGCGCCCTATAATCAGGTGCACCTCGTGTGTGTTAAAATATAGTATTGGCACATAAAACTGAGACTGCGCCTTTTAGTACGGCACGCCTGATGGTTGTGAAAATACGGTATTTATTGAGGTTTTCTTTATGTACTGGTAAAATACACCTTTATTTTTTCATATTTACCTATATTCTCTTTTGATTTGGGTAGTGGAGGTTTGTTTGCTTTAAAAATGTGGGTGATCGGAAAAAAAAGTTTGGGAAACACTAGTCTGCAGTACCTACAGAATATACATATTATAGTGCGGCATCGATCGGGTTTGTGTAGTGCTGTTAGCGCCAATGTGTCAGTTCACCTGCTCAGATCAGGACTTGATATGACGGGTCTCATCCTGGTAATTAACCTTGAGGCCTCTCTCTGTAGAGGCTTTAGTTGTTCAGAAAGTCCCCTGGCAGGTGTAGAGGGAACATGTCTGACTAACTTGGACAGTCTGGCTGCCACCTATTGAACTGCTTTGGGTAGATCTAGTTTCCGGAACCACTTGGGAAAATAATTCAATTATTTTCATTTCCATATACTATTGTGTGGATGACAATGTCACAATGACAAAGAGTTTGTTTTCATTCCTGGGTTAGCTTCCCTTATTAACCAATGGCTGTATATACTCTGTGTTTTCAGAGTAAAATTTAAATCCAGATAAAATGGATTGGAATCAATCGTTTCTTGTTTTGTGATCAGTGATGACAGACAAGTTCATATATTTAAAGGACAGAGAAAAGATTAGTGTAATATTAGTAAATTTTAGAGGCCATGTTTGTCTCCAAACTAAATGCCACAAACTTTTCTTGCTAAATGAAGGGTGAGTATCAATTCATCAGCAATTGCATGGCTGGGAACAATGAGCCAAGGAGTTTTTGATGGTATTTTACAATCAGTATCCAACTCATGCAAAATCTTGACTGCTTTGCAGAGAACTGCCAGAACTGATTAACTACTTGGTTGTTTCTCAAAAATTGAAAAAGCACAAGGTTACAGAGTTTGTGTAAGTTTTTAATTTATGTCTATCCACATCTTCTGTTTTTTTTTCTTTTCATCTGAGATTCTAATCAATACCACATACCCGACCAGACCTTTCTCCATGCAACATATGAACTATGAGTTGGTATGTGCCGGACACGTAGCCGTACTGTTGACCCGATCGATAACTCTGCTACGTGATGGTTCCTCACGGGGGAAGAGCCATGAAATGTTGACATCAAGGAATTGAAGCCTTTCCTCAGAAGATTCTTTGTCAGCAGTTCAGATTTTTTTTTATTTCCCTGGAAGATTCTATAAAACACAATCACTGTGT
>JAFBJS010001076.1:199301-227793 GCA_016785265.1 Paraplagusia blochii | reverse complement strand
TCTACGGGAATACTTGATCTTTTAGGAACCACAGCATCTGTGTACTGTATCAGACGCAACCACAATATGACCATCCACTGTTGATCTCTTTATTTCAGTGACAGAGAAAATACACACTCACACTATAAGACCTATGGAAGTTTTCACTGAGAAATATGACTTTGTTTGAGTGTAAAATATTAATAGATTGTTGGAAGGTGTTAATACAGGGACTATGACAAAGAAAAAAGTGTTAGGACAGGGGGATGGACCAGATCTCCAAATTGATTGTATTGATTGGTGAATGACAGTTGATGTCAAAGGTCACACACATTTAGCAGGAGTTTCCCTCCATTCTTACTGAGACTTCCTGGGTTGTTTTGTATATTGTATAATTGTTAAAGACAATATTAAGACAATAGTCCTTTCAGTTTGTCCCTTTTTCAGGGGTTGCTACAGCGAATCAACTTCTTCTATCTCCCCCTGTCCTCTGTATTTCCTCTTCAGACTCCAACTACCTCCATGTCCTCCCTCACTCCATCCATCAATCTCCTCATTGTCTCCTACCTGGTAGCTCCATCTCTAGGATCATTCTTCTACCAATGTCTCCACTGTCCCTCCTCTGAACATGTCCAAACCATCTCAATCTGTCTTCTCTAGCTTTTTCTCCAAACTTCCCTGTCTGTGTTGTCCCTCTAATCACTTCATTCCTGATCCTGCCCATCCTTGTCTCTCCTAAAGAGAATCTTTAACTCCTCCACCTCCAGCTCTGCCTCCTGTCTTCTACCTACTGCTAGTGCCTCTTAGCCATCCATTGAAACCATCTTATTAACCTTTCCCTTCACCTTAGCTGAATATTTCCTATCACAGATCACACCTGACAATTTTCTCCACCTTTTTCATCCTGCCTGTAGTCTATTCTCAAAGTGAGAATAAAAATAACAAAATAATTTTGGCCCGATTAGCTGGACGAAAAGTCCGCATTTGGCCCGTGGACCACAGGTTGCCCGTGTCTAAAATAGCTGCTATTTATTACAAAGGCATGATTTCCAACATTTTAACTAATATTATTTTCAACAATTGTACAAGGTATTATTATTTTAATTGGTAGCCAATATTTTGATGACACTGAACTTCTAGTGTCCTGTTAGAAACTCTACATTCAATAACCCGGGCTGTTAACACTCTTCTAGGTTTATTTTTGTTCTTCATTTTTGCACAGCATGAGTCAGAATTATAGGGCAGGAAGTGTAGTAGCCTGACATGCATAAGCCGACGGACACCAAATACAGGTTTATGTTGTATTTTAAGGAATGTACTGTTAATGTTTTGACTTATGACATACGTATTTTCCTCGAAGGAAGCTCTGTCAGGTCTCATCTCATTTAGACGGCAGACGAATGTGAATTTTAACACTTGAGGCTTCGTGCACACCTCCGTCAAGTCGACCACATGAATATAATTTTGACAAGTAAAATGTCTGGAAGGAATGAACACAGTGTCTAGACGTATCATCTGGCAGTGAGTGACACATTTCACTTTTAAAAAGAGGAATTTTTCTGAATTGTACCTACGCACAAACACGCATTCACTCACACAGAAATGTCGATCGCATGTCAGCGTCCCATCGAGGGCCTCCCAGTTAATGAGCCCGGAACAGAAACGGATTGAAATCACGTTTGACACGACAGCGCCAGGCCTTTCTGTGTGAATGGGACCAACAATAACAACAACGGCACACAACACAAAAACAACCTTCTCTCAAGTAATAATTTGCCCTCTACTTCCACAAAAGAGACCGCGTGTAGTTGCCATTTGCTATGAAGGCCAAGGCGGCTCATAAAACAACCCCTAAGTCTCTGTAGCAGAGTTTAGAAAAAGCGGACAAAACACACACTTCATTACATTTTGTCAAAAGGCCAATGAAATGTGTGTGGGACATTGTTTCTGTGCATGTTTTCTTCCCTGGAATTTCTGATTGCCGATGTTGCTACAAGGTCCCCGCTAATGAGTTTTGTCAAAGACAATTACAGACTTGGTAAAATGGCCAGGAATTGGAAGGGATGAAATGGTAGCTCCATGCAGTTCAGTTAGATGTTTGTTGTGTGACCCCTGCTTCCCTCCATAGCCTGTGTTTGACCTGTACGATCAAGGCCGGATTTACAGAATGGTAAAGGGGCTGCAGCTCCAGGCCTCGCCACCAGGTGGGCTTCACTGGAAGTTATGAATTGATTAAAATTAGTGAAAATAGTCTACTTATACTTATACTTATACTTACACTTATACTTATTTCAAACACCTATAATATCTACTTGCCCTCTTTTTATTAGGTGTTGGACAGATACCATGGGTGTTTGAAATCTATAAAAATATGCTACCACCTTTAAAACCCAAGGTAGGAAGATATTATGGTTGTTTAACATGTTTAAAATTATGCTACAACTTTAAAACACAATGTAGGAAGATATTTTGTTTCTTTAACATCTATAAAAATATGCTACCACCTTTAAAACACAAGGTAGGAAGATATTATGGTTGTTTAACATCTATTAAAATATGCTACAACTTTAAAAGACAGAGTAGGAAGATATTTTGTTTCCTTGACATCTATAAAAATATGCTACCACCTTTAAAACACAAGGTAGGAAGATATTATGGTTGTTTAACATGTATAAAAATATGCTACAACTTTAAACCACAAGGTAGGAAGATATTTTGTTTCTTTAACATCTATAAAAATATGCTACCACCTTTAAAACACAAGGTAAGAAGATATTATGGTTGTTTAACATGTATAAAAACATGCTACACCTTTAAAACACAAGGTAGGGAGATATTATGATTGTTTAACATCTATTAAAATATGCTACCACCTCTAAAACACAGGGTAGGAAGAATTTATGGGTGAGAAAACACTTCAGAACAACGACAGCCACACTTTATGTTGATGCACAGTCCACATAAAGATAAAAAAAAAATCAGTTTCTGTGGGGACTTGTTTCCTGCTATGATCGGGACGCGATATGAGGGACCTCATCCTGGTATTTAGCCCTGGACCTCAATCAGTGCTAATCCGGCCCTGTGTACGATCTGTTCACAAAAAAAACCCAGACCTCAGCTCTGTAGCCACTTTCCTTTGGTGGATTTGAGTTTTCAGATGGGGCTGCTCTGTGTTCTTGCAAGTGACAGTGGTCGGTTCCAAGGTACAATCAAAATACTGCATATGGAGCTGAAGGAATATTTCATTCAGTTTCATTAATATTTTCATTTAAGATTTATTTTGATCGATTAAAGGAAATAATCTAAAATTTTTCATTAATCATCTCTTTGGTTGCTACATCACCATGACCTGATCTTGGTCTTGTTTGGCTACATGGGGTCTCTGGTGTCCAACATGCAGAGTGGTTGCACTTGCTGAATAGCTCTGTTTGCACCCATCATGGCAAAGCATGTGTGCTCTATTGTTTCTGTTTGTTGTTTAGAGTTTTGTGTTTGCTCATTGGACGGTGAGCGAACTTAGTTTCACGACAATCAGAATAATGTTCTCCTAATGCCCTCTTGTAATCCTGTAGCAACCTATTTAACCTCACAGATTTCTTTATTTTTCCACCTTTCATGTTAGTCAACACTTGGTCTTAGATGTCACCTGGTAATACACCATTAGAACTTTGTATTAAATAGAAATAATTATAGGCAATGACCTGAAAGAGAAGAGTAAACACCGTGATCATGTGATACCATGGCAAGAATCTACAGTATAACAAAAACCTTGGACTTTTTCAACCATCTTCTCTTCTAAAAAAAACATGCAGAACAACTCAAAAAATCATGTAACTTCAAAATATGGACGGAAATACAATTTAAAGTTGAACATTGATGCAATGGTTGTTTTGTTGGTTTGCAGAAAGATCAAATCACACCAAGTTTATTTTGGTGGAGTGTAAAGGTGACAGCTTGCACAGCAGTTCATTTGGACTGCACGGAACAAAACTGTTCAGCTACCATATCCTGCAAAGCAGCAGTGGGCATATCAATTCTCTTCAATTTATGTCTCCAATTTCCTGGTTCCAGCCTGTGCCAACTCTGCTGCACATTTGACAGATGAAGTCCGGCATGTGAAGCCAGCACCGTGTCTCTCTTGAAGACTCTATGCCTACCTGCCCTTGCCCCCGCCCTCCCCCCTTACCTCTCCCCTCTTCACGGATATGCAGCTCAATGAGTAGCAGTTGCAGTAGCACCTCTAATGAACAGCTCCTCGGTCTGAACGCTGAGTATTTCCACTACATTAGCTTCACTGGCATCATGGGAGCAGGAGGAAAACTCACAGCAGGGCTGTGTAACAGTATGGCGTCAACACCACTCTTCTCCACCGGGCTCAGCTCAGGGGCCTGCCTCTCTGTGTGAAGCTCCTGTGCAGGATTAGACGCCGGTGTGCAAGTCAAATGGTGGGTAGCTCTAACAACGACTCCACACCTGCCTGATGTCTACATCCACTGAGCTGCTTACTGGTACTCAGGCCGCAAGCAACATACATCAACAAGACGGAGCAAGGAACCAAGAAGCTTCTCCAGGAAACTGATCACACAAGGGTTCCGTTACTGACCTCTAATACTCTATGTACGCAAAGTAACAAACAAAGAAGGGCAGTCTGGGAATATTATGTTGGAATACCAATAGTGGACACAAAACACAATACATATATGCATACTAGGGGTGTGACGATTCACTCACATAACGATCCGATTCATATCTTAATTCACAGGCCACGATCCGATTCAGAAACGATTCATAAAAAAATATTAAACAATTGATCCAGTTCGATCCGATTCAGTTCGATCCAAACTGATCCAAAACTATTAATTTGCACATCCCCAATATATATATAGTGTATATTCGGGGTGTGACGATTCACTCACATAACGATCCGATTCATATCTCAATTCACAGGCTACGATCTGATTCAGGAACGATTCATAAAAAATGTTATGATCCAGTTCAATCGGATTTGGTTCAGTTCAATCCAAACTGATCCAAAACTATTAATTTGCACACCCCTAATGTACACATTATAAAAGTCATACTCTTAAAGTGGCACATTGTAAAGTCACATATAATACACTGTGAATATACTGCATATAAATACTTCAAGAATGAAAAGAGCTGTAGTACCAGGATGTGTTGACACAAAGTTCTTCATTGCTTTTATAGGTCTTTGTTAGCCAATAACCCTACACTTTTTAATGGTGTGGTGCCCCTGGTGGTTACACAGGTGCATGTGTGTGTAGGTTCTCAGTCATCCAGGTCAAATTCAAAAATCCAAAGTGACTAATCCAAAAAAAATTCCTTTGAGAGCAAATGGACATAGCAGGTTTCTTGAAAACGTTTGACCTCCCATACAATAGGGTTTCTTCCATTGAGAACTAGAGAAGCTTCTTGGATGAAGAGCTGGAACGTCTTTCAGAAACATTCTATGTCCAGTTGCCCTCAAAGTAACAAAGTAACTTGAGTAATTTTTGGATTACCCAAGTACAGTTTCAAGTTGTGGTCATGGTTATGGAAGGATCTGTTATATGATGAGAGGCAAACTTAGGACAAAACATCAGCCTTAGAATCTTCAATTTCACTATGGACCAGTCAACGACATGACTGGAATAAATGAAACAAAGACCATGTATTAACTATGTGGAAATCATCAGTTATCATGCAACGAGCAGTTCTATTAACATCATCATTTTGGAATTGTAGGACGTTCAGTGGTAACATTAAATACATAGAAAAAAAACAAAATTAATCTCTCCCACTGCGCAAGTTGAACCCAAACTCATTCTGCTGCTGCTGCTTATCTCTTTGGAATACACTGATCATTGTCATGGTGCCACACATAGTTAAACTAGGCTTGGGGTGGACTCAAAACTTTTCACTTCCAAAATCAGCAGAGAAGTCAACTCTGATTTTGTCAGTCTCCCCCTTGGAATGGCAAGGTTTTCACATATAGCAAGGGTGGGGAAAGGGTGTGATTCGATTGTTGTGGTGGAGGTAGAGACACCACTTTGACACTGTAAAACAGGGGTCTCAAACTTGCACCCCAGGAACCCTTTGTGGCCCATGGAACGATATTTTTTGGCCCCTACCTTGATGTGAAAGTTAAATTTAGAATAATATTTAAAGGATTTGTTCTCGGTAAATCCTATAGTTCTCAAAACCCTGATCCACAGACTCCTTCTGGTTCAGTGTCACAACAAAAGATGATTGGATGGTGAAGTGAAGGCGTCACATCTCTCCAAAGATCACGCTCATAAACAGGCGATCTGTGTGTTTATGGGCTCGTAAAGACACAGGTAGATTATTTTTTTATCCCTTGGTTTTTGTTAGTGTTGCAGCCAAACAGCCCGGAGCAGCAGACTGTGTCAAATGATGAAGCATTATAATTACACCCTTTTTATTTGCCATTCTATTTCAGCTATGACGTAAACAGCACCCGACCCTAACTGTTGCCATTTGTACTTTCATGAGGCAGAGGAGCAGAGGAGCCTCGGCCTCGGCCTTGGCCTTGGCCTGGCTTCTAAAGGTGGGCTGACAAATATTTATATCCTGATGTAAAGTCCCTCCTAATCAGAGCTGCTGACCTGCTGGAACATTCTTATCTCTCCACCTTGATGAATGAGCCTTCCAAAGGAGCCACTCTGCTTGTATTATGCACATGTCTTAAAATAATAACTGACACATTTCTTTTCAATCACTCATAATCAAGAACCCCAGAGGAGGCGACTACAGATCCCTGCTGCAACATGACAGAAATAAATCAATGACCTCCCTCTGCTGGTCAGAGGCCAAACTACAGTGTAGTGAATCAACCACAGCTGCCTGCTCTGAGAAAATGGCCAGTGGAAAAATGAGCCACTGATTGTAGAGGAATTATTCTGTTCTTGTACATAAATCATAATTTTTTGCAAGCGTATAATTACATTTAATGAAACTCACTTTAAGAGAAGGGGGGAAATATTCAGATATTTAAGGCACGAGATGCTTCACAGTTTGGTTACACATTTCTTAAACCACCCTGAAGACATTGCTAGAAGAAAAATAAAAAAGTTTAGGTTTTTTTGTTCATGCCGTGGCAGCTCGGTAAATGATGGATTCTAATGGAGGATGAAAAGAGATTTGTTGATAAAGAACTATTAATATAAACCTAACTCGCAGATTCAATCCACTCAAGATGTTCTGTAATAATTTGTTTTAGTTAAACTCTTTCAGTATTTTCTCCATCCTTATCCCGGCACTAGGATTTGCGCTGTCTGGTTTAAAATCTAGATTTATGACACCAATATGCTCTTTTCCATGCTTTAACAGCCAATAAGGCAATATGGGAGGGTTCCCTTGGTGAAAACAGATATTTTTCTCCATATTAGTCGTTATGCGCAGAGTGATCCTTAAAAATGAAAGCCATAAATCATTTCCCTCCCTGATTATACCATTAACGGAGCATGGTTTTGTCATTTAGGTCATGCTAATAGTTTGGGCTTGAGGTTGTGACCGTGGGGGAATAAGAACAGAGCACACTCAGCCAGAAGGAGGGACACGTTGTGAGAACAGCGTTTATCTTGGTGGTCCTGTGTTATTGCTGCAGCTTTCGTAGCCTGGTCACCTCAGACATCTGCTTTCTCCCTTTTCCCACTGCCACCTCCATCCTCCAAAGTGAGGTCCTATATTGGGTCTGGCTGTGGTCTTTCAGAAACACCCGGCAACAAACTATTAGAGCATTTTGCACTGTGCGAAAAAAAAAAAAAGGGCCCACAATGCCAGCAGAGTACATATTAAATTTGTTACTAATTTTAAAACCTGGCATGGTGGACCTTGTTCTGTAGCTGCCACTAGCCGGCTGGAAGCAGGCGGGTTCAGCCCCACTGCCACCGCAACCACAATACAAACAAACCATATGGAACAGCAGCTTTAGTGTAGTACTCACAGTAAATGTTTAGAAAAGAAACCTTCAGAAATAACCCAGTGTAATAGAATTAGTGACAGAAAGACGCCTGACTGCATGTTTCCCTGGCTCCAATACAGGAGTGGAGGAATTGAAACCAAAATAAAGGGAAGTAAAAGGTTGTCTTTAAGAAGATGGATGGATGGATGGATGGGTGGATGCACAGAAAGACAGACAGGTCGATAAATGGACACACAGACAGCCAGTTAGACAGATATATAGATTGACAAACAGCTAGAGAGACAGAAAGACAGACATGTTGTTGATCTCAATATAGTGGATAGATAGATAGATAGATAGACAGACAGACAGACAGACAGACAGACAGACAGACAGACAGACAGACAGACAGACAGACAGACAGACAGACAGATAGATAGATAGATAGATAGACATAGACAGACAGACAGACAGACAGACAGACAGACAGACAGACAGACAGACAGATAGATAGATAGATAGATAGATAGATAGATAGATAGCTCATTTGATAAAACTTTAATAATCAAGAGTTCAGGAAACTTGTAGGATGTTGAATTTCTCACATCTACATCAAATCTATATGTAGATACGTAATATCGTATCTAAAATATTGTACGTAATATCAATGCAAATTTTCTTTAGGTGAAAAATCTGACGACTTCCTCGTGTATTAACATGTTTTCAGACTCACTCACTTCTCAGTTCTCTCCTATAACAGAGCCTTTCTGCCGTTCTGTGAATGGATGCTGTCGATGGCCTCACTTGCATCTGTCACCCATGGAACTGCAGTGACCTCTAGAGACAGTTCTCTCCACATACAGTGGAGCGGCAACCTGAGACAAACCAGACGTGTGTGTGTGCGTGTGTATGAGAGTAGCGCACACGCACACACGCAAGGACAGGTCCACACATTAACAATAAACAGAACATGCACATGTGGAGTTAAGGCGCTTACACAGTTAAACAAACACAAAGAGCCCAGAGCCTGGGCCACCCTGCAGATCAGTCCCGATCAGTCAGAGGGCCACGTCCTCTCCCATCTGATATTTTCAGCAAACAATCATTTGTTCTCAACAATCAATAACACAGAGCAGCGTGTGTTTATGACTCTGCCTTTACTCACTCGGTTCATCTGCAGTTCATCTGAGCTGGCACTCCACTCTACCCTGCAGCCTCTCTGCCTGTTTTTTTTTTTTTCTTCCAGTCAATGAACAGGTCTCTGCCTCACACACACACACACATACCTTTTGCTTTATAATACTGATGTTATTTGCAGCTGAACTTCCATTGCATCATAAAATAATGGTAGACATAGAAAAAAACCAGAATATGCCCAGAAGCGTCAGAACTGGAGGAAAGTATAGAATTTTATTCAGAACAAAAATAATGGTCTTTATCTGGGCCATTACAGCAGAGTGGAAGAAGTGAAATAATGTTCCCACCTTAACAATAAAAAAAAGTTGTGACAGGTAACTAAAATGAAATGTATACATTTCACTTCAATTTAATGCTTAAAATCCCATCATCTGAGAGAAGCTACCTCTCAGTTGCACAACGTAGATGATGTATAGATTTAAAGAAACAAAAAAAGTGTGAATAATTCCCTATGGAATCCTTATGGCCTGACAATTTCCCCAAGAAAAAACTATCATGAATAAAATGTTCCAACATGTAGTAGTGAATCAGGATGGGATGCTGGCTGAGTTTTCATTTCAGAGGAATCTGGTGTTTTATTTTAGTCTCCGCGGAAGAACACAGTGATACTGAGAGGACCGTAGCTCATAGTCTGGAGTGTTGTGAAAGTATTTTATATGGGTAGTTATTATTGTTATCATAATTATCATTCTGCGTGTAACATAAAAGGGGATCAGGGAGGATATATGGACGGTCCAGGCTGTAAATAGTGTCTGTGGTGGAGAGCTGTAAAGCTGTCCCTTCTGTTCTGGACTAGAATAAATAACGCGTGCACGGACCTGGTGCACATCGACACCCATCCTGCTCTGTTGCTCAAAGTCACGGAATCAGGGGGAATTTTTCTTATGAATAAAAGTGATTTTCAGTTTGCCTTATTTTTCAATGGGGTTGCTATGGTGACTAGGGTTGGTTTCCATCAAGTTTCAGGTTCGAATCCGTCAGCTGCCAGGACCATAGCATCATCCCAACCCACATAACTTCCAGTGAGCTCACCACCCGCAGGAAGTTAGAGCTGTGAGATTTGGGTGGTGCTGGCTACACCTGTGACCTGGTAAGCAGATGAAGAAGAATGAATAAATAATTTTCCTATGACTGGTATCTTGGGGGCGTTAAGGTGAGTGTGTCATCTGAGAGCAATACAGAGACAGTCCAACAAATCCTAAATTTGACTGTCTGTGGTATTTGTGTCAAACTCAAGGCCCGGGGACCAAAGATAGCCCACCAACTTATTTCGTATGGCCCACAAAACATTTTTTAGCCTGAAAAATAGAGCTGTTTTATTACACAGAAATGAACAATATCTGGTAGTTGAACTAACAATAATAAACTGCAGAAACATACAATATGCTATGGATTAGTTACATCTGCAGAGCCTTACATTTAGCCCTTCAAGGGAATTGTACGGTATTGTTGACGTGGCCTTTGGATAAAAATTTGTTTGACACTAGCATTGTTAATGTCATAGCCCTGACACTGTTCCCCAAAGACTGGGTCACAACCCTCATGTGGGTTGCAAGAGACTTTTTTTTTTGCCATCTTGCATCCTGTTTCCTGAGAGTCATTTTTACTGCTTCAATAATGTGTCTAATAATATTGAGTACAATTAATTGTTCAGATATCACTCAGGCAATGACAAAATATCGTCATTAATGTTGAACAATGTCCCATAATTTGCAAACAAAGTCTATTGACGTGGGTCCCAATGCTTTGTCACTTCTAAAATATGAGTCCCCAGAAAAGTTTGGGAAACCCTGGTCTTTGACATTGTATGTGTATGTATTTACAGTCTTCCCATAAGCCGGTACAGTACCAGGGGCTGATGAACAGATGCCCTGAGTGGTGCCATACGGCCGATGGCTCATTAAAGCTCAGATGGAAGACATGAATCAAAGGAGCAGAAGAGAGGAAACAATCAATCTGCCTAATGGGAATCCCCTGTGAGGAGCGCAGGCCAGCCGTCCCCGTGCAGCTGCAGACGTTTTTATATGTGACCTCCCAGCTTAAACGATGCACCAAAAATGTCCCTGCTGCCACTGGAGAACACAGGACGCACACCAGAAAGACACCAAAGCCCCACAACAAGCTATTAGTGTTGGGGTCTCCCACTGAGTGTGTGGGCGCTGCTGCACGGTGGTGGTGGTGATGTGGTTTCTAAAGTTGGGCCTGAACGACCTGGCGCTCCCAAGGCGTCTCCGGCAGCCCCCCGCACATGTGTTGTCCATATCCTTCATACCACAGAATGACACCCAGCTTGATGTGTGGAGCTATCAAAGAAGCTGGATTTACAGTGTGGCAGGCGCCTGAGTGCTGGAAGGCATGCAGAAATTGTATGTTTACTGTCGGAACGCAAGGTTGCGGCCAAGGTTAAGACATCATTGTTGTGGTACAGACTAACGAGAACCTCGCGGGGTCAACGCTGGGTTTCAGTCTTATTTTTTACCTGAACTTTCTCTTCTACCCTTCACGCAGCTTTCATCCGTTTGATCCAAACACGGCCAAGCCTTCTTTCTCAGACTACTTATCTATTCAGCGTGGGTTTGCCAGCAGCGCTTTAAGAATCGAGTTATGCTAAACAGTAGTTGATTTAAACCAGAACTTGCACTCTGACCTGGGCTTAGAGGATAATGTCCCAGGCAAGGAGAGCAAAGTCTTGTTACCATCCATGAATCAGAGCCACACCGACATTATCTCAAAATTGCTTAGTTGCATGGAACTCCCTTTAGTGCTGCACGGACTTTCATAAAATTGATTTTCTGAGTACCCCCTTTTAGCAGCTATAAGCTTGAAATATGAACCCTTCATTGCTGAAAGCATTTCATTTTTTTTTTGCCCCTGTGACTAATGAACCAGGGGAAGAAGTGTGTTTGAATTCCTCCTCAGCGGCCATTTCCATAATTAAACACTGCTAATTATAGAGCTTTGGCTGACTTTAAACAAACAGGCGCGGTTGTGCAGCACGCTTTCATGGCTTCCATTTGGAAATTTATGCAAATTGAACCCATAACGTGTGTTTTCCAAGAGGGAACTGACAACACGGAGACACACTGCCCGTTCCTGCGAAGATCTGACAGCAACAGAAAGAAGAAATGCCGGAGAGAAACTGACAAGCCATTGGTGATTTGAAGGAAATATCCCACACAGGTGTGATGTTCTGTACAATGGGGATCAAAGCTCGCCCGCCCATGGATCAGACGATTGAATAGACACACACATACACACACACACACACATGCATGTTTGCAGAAACATGTTTATGCATTCATTTATTACCAGGAGTGGCCATGTGAAATAAAAGGCTCTGGTCTTGGCCAACAACATTTCTCCATTGTTGACTCGAGTGCTTTGATACGACTTGTCGATTTATCAGCCTTTGACAGCAAGTCACTAGAAGCCATTATATCAGACAAATGAAAATTATATATGAAGATTAACATCAAGCCATTTGTTAGAGAGAAAATAATACAGCGTTGGAATAAACAGGGCACAGCACTGAGAGCTGGGCTGCCAGTAATTCACACATCAACAGCATTTAAATTATTAAAAAGATTGGAAATCATAATTGGCCATATATTTTTCCCATTCTTCTCACCACAAATGGCTCGCCGCGGGTACTTGACATTCACTAGTGGTTTGAAATGTAAATGACAGACTGTATTTTCTCCATATCTTAACAGTGGATGGAGTGATTGACTACTGAATATAAGACAGCCACAGGTGGGGGTCAATTATCATTTGAATAATCGAGCATCACCGGTTGCCTGGCTTGGCTGTGAAGTGTGACATATTTTTATCTCTATGCATTTCAATGAAGTCAGACTGGTACATAAAAGGTTATCACCTAGGAAACATATTTGCCTAGGCGCAAGTTAAACAGGCAAGTGAGATAGCACAGATATTCAATTTACCCAGTCATCCCTGACCCATAAATATTTCAACAAAACCCAATGAGGACCCCTCCCTCCACATCGACCCCCTTCCCTCCTCTTTGATCCAATTTCATTTCAGCAGGGGGGAGTTTCGGAAGAAGAACGTGTGGGAGAAGACGGGCGGGCACGAGAGAAGGAAGTCGAGCATATTGTAGCATCCCTATCAGGTGACTTGTTTAATGCATCCCGCAGCCTCACACCCCAGGACTGAGGGAGTCGGAGAACCAAGGGGACAGAGCTTTGGCACAGGGAACATCAGTGGCGTCAGGATTGAGGAGGAGACGTAGACTAATCTATAGTTGTGAGCCAACAAATCTGGACTGACACGATGCTCTGAAGCAGGTAAGCTCAGGAGATGGGCATTAATCACAGCATGTGCTCTGCAGAGAGCACCACCACACTGGGGACACCTCAAAGTGAGCTGGAGGTTATACAGGCGAGGGGATTAATCAATACAAGCCCATAATAACAGCCAACCACCAACACTGGAAGCCCCACTGGTACGGAGGCAAAACATGCTCCATACGGTGGAGTGCAGCAGCACAGAGAAGCCCAAGAATACCTTTAGATTCCTAAAGGCTCTGTAGATAACCCAGGAACAAGACACTCAAAGCAGGGACATTTCTTCATCTAGATGATTTGCCATACCACAGAAATCCATACGTCCTTGAGATAATCCACAGACATTCATGAAAACTATGGAAGCGCCATCCAGGGACCATGAGTGGAACCATAGATCCGACCATCGTAGTTGAAGCCAAGAATTTTTTTGAGTTTGACTTGTAAACTTGTAAACGTTGGGTTTTGGTGTGGTGTCACATGACATGATAGAAATCAGTGCCTACATTCACCTGATGCTTTCTTTTGTTTGAGAAATGGGAATAGGTGGTGTTAAGTCTGGGGTGCTGTAATTCAGTGCTACTCAAACTGTGGGGCGGGCCCCCTGGGGGGGCGTGGTGCGATGCTGAGGGGGGCGCGTGTGACCCTGGAACATGCTTTTTTTCCACCGTACTACAATAATACTATACTACAATAATACAATAGTGTAATTGCACATCCTTGTAAGTTGAACTATATCTCTTTCTTTTTGTTTTCTTTAAGTTAACAAGGATACGATGTTATGCAGAGGTGTACCTAGAACTATTTTATAAACAAATGCTATTATTTGTAGTTGCGGCGTAGAGTGGGCAGTGGAGGGCGGAGGTGCGTGAATTGTTTGCTTCTTGCCAGGGGGGGCGTAACAGAAAATAATTGAGAAGCACTGGTGTCATTTACTGAACGCTAATTTAAGTTTATATGCTTTGTTTTGTTTTTAACGTATTGATATACCATTTTTTGTTTGGTAAATAAGTGTATGTTGCTTCTGATATCTGAACACATTCTTAGCATCTGAGCAGTCGTACAAATTTCAAGCCACTCTAATCTTCTTACCTTAAATTTTCTTGTACACAATTTCAACAATAAGTTAATCATTCACAAACACAGACATAGACTTGCATCAGTATTGTTTGACGCATAAGTCTATGCGTCAAACAATGCAAGTTTGTGCAAGTCTAGGTATTGACAGATGAAGTAACCCTTGACACTTGCTTGTTCTTTTGGCAAACCCTTAGTTTGGTGGGATTTTTTTGTCAGTCTTGAACCTGAACTTGAACCTCCAACCCCCTTTGCCAATGTAGTATTTATGGTGTTATTTAATACAAGTAAATATATACCATAGTCTGTGGGAAACGTCTGAAGGAAGAAATCACAGAATTTAGAAATTAAAAATTCTCCCATCATCTGCAAAGGGATCCAGGTGCACAGTCTCCAATCCCACACTGTGCAGTGATTGCAAAGCTGCCTTGCCAACACTAAATTGACGGGCCTCTCTCTGCTGGGAGTGAAAGGGTAATGGCAGAGCCAATGGCCTTCTAGAATACCCCACCATCCCATCCACCTAACACTGTGTTAGGGGGTGGTTGCAGGGGAGATGGATTGGGACAGGGTGCAAGATAACTAGTGTGCAAAGTGCCCAAAATCTGGCTCAAGCGTTCTGTCAATGGCCGGCGTCACTCCACCCCTCCCTGTTCGTACTAGTCTGCCACCCACAGAGACCTCGATCAGCAGCCCTGGTCTGACAGCAGATCTGTCAGCCCTCCCACCCCCTCACTTCATACAGTCAGCGAGGGCTGCTTTAGCAAGAAGCAGACAGTGTAGCAGGAGGTGAAAACTCCAGCTATTTGTCAACGTGGCGCCCGTGTCAAAATGTCAGGCCCGGGGACATTCCCCGTGCAGCTGGGCTGTTAGCTAAGGAGACAGGCCGTATGGTCGGAGCAGGAGCATGCTGTCACCGACCAGTCAAGCTGCCTGAAACCGGCAATCAAGAAGCTCTTTCTCTCTCCCCCCTCTCCCTCTTTATCCATCTATCACAACTCGCCCCTGCGTGCTCGCACTGACTCTTATCCATATCTGCAGCATTTTTCCTTGACTCCCTTAGGTTCTCAGTCCATTCACTCTCACCTTGTCAGATGAAAAATGGATCGAGTGGCTCTTCCATTTTCCCTCTGACACTTCCCGTCTCTCACAGTTCTCTTCATCCTCATAATTCAACCACTGATAAATCTCTCTTTCTCTTTGTGTCTTTCCAAACATTCTGTCAAAAAAAGGAACAGAAATACAAAGTATTTTAAACTGGTATAATCTAAAAAAAATCCAACCAAATAATATATTAAATAATGAAAAAAACAACATAAATTCTATTTCTGAGTGACAAATTTATCACCCTGCCTTTTCACTTATCTTCTTTGACTTGATGTTTAGTCAGGAAGGATGGCGGATTTATTGTGGCAAAATGCAAACTGACTCTTAATGGATGAAACCCAGCCAACGTAGATGCCTTTATGGCAAATTGCGTCCTTATTTCCCAGAACAAGTTATAAATCAGTTTATTAGTCGTGCAAAAATGAATTTTAATGCTGAGTTGGTGGACACGCAGATTGGCAGAGATGATGCAGAACTGGGACGTAGCTCAACCTTTGTGACTATTTTGACGGGGCTGTGTGTGTGTGTGTGTTTTGTCTGTCTCAGCCCTGTCTTCTTCTCTTTCTTTAACTGTCCGTTGTTTTTTGGTATCGTAGCACCCCTCGCAGAGTCCATCTGGTACCTTTGCGCCCCCTCAGAACGTGGGCTGCAGGAATTCCCTGGCCTAATTAATGAGCAGACACTCACAGACGGTCAAAAGCTCACATGTCTGTCTCCGTGCACCTTCTAGCCTCAGGAGGCCTTTCATTGAAATGGGAAGTAAATTAGATCAACTGGACAGACGATATCAAACCGAGAGAATAAAAAATCTCCCAGCAACTTCTGACCAATACCATTTTGACATCATGCTCTGGAAATTGTTCGTATGAATGTTGATATTTTGCAAGAGGTTCAAAATCACACGTGAACTGTCACCTGGTGATGAGACATTGACATTTTCATGGTCTCTGCTCCATTATAACCTTTACCAGTAATTTCAGATAAGAGGGTTAAACTCAACGTCCCTCACTGAGATCCAACACATCACATCAGTGATTTTATCTCTTTCTCTGTCATCCCTCTTACCAGACAAGTCTTGAAAAGATCCCAAAGGACCACAGTTGTAAAACTTGAGACTGAACATAGAATTCTTTTAGTCAAAAATATGAAGAAAAATTTATGTGTTGGAAAATGCCTGGCTTTTTCTTATGTTTTTTTTTTTTTTTAGTTGTGACATTAGTCATGTGGGATATCAATCTTGTAGAGAGTTAATGACATATGCAGCACATGAATCTTTCAGTCCGTCTCCCTAACTTCAACAAGGCATGCTGGGTCTGTTCCTGCTTTGCAGCTGCTGGAACATGGCTGTGCTGAAGCTTGGACGGGTTTGCCAGCTCCAGAGTTTGATCTCAGCTTGTGGAACAGATATCTGTGAGGCGGGGCCTGAATCTGGCTGGATGTTGCACAGACGTCTCCAGGGACTCTGTTTTCTCTCTTTCACTCGCATGACCAGGGAATATGACTCAAAACTGATCAGGTTTTTATTTTGTTGGATAAAACTATAGCTTAGAGTTGTATGACAGTTGATTGGTCCTGGCACTTCTGTCATACACTTAAGAAAGACGTAGTTCCCACATTAAAGGATTAGTAAAATATGTTTGATTTAATATGTATTGTTCATTGACATTAAAAAAAAACTGATCGGAAAAAATGGCAAAGAACAATTCTTGATGAAACAACATTTAAAGCTCTCCAGACTAAAATCTGAAATCATCAGAATGTTGGTAGAATAACTCTTAGTTATTGGGCACAAACAAAAAAAATTAAGACTAGATCAACAATGCGCTCAAAATATTACTGCAAGTACAATGCAACATAAGCTTTCTTCATAACAAGATACCTTTTGACCCCAGACAAGTCTGTGATTATCTATTATCAGGACTAGACTTAGTGTTTATAGAGTGAAGAAAATGGAGCCAGATTTGCTGCAGGAACAGACTGTTACATTCACGCCCCAGAGGAAGTGTGACTGACATACTTTCCCTGTTCATGGTGCCAGGAGGGCAGTGCCATGGTCATGCTGGACATCTGTGACTGGCACCAGCATTAAAGCACTCTCAGATTCCCATGTTTTACTGTGCACCATGGGCATGTACATTGAGATACGTGGCAGGGCACCAACACATGTCAAGAAGTGCTTTTTTGTGATCCGAGCAAATGGGACTTCAACCAATGATCTTATCATACAGTGTAGCAATGTAGATAAATCTTGCTTTTGTCTTTAGAAGATTTGACTAGCAGCAGGTTAGTTGTTTATCAGATTCATCACAGTTTAAGTATTTTTAGTTTTTATTGATTTTTGGAAAGTTCATAATAATGTACTTAGTTATTACTGAATTTGCATGTATTTGGTGATAAACACCAAGTACTAACGTAAAATCCAATCTTGACAAAAGAATAAAAGCCACTATTACTGCAGTATCTGTGGACAAGGTCTGTATCCTGCTGTACTGTACATTAACTCAGCTACAAATTAATAAAATTACTGGTAAAGTTAATAAAAATACTGTAACGGAATATTTTTGAGAGGTTCTCATGTTTTCATTCATTTCTATCCTGAAGAGATCAGGTCTTTGCTTGAACTTCTGTGAGATGCTTGACATTGTGAAGGCTTCTGCGGTTCTGGCTAACAGGTGTGAAACTAGAACTGAGCTTAAAGAAAGTCAAGCTGGTCCAGTCGCCTCCTCCTGAATTTTACTGCTATTCTTCTGGCAGCTGTAACAAGATTTTCACATAAAAATGACAGCTGAACTTATGGTGCGCAGGAACGGCATTATTCTTCATCCAGGACAATAAAGAGGATCGTAATTATTTGGCAACGGCTGTATTTTCCAGGCAAAAAGTGCTTATCATTACAGAACTCACTGCCTGTGTCCTTACAAGCAGGAGACCACACAAGGTCTTCAAAGTTTCTGATTAAAGACAGTCTGTAAAACAATAGTGTTTCAATTGATGTATTTAAAGTAATAACTATGAATTTAAGACTCACACCAGGATTCCGTCTGACAACAGTGATAAAAAGGGGGCACTCAATTAACAAAGCCTGAGTATGTACGCTACCGCGGGTGTAATTTTCTTTAAACACCATTTTTAACCATAAAAGTGTGGTATTATAGGGGAAAAAAAGCTGCAGTCCTGACATGCTGGGCCCTGCCTTCAGGCAGCTGAGTGTACTTGACTCTTTGCACCGGAGAACAGTACGATTTTTAAAACAAACCTACAATTTTCTTCTCCTCTGAAGTCCATATTTCTAGTCATTAACTCACATGTCAATGGGTTGTAATTGCACGGCAATAAATGATCAAAGTGCCAACAAAGTTCTTTTCCTACAGCTTTTCTGTAACAATGAACAAAGTCCATAGAACTATGGTTAAAATTAAGTAAATAAAAATGAGGCGTAAAAATACACAACATTAATGGGTTTTGGTCTTTTTTAAAAAATAAAATCAAGGACTTATAAATGACAAAGTGGTAAAATATGTAAATAATGCCATTACGACGACACATCATCGGTAGGGTAAAACTAACCTGTCCCACAACTTTCTGATCCCAGTTCACAACACTTGGTGAATTCTGCTTCACAATGATCGGAAGAATCAAAAAGTCATGTTGCTATGAATGTTTGGCTGCCACAAGCCATTTATACAAACTATATATTTAAAAAGGAGATATTTTTGTTTTTCATTCATCTTCATCTGTTGAGTTCATACTGTGAGTCTTCCTGTGGGTAGTGAGCCCACTGCAGGTACTGTGGGTCTGGAAGGTGATATGCTCAGAGCACCTCAGTGGCAACCTGGCAGCTGGGTGGGATCGAACCTAAAGCATTGTCGACCCAAGGTTGCTTCCTTAACCGCTAGGCCTCCACTGGCCCCGATACTTTAAAATACCAAGGGTAAACACAAATACAAAGAAAAAAAGAGAAGGAAGGGGGTCGGGCGGGTATCCGGTTCACCAATCTTTGGTGCAGAAATTTGACTCTTTATTCAGTTCAAAGTGAAAGAAGTTAGTCCATGTAAATGGGGAATCAAACGGGGAACAATTTAGAAATTCAAGGGGATCAAATGGTTGCTTTATGAGGAGCTGGAGCTGCAGGCCAGGGTGGAATGAAAGCCTCGTCTGTGCTTGGCCCTAACAACCAGGTCAGGTGAGTCACTGAGTGAGAGCAAGCACTGAGGCTTGGAGGGGCCTTCACACCATCAGCCAAATCCTCAGGGGGTCATTGCAACCTCTTGCCTAAGCATAGTGCTGCATTAATGTCTCTCTCCACTGGCACAGTGAGCACAGGGGCAGCCAGGTAACCCAACACTGACGGGATCAGTTAGCCATGCGGAGGCAGGTTCATTTTTGTTGCGATTTTGATGTAATAATGCAAGTCCTGTTATTGTAAGAAGAATGAAGGAATCGCCCAGAGCAGTGAAGGCAGGTGACGACAATTCTGGTCACAAATTCTATGTTTCCTTCACAGAAACTAGACCGCAGAGGATATAACGAGGCCTGGCTAAAACAAATAGACGTCCACCCTCTTTGGCCCCGATGGAAAATTTAAACAATGTTTTTAAAAACATTTTTCTCCAACCCTACCTTAGAGTAGAAATCATTGACAAAATTGGCTTTGATTTCCAGTTCATGGCTAATCTTGGTTGTGCCAATAATTTTTTTTTAGATCCTTGCCAAGACTAATCATATTAACATGATACTAAAAGAATACCGAAACCTTTTGGCATCACATCAGTCCAACACTGCCAGGAACTTTCATTAAAGGAAAAAAACCCTTTAAGAAAAACCTCTCCTCACTTGCAATTATAAATAAGTCCTTCATTGAACCTCCCATCATGGGTGGGCAACTGCCCAGAGACCACTAGGGTGTAGACAACTGATCACTAACCTGAATAGAGAAAAAGCCTGGGGAGTCAGCTCAAGTAACTAAAGTGCTTTGTTACTGAATAAATGAGTGCAGCTACAAAGTTTACAAAGAAGCATTTGTCAACATGTTGATGCAATAAAGAACTTCAACAGTGGTGACAGCAGCCAAAAATAAAAGTATCTTAGAGAGAGAAAAAACAGGCAGTTGTGACATAATACAAAGCCCTAATTGGAGTTCCTCTAAGAGCACTTAAAGTAAAGGGGACAAAAGAGTTTTTATTCAGCACGTACAGCGAAAGTAAGAGGAGAACTGGTGGTTAAATGCTGCAAGTTCATACGTTTTCCCGGTGGAACTGACACGTTTAGATTTAGCAAAAACATTGTTGTTTTTGCCTGTGAATTAAACATTTCTGGTAAAGAATATTAACCTGTACATTGTGATGTCAATACCATTTGGAAGCCAGGTTTAAGAACATCTGTTTTGTACCTGTTCCACAAGAAAGTGGAAAGAATGAGGAACAGAGTTTGGATCTATTGAAGTTGTCTTTTCATCAGATAAAGAAGTTGCTCAGTGTTGGGACCTTCCGACAACTTATTAGGCGCTTTTCATCTTTACCTAACCTCCCGGGACATCTCGAGAACTGGGCTATGAATGAAAGGGTTGTTCACAGGGGCCGGCCAAGAGTGGTCCGCTGTCTCGCCATCCTTCCATCCGTCAGTGATCGCTCCATAGGACACACCAAACCAATCAGTGAAGAGGCTTGAAAAAAAAATCACCCAACCTGTCCCAAGTGATCCCTGGTTAGTTAGCCGACCCCTCCCTTGACAGGCAGGTCAGGGGCACATGCAGGAAGGTTTTCATTTCAGAGAGACCATTAATCTTTCTTCCCTTTCCCTGTGACACCTGAACCAAACCCACCCAGCACCCTGGAACTTCACAACCACCTCCTCTCCGGGCCCTGATAAAATCTGATCAGAGCAGCACGACAGGCCGCCTGCGGAGAAGCAGGAGTGCCGCATTACCTCCAAACACATGTCGAACACAAACACACATAGTACACACTGCGTGCAAACCTGGGGTGTAAAAGTACTAAACAAACTGACATGCACAGGCACATACATGCACCTTTTTAAGTTTTTTTGAACACGGAAAGTCTTCTGAGAGTGACACCAGCGACAGGATGATCCCTTCCCTTCATTCTCATTCCCACAAACAAACCTGACAGCTTTTTTCTCATCGTAGTCAGCCGCCAGCTGGAGAGGAGTTGAGCATTTTCAAATGCCCTAAAACGAGGCACCTTAAAGACGCTCTTGAGGATGGGGATTTGCCAAAATACACATTTGTTTGTGGAGCACGTCGATGCACTCACACTTATGCTATTCCTATGTCACTGACACCTAAAAAGATGTTTGTTTGCAGAAAACCCCTGATACTAATGCTTCCTTATGAACTGGTAGCCTGCCGTGATGACAGTAGGTTCAGAGGAGGCAGGTGATGCACACTGATATGACAGCTTACAGCTGTGATACCTGTTTAGACAAACACCCTGACAACAAAATGTGTCACTAAGCACAGCTTTAGCACGGAAGATTCCCTCATAACAAGATGTGGATTTGCTTGCCTTGGCAGTATGGAAACTAGGCTCACTTGTGACGGTTAGTGATAAGCTGCAATGTTTACACAGTGCCTTAAGGCTATTTTACTTTCCAGCTCCAAAATAGCAGTCATCTCCCAAATCTTCTAGCGAGCAGGGAAGGTCTCAATGATGAGGACAAGACAAGCTTGGGGATTAGTTCCCCTAAAGTTCTGCACTTCACATGCCAACGTCTGGTGCAGTCAACTGAGCCATAAGTAAGAAGAGGGGCCAGAAGGTATTCCAGGAGGTTAGATGTGGTTGTGCAGCGTTGCTCAACGGGGATTAGGAGGACTTGTGGCCTCATGGCTTTCAAACAAAACCCTTCATTCAGGTCAGATTACGATGGGATAAGAAGCTTTAACACATTGTGTGATAACAGTCTCCCACTTAGTCCTATCACCTTAGGGCCTCACTTTTCACCAACTCTACAACATCATTAACCTTAAAACTGTAATTTCTTCTCAATGAAATGTTCATCTGCTCACATCATTGAAGAGCCAGAGTGGAAACCTCATGACCTTCAAAGAAATAGGCAACATCTTCTTCTCCCTACAGCCCAGCAGGATTGTACCACAAGACATAGTTTATCGCTGTACCAGTGAAAATCCCTAGGGTGGTGCTGTAGAGTACAGCATATGGTATGTGTCCCCATGAGAAACGATAAGAAGAAATACATATTTTTCAACGCCCACACATGCCACTCTACCTACTGCTTAGACAACACCACAACCTAATTCTCTATTGTCTCATGAACCCGACATCCACAATCGAGAGTTTAGAAGCCTTGCATGACATGACACATTTAGGATAATTAGGAAGGGAGGTTTTAAAATGGAAAACTATATAAAGCACAAGCCAGTGCTGTCAGAACTGGCTGCCAGATTTAGAGAATCCTGTTGATTTCTCTACAATTAAACCCATCTGATATAAGGCCAGTACTTCCCAAATATTGGGATGGGGCACACTGTGGGTTTTGTAGTGAGATACTATAGGGAAGTGAGGTACCAGCAATAGATTATGGTACAATATTGCTATCCATTTTTCAATTTGCAGGGGTGAAGGTCCGAGGATATGTGCAAACATTCCTTCCCTCATGGGAGGCATGACAGAAAATATTGAGAACCACTGCGTTAACCTAAGGACTGTTGACCTAATTAGGATTGTACTACCAAATTAGTGGTTTGCAACAATCAATGTGTACACCGGCATCAGGCTCAAACGTAGTTTTTTGTTGGTGTTTGCTCTAAAAAAGGCAGACCACTAGCTTGTTTCGTTTGGGTTCAGTTCTGTAGCCCTTCATGGGGTAGATCACAACCTTTCTCCGTTGCAACTCACTGTTGTTTCTTTTTGTTTTTTACTTTGAAGAGCTTTATCGAAGGGTAGGGTAAACAGTGTTAACAAGTATAACGTTTGCATGACCTGACCGCACAAAACCCAGAGACACGGCCCTCCGCCTGCACAATCCATGCAGGGCCAACTCTTTTCTTAATCTACAAGTCAGGCTGCATACTCTCTGATTCCTCTGTTCCAATGTGGAAAGTCAAGCAACGTGTGGAACTTCAAAGATGCTGCGAGACGCACACGGCTGCTAATTTTTCAAACTGGGCATATGTGGAGGAGAGCTCGGATTTGAGGCTCTCGTCTTACTTCAAAGCCAGGCGCCTTAAAAGGTCTGGCTGTGTTTTGACGTGGATCTGCAGAGGTGAATGAGAATCAAGCAGCCACTGCAGACCTCTCAGAAGTCAGCCGCTCTCTGTTTAACCCACCATCTGCCCTCCCCATTTCTCCCTCTGCATACACACACACACTCCTTCCTGTCTTGACAAAGAGAAGAAGAAAAACAAGAAAATTCAATAATGCCTTAGAGAGGCAGGATTACCTGAGGAGACACACGTGCTGCTGTGCTGTGAGTGAAATCTCATGTGCCCTCCTCTCCTTCTGCTCTCACCTCCTCTCTCCCTCCCTACCTTTTTTCCTCCTCTACCCTCCTACTCCTGTTGTCTGGCTAAAGACAGCCATAAAAAAACCCCCATCAAAACTGTCTATTGATGCCACGACAGGCAATTAGCCCTCGGAGAACAAAATTACAGATTGCTTGGGATGTGACATATTTTGGATGGGTGGTGTCAAGCCATCAAGCGCCCCACTCAGGGCAGTGCTTATGTCTGTGATTGAGGTGCAAGGGTGTACTGTGAGTGAGTTTGTTTGTTTGTTTGTTTGTTTTAAGACAGGGTACTTTTGTAATGAAGCAAAGCCACGCTGGATTTCAGACAACCCATTTCTGTCAGTCTGTAAAGTAAAGTAGGGTAAACCTCACGAGGAAGGGTCTCGCTTCACCACAGAGAGGAAGTGCGTTATTTGCACTCACTACTCACTTCTGATAAACACAACGCAATAGACCAAACCAAAGAGCTTGGTGAATTTTAAGTAAGTTGTACCAGAGGTGTAGCACAGGAATGGGCGAACTATGGCCTGGGGGCCAGATGCGGTCTGGTAGAGTTCTTAATCCTGCTTACCAAACCTGTCCAAATGTTGTTATTACTTTATATTATCATTATATTATACTTTTGCAAAGCAAGTAGCCATTTTGTATGGTTTCCTTGATAGTAACCAAAATCACTCAAGATCTTAAATCAAGCTAGCTATAGCATTGTCCCACCAAAAACAATACTTCTGGTATTCCATGTTTCCATCTTCATCGTGTCTTTTAGATAATATACTTTCACTGGTACCAGGCAGAAAATAAGGGTCCAATATTTTTTTCATGACTGTCTCTGCTCATGATCTGGTCTCTTAGTTACATTTTTGGACCCATTGTTGCTCACAAATAAAAAAGTTTCCCCCACCCAGAGGAGCCAAACAATAATGGTGTTTATCATGTGCACTAGAGCGACGTTGTCAGACAGATCTGTCTGTTGAAGACCAGTGGTCCATCAGGTGATGTTCTCCATCACAGAGAGCCAAGTGCAGATTTGCCCCTTCAAAGAGTTCAAAATGACTGCAGTCCATCACAGGTGTGTAACAAGCCGTGCCAACTATCAGTGGGACAGTGTGACAGCATTACACGGTTTGACAAGTAGGGTCTACTGTGAGACCACTCACCCAATGTGCTGTGGCTGCTGACCCTTGACTAGAAAAACTGTCTGTCTGATGAAGCACCCTGGTTGTGTCAGTCCCAGCTGCTGACATTAAACACATCACATCACCTTGGATGCCACTGCTCAGCCCCTGCCAGACCATCAGCTGCTTGAAAGGCTTCAAGATAGTAGCATTAACGATTTGGAAACTTTTTTTTGTAGAAAACTGGAAAAGGAAAAAACAGAAACTCTTCTTAGTTTGCAGCACATTTCTTTTCTTCAAAAATGGCCTTTGGTTCTTTCAGTTTTGGAAAACTTCACATATTGCCTCTATTCAGCGTATATTCAATTCCATCCAAAGGGAAATACAGTTTTTCAGTTGTCAGTCAGTTGAATTTTTTATCATAAATATGGTAAAAATATTGAGTTTTCATTGACTTAAGAAACAACTCAACTCACTTCTGACTCAAACCTTTCAGCTTCCCTTGCGAACCCATAACCAATGCTACAAAATGTTGAGGAACACCAACCTTTAGAATATGTTCTCTTGTTGTATCATAATCATAATCCATAATCCTCACCATCAGATTATCATCAAGTTTCAGCTGTTACACAAGGTTCGATTTGGTACTACTGGAAACTTAAAATTTGGAATCATATAACCAGGGTGGAAGTATATAGTTTACACACATACATATGTATCGCATATATATACATATATATATCCACATTTACACCTGCCTATACATACACATGCATATGTGTGCATACACACTCATATACATGTACATAAATATATATGTACATAACTACACATGTACGTATACACATATATACACATATATAGCCACATATAGCACGGCCTTACAGTGTATTGACTATTCATATACATATATTCATATGCACTCCTAAACACACACATATTGATAACATGTATGTACACATACATACATAGATGCATACCTATATGTATATACATACATATGATTATAAACATACATATATAATCAGGAACACATACTTACAGTATACAATATACTATCAGATATAAAGTGTATTTAGAAACAAAATATATCACATACTTTCTTATAAGACTTAAAGTACATATAGAAATACAATAGTATAATGAAATATTATTGCAATGTAAACCAAGATTGAGGTATATGAGAATGTATATGAGGTGTGTTATAGGAATATATGTATAAGTTAGACAGCAGTGGTGGCCTAGTGGTTAAGGAAGCAGACTTGGGTCCACAAAGCTTAAGGTTCTAATCCACCACCTGCCAGGTTGCCACTCAGGTGCTCTGAGCTTAGCACCTTCTCGACCCGCATAACTTCCAGTGGGCTCACCACCCACAGGAAGGCTCACAGTATGGTGCAAAGTGATTTGGGTGGTGCCAGCTGCCCCTGCGATCCGGCAGTGGACAAGCAGATGAAGATGAATGAATGAAGGTATAAATTAACTCTGGGAAACTGATGCGTTACAGTGTGCCACAGGCCAACAACTTCCTTAAACAATTACCCAAGTTGATGCCAACATGCAGCACTCTGATCTTTGGCCACAGCAGATCACAGCAGGATCCACCGATTATCAGTCTGAAGCTTCTCCCCATTGACTACCAATGTGCCATTGACACTCTCATATAAACAGTCATATAATGTCTTGAAGGCTTTTTATGCTGCCAGATACAGACAAACGCCTCTGATCTCCTCAAGACATTGTTTCACACAGGGCTTTCGCACCACCATCCCCAGGCAGACAGTGAGATTACACAGTGATTATAAGCAACACAATATTGTATGACAGCCTCTTCCGCGTGAGGGACTTAAAATCATGTTTCATTAATTCAGCTTGAATGAAGCCTGGTTTTTAAGCATAGGGAAGCTTAAGATTTATGTGAAATTAATAACATAACAGATGTCTTCAGAAAAGAAGTATCTCGTGTGCACACACATAAGGAAAATATTTTTTTAACTCGGAAAAATGTGTTCATGAATAAATGAAAGCTGAAGACACGCGTTCTACCAGTCTGAGAGTGATGGTTTCTGGGAAATGAAGAGTTCTTCAGTTTTAATCATGTATTATGAGCAACCTGAGGGAAAGTCAAGTGACAGATTTATATCAGATGGCCTCATATGACACTCCCTGCTTTGATACTGTCATGCCACGACAAGGACTTTGTAAATCATTCATATCCAATGGTACAGCTCAAAGATCTTACTGAAACATTGTACGTGGCACAATTTTTTTTTTCTAATATTTTTTAAGGATGTCATTACTAACTCATCTCATTCTCTTTTTCTGTAACAAAATACATGTGTGTTTTTGTTTCATGTACTTTGTCAAAGCTCTGGGAGTCGTAGTGGAGATCGCCTCGGGCCAGAGTGGTTGTACTCCCTTCTCACCTTTTGTGCGTACTTTCACTGCATAGATAAAATATAGGGACAAGAGCCTCGCATCTCACTGTCTTGCATGGTGCTGCCCTCCCCAGGTGCTCCATGAGCACAGCTCAAACAGAAGCAACGGGGGAGACGGCATTTCTCTGCTCTTCAAAGAGGGGAAAAAGATAAATCATTCAAGTTGTGCTTTTGTTCCAATATGGCACGGAGCAGCGATCACAATCCCCTTTTCCGCCCTCTTTGTTTCCCGATGTAAAATGTCTGGATGTGACAGAGAAACTGACATATTTGGCAGCTTGTTTTTGCAGCTCAGTCACAGTATTTCAGCAAATTCAATATGACACCACCATCCTAGTCACGTGTTGAACAGAGTTTAAGGATCTCTTTTGGTAAAATTATAAGTGATTCTAGAAATACTGCATACATTGTGTCAAAATGTGTCCCCCATCCTAACAAAAGGAGAAGGAAAACGAGAGGAGGGGACAGTACGTTCAAATGTGATTTGGGTGGCAGTTGTGGAGACTGCTGCTCGCGAAGATGAATATTAATGAGATAATGTGATACATATATACATATATACATATATATAAAATATAATATATGTATATATATACATATATACATATATACATACATATCATCACACCCCTAGTGTGATAAATATATATAGAATATATTTATACTGTATATATGCACTAGGGGTGTAACGATTCACTCATATAACGATCCAATTCATATCTCGATCAGCTACGATCCGATTCAGGAACAATTCATAAAAAAATATTCAACGATCAATCCAGTTCGATCCAAACCAATCCAAAACTATTAATTTACACACCCCTAATATATATATATATATATACATATATATATATATATAGTGTATAT
>JAFBJS010001076.1:171354-191964 GCA_016785265.1 Paraplagusia blochii | reverse complement strand
CCTTGTCTCTCCTAAAGAGAACCTCAGCATCTTTAACTCCTCCACCTCCAGCTTTGTCTCCTGTCTTCTACCTATTCCTAGTGTCTCTAATCCATCCATCATGGCTGGTCTCACAACTGTCCTGTAAAAACCTTTCCCTTCACCTTCATGTTTAACTATAAATATTTTGCTAGCTTACTAAGTGTACGTGTGATTAAAAACATTTGCAGTGATCACAGAAGATGAACTGCACCCAAATTTCCAGGATATATAATATAATTCATGGGCGTGTCCATTATCCATGCAACAGTTTGATAAGAAATTCCTCCAGACTTTGATAAAACTCCCTCTTTAAAAAAGGCTGCAAATCCAGTCTGTGACTGAGACACGTTCAACAGACGTCAGGTTTTGACAGTCGCTGCAGCGTCTGTTTATGGTGGTGCGTAGAGGTGGCACATTGTTGTCCCTTTGATCAGCTGATGGAGACAATGCAGCTCCCTTCAACTTCTGGGGCACGAGGATTTTCACCTGCTTCAAAGTCAGGTATCACAGCTGGGGACTGAGCACCTCACAGAGGCTTTAACCCACCTCGGGATCAAGGTGACATGATTTATGTGGGCTGCGGGAGGATTTAGGTTCCCGCTGGGGCTGTGCATCTCTGAAGTCTGGCTGTGTATGAGAATATGGAGATGGGTTTGCAGGGTGGTGGGTGTTCCTCGGTGCGGAGGTACCACCTCAGGCTGGGCTTTATCCCTGACGAGTCGGAATCTAGCTCTCGATGAATCTCTTGTAGCACACTTAATACCCAAAAGAACATGGTGCACACAGGCCCTCATCTTGGTAACAAAAGGGAATATGAGAGCAGATTAATATTATGAACAGTAATATTTCCCTGGTGGCATCTGCATGTGCCTGGGATTACAGGGCTCTGAGGTGATTACCAGCAGGGAAGAGAGGTTAGCAGTCCAAAAAAAAGTTTTTCATCATCACAACATTATAAGAGTATATGTTTTAAACATTTGTTTCGACAGAACCCAGATATATCAACCGCCTATCATCGTCCCGTCATTTAACCATCCGTCCATTTTCAGTTTCCAGTTCTTATCCATTACTGGGTGTCACCACAACTGCCACCCAAGTCACATCGCACCATACCATGCCTTCCTACTGGTGGGTTAACAGTCCATGGTCTCCAGGTATATCTGTATAAACTGCAGTCCAAAAACATTCTCATTAAAAAAAAGAATAATTAAATAATCTTTTTTATCCATTCATCTTCTTCTGCTTGGACGCAGGGACAGCTGGCACCACCCAAATCACATTGCACCACATTGTAAGCCTTCCTGTGGGTGGTGAGCCCACAAGAAGTTATGTGGGATGAGGTGGTGCTATGCTCAGAGCACCTCAGTGGCAACCTGGCAGCTAGCGGATTTGAACCAGAAGCCCTGCGGACCCAAATCCGCTTCCTTAACAGCTAGGCCACAGCTGTCAATAATTATATATTCCTACTTAAAAAATAATCTATATTTATCATTGTTACTTAATTAAATATACTAAACTCAACTGAGTTATCTGAGGCGGCCACCATAGTTCCTTCACCAGGTCTCTTAATGACCATGGACCTTCACAGCAGCAACTTTCTATGAATATTTACTCCTTTTTCCCCCTCCTGAAGTATGAGAGCACTATTTGTTTCAAAGAAAATAGTAAGAAAAGGATACAAGGTGAAGGGTAGCACAGCCAACCTCCCACAGGACTACATCTAAGATCCCTCAGGGTTCTGTGTCCGGCCCAGAAGATAGCGGTTCTCAGTGAGGCGTGAGGAACTGCCGGCCTAAAGAGCGAGCTCATGCTTAGCCTCATTATTCCCTTTGCCACCAGACTGACGCCAGGCCACGCGTGCAAAGCAAGCCGAGGAAATGACCTTCAGGACCTGTCTTATAACAGAAGACGCAGCAATTTCCTCATAGCACCTTTTGCGTGAGGATAACAAACAGTCCACTTTAGCCATGTGCAACCAATAAGTGGCCCTAATGAAGGCCAGGCCACTCAGGCAACAGGGAGCGGGGACGGAGAGGGAGCGGGGCCTCTCGCGTCTGAAATTATTCAGGAGAAAATGTTCTGACATGCTGTACTGCTGCTAGGTGGTGCTGTGAAAGAAAAGAAACAACACTGTTTTCATTTAGACTTAAGTTGGAATCACAGAGCGCCAGGAATTGCACACACGTTTGAGGGAGAGAAAAAAAACCCTGCCATTATTCCCAATCCCCCTTCTCTACACTTTAATGTTGACTTTGTAGATTCCACAGGGTCTCGGGGATAGAGCGGAGGAAGGAAGGTGACGGGCTCTGAAGCACGCCATCACGCAGAGACTGAGTTTGTCACTAGCTCGCAAGCCTCGGGTTCAAAGAGCAATTTGACAGAAAAGCTATCTTGGCAGTGGTTTCCTCTCGTATGTTTGGTTTCTGCCTGTTTCCTTCCAACTGCACCCAGTAGTCGACAATTAGGAAGCTGAAGGGTGCCGTTCACACACAGTCACGGACGTTATTCCGATGTGACAAGAGCGGGCGGCGCAGCTAAAACGGCGCAGGCCTATAATCATATGGGACCAATAAACGGCAGTGCTGGAAGACGGGTACTTTTCTGCAGCTTAGCATTCCTCACATGTTGAGATTTTATCTGGAAAACACTCTCCATAGAGAACATGGTGATTGGGTAATGTAAACAAAAATGAAACAGATCTGCACATATATACATATATAAAGGGCCAAGAAATGCACTGTGAACAAGAGTTCACACCAAGGAAAATGAACAGGCAAGGAAATGATAAAAAATTAAAACACCTTTAATTAGTGGATACACCTGTGGGTCTATAATAGAAAATAAGACTAGTGTCTATCTATCTGTGTATCTAAGTTCTACTGTACACAAAAAGCATAGCACCATCACAACCTACATAACTAATATGGTGTGATTTGGGTGGCAGTTGTGAAGACTGCTGTCCAGTAATGGACACGCAGATGTAGATGAATGAACTGTACCCTCTCCTAACTTCTAACATTCTCTTTACCTTCAACTCTAACTCCAACTACCTCCATCTCCTCCCTCACTGCATCCATCAATCTCCTCTTTGTCTCCTACCTGGTAGCTCCATCTCTAGGATCATTCTTCTACCAATGTCTCCTCTGTCTCTCCTCTGAACATGTCCAAACCATCTCTCATGTCTATCTATCTGTGTATCTAAGTTCTACTGTACACAAAAAGCATAGCACCATCACAACCTACATAACTTTTACCACCAGCGGGAAGACTCATAGAATGGTGCAATGTGATTTGGGTGGCAGTTGTGGAGACTGCTGTCCAGTAATGGAGACGCAGATGTAGATGAATAAATGTACCTAAACAAATATACTTCTGCTTCTTTTTTCTTCTCCTGTCGCCAATTTTGGAGGTTGCCACAGCAAATCACTAGCAATCAACCTGTTCCATCTCCTAACCTCCTTCTCTGTACCTTCAACTCTAACTCCAACTACCTCCGTGTCCTCCCTCACTGCATCCATCAATCTCCTCTTTGTCTCCTACCTGGTTGCTCCATATCTAGGATCAGTCTTCTTTAACTGTTCACACCTTCAGCTCTGCTATAGTCAAGATATTGACAGAAATATAATTTCTATAATATATTATCATATTACTTAATAAATAATAATATTGGTTTTCTTTTATCATTCTCTTCAACGTATATTTTTTTATGTTTTTATATTTTTTTTATCCTGTCAATGGATATTCATCCTTCTGGTTTCTGCCACACTTATGGGTAACAAAGGATTTTTTTTTTCTTAATTTTTTTGCAATAAAAAGTAATGCAGCATCTTTAATCTGACACGTTTTTGTAAATAGACTAAAAAATTATACCTAAACATAACATTATTAGCTTTATTTTTCAGGTTGGAAAATGTCTTCTTAAAAGCACCAACAAATAACAAATTTCATATATTAGTATTAATAATTAGATCACATATTAACATTTTGTGTTTTTTTTTTTTAGTTTTGTTCCTCTATAACCTTTAACGATGCTACATTTGTTCGGGTCATATTGGTTGATACAGCATCTGTCAAAGTGTACTGTGCAGTATTGTTTTATGCTGTAGTCAATCATCTCTGAATGCTGGGAATCATACAGTAGAGTCCAGTGTGACAGGATTAGGACACTTCATAGAAAAACCATCTGTTCCAGCTCAGGATCCTCTTCAATCCCCTGATCTGCGATTGACAAGTTTCATATCCACGATGATACATCGGAACCAGGCGGAATAATAAGAGAACACAGCTGACTTCAACACAGACAGAAGATTCTTTCTTCTTCCAGGTTGTTTCAATGACAACAGAGAAAGGTGGTTAAGTCGTGATATAAAAGCAGGAGAGGCGGTGAAATCGATACGCCGCTGAATTTACATTTCTGTGATCTCTCACTCAGTAGGAGCAGGAGATTAAGTAAAACAGATTCTCCCTGACAGGCGGGTCATTAACACTAGTTTGTAATCTACGAGAGTATCCACTCATCATGGGGGGAGACAAGTGTTCTACTAAAGTGAATTTAGGAGGGCACGTGTAAGACAGGGTGAAAACAGCATGACTGGAGATCCACTTCACCCTGAAGACCAGCAAACTGAAGGTGACTTATTTTTTTTCACGGCAATTGAAACTTTTCTTTTCACCCATGGTTTTCACAACGCAATATCCATGATTAAAATTGAAACACACAAACCCTGGCCCAGATGTTGGACTCAACATCCCTGATATATCCAAAGGATCTGACCAATAATGTGGTAGATTATAGTTGTTATCATCTTCTATACTATTATGTGATAAAGAAAAAAAAAAAAACACATTGCCCAATAGGATCAACAGATTAATCTCAGTAAAATGTAAGACACACAGATGGCCAGACAGGAATAAATTAGAAATAATATGCTGTGTTTCAGATACAATATGATTCATCTGTGGCAGAGATTACGGCTTGATGCATCAGGCGTGCTTAGATAAGGTCACATGACAAAAAATGTTTCCGGTAGAGAATTTCTGCGTCCAAATTAAAGGGCAGGGGTCTCAAACTCAAATAAGTTTTTTTTTTTTTTTTTAATAAAAAATCTGTTTCCCATAGATTCTGTGTAATACAACACTGAACCAGAAGGAGGCTGTGGATCAGGGTTATGAGAGCTATAGGATTTACCATAAAATGTGGAGAACAAACCTATAAAATATTATTATAAATCCAACTTTCACATCAAGGTGTGGGCCGCAAAATATCGTTTTATGGGCCGTAAATGGCCCACGGGCCACGAGTTTGAGACCCCCGCCGTAGGGTTTTTAATACAAACTTCAGTTGATATTTTAGTAGCAAAAGCATAGAAGACTTTTAGGAGAATTCCTCTGTCAGTAACGTTAAGTAAAACCGTGGAGGTGGACATTTTGCCGGACATTTGTCATCTATCAGCTACTGGACTGGTCAAGCACAAACATGGTCAAACTTTTTGACTATTGTGCCACAATTGGTCCTTTCATTGGACATTGGGACCATGTCAAGTTCAGAAAGATGGAGCATTTGTTTGAACTAAAGAAGATAGAAGGTAAATGCTATGTAAAAGTCATGTATAAAACCTAAAATGCTAAATTTATATCAGCATCTACGACATCATCAACTAGGGAACTTGAGATATTGCAGGTTCTGTATGAGCCAGATGTGTAATGATAATATAAATAAAATATTTCATTTGGACAAGGTTGGCAGGTCACATTAAAAAGTTCAACGTCCTGCATCCGGCCCCCGGACCTTAGTTTCCCCATGCCTGGTGTTGTACAAAACACATTCTTTTTTTTCTTTTTTTTTTATGAACTTAAAAATCTGTAGCTTGTAGATGTCAGAGCGACATGAAACGATAGTGGTGTCCCCTCTAAGGCCTAGCCCGCATAAGCATGGACGTAGCCATCTTCCGTAAACCATCTCACGAACTCTCAAGTTATTCATTCTTTTTATTTTAGAAAAAAAAAGGATTTTTTGTGACCGACCTAAGAGTTTCCTCATAGCCAAACTATTACGTCTGAGATTCTCAACAACAAAAATGATTCTGTGGAGAATATTAAATAAATCAAATGTAAGCCATCTATCTGGGTTGCAGCAGCTCAACCTTGCAATGCTGTAAACACAGTGTAGTCGCTCATTCAGAAAGATGTGTTTGCACCTGCCAAGTGTCACACACTGTATATCAAATACCACTACATTAATATTAATGATATATATATCAATACAGGATATTATCAATCCTTCACTGCTTGTTTTAAGGTGGGTTAGCGAAGCACGCAGGCCACATGAGTATCACCATTCAGACATCTGACTGCTGTTTATGAGGATGAGGACTGAAAGTTGATACACTAATACAGGGAGGCAAAGTCACCGCTCCCCGATGACTGCTGGGCCTCAAGCTTCCTGACACAGGTCTTTTTCAATATCCTGAAAACACGTACAAGCGGTGGCAATGCGTGCCATCCGGTGCTTAACACACAGGGGGCCGAGGGGCTGCAGACACAGTCCAACAACCAGTCTGCCATCGTAGGTGGAATCAATAGGAGGAGAAAGGGCTCCCGTGTGCAGCACAGTGGCCACAAGGCTGTTTTCATGAAGCACGCGGGTCGGACATGAAAATGAAGGAAGAGGTTTCGTGAGGGAAGGGCGGTGTTCCGTACAATTCCATTCATCCTCTAATGCTTAATCCCCTTCAGGGTCAGGAGGGTGGTTGACGCTTATCCCACAAGTCATCGGGGGTTAAGGGTGGGGTACGGAATGAACAGCTCCGTAGTCCAATCCTGTGATCAAGTTTCAATCCTGTGGTTCTTAAACTTTTTTTTCTTTCATTCCCCATCAGAGGAGAAAGGTTGTTTCCGTGTTCCACGTGTCCCATATGGCACCAACAAAATGGTCAATCCAATTCTTTCGTCCCTGAATTATGGTCAAGGAAGGATGAATATCTGTTGAATATTTTGCTGGTGGCAGGAAGAAAGACCTTAACTATAAGATGGCTCTCACATGAGACCCCAAAATTGAACTTATAAATAGACACCACACTGGATTTATATAATATTACGGTAGGTGTAACCGCAGATATTTACCACAAAAAAAAATGAAAAAAATTCACGATGTAAGAACAGACAGGATATATAAGACTCCACAGACCAAATTTGGATTGTGTATGTATTAGTTAGGATGCAGTATGCAGTATGTGTTTCTCTTACCAAAAAAAATGAAATTTATGCCAAAAAAATTACAAAAAAAATTGTATAATTCAAGTATAATAATATATCAGCATTAACTAAAGTCCATCCATTTTAATCAGGGGGCAGCAGTCTCCACAACCCAAATCACATTGCACCATACAATGCCTTCCTGCAGGTGCTGAGCCAACCAGAAGTAAACCGCCGAATAGGATTCAATCTTGCCCAGGACAGAGACATTGCCTCTTGGCCAAAATGAAGGCCAAAAACTACAATAATAAACTATAATAATGCAGTTAGTACAGGTAAACTATCTAATGTACTTTTAGTGTTTGTGCAATAAGTGAATACATTTTGAGTAAATGCTTTAACTTAGTGGTAGAACAGAAAGACATTAATAAAGAATGCAAGAAAAAAACCTTACCAATTCATGCACACCACCTGTAATACCATCAGACTCCACTAGTGGGGCTCAGTCCAATAATTGAGATACAGTGAAGTAATCTAATGCAAACAAGAGCAAAAAAAAACAACTGTTATATAAGGATGGAATTCTACATTTTCTTTATCAGCAACTACAAAATCATCCACCATCATTCCTTCTTGTATCTCAGAGAAACACCAGTTTATTTCTAGTTTTATACCAGGTGAGGTGACTGGTATATCAAAGAGTGCGGCTCTGCTCTGAAGCCCATGGTTTAAGAGGTGAGCGAAGACTGAAATGCAACTCTCTCACACTAACAAGGTGACACGGGTTCAAAAAGGAAATGAAAGGAAAACTTTATTGAATCATGCACTCTCACCTCCAGAGGTGATATCCAGCTTGTTATTGACAAGGAAAAGGTAATTCACTTTTGTCCAGAATTTGTGACGGTGGTCTCAGACCATAATAACAGCAGACACGCTGAGCCTTAAAGGGCATTCCTGTTATCTTCCAGGAAGCAGGTGGGCTAAAGTGACTTGCAGTGATTTATCTGAAAGGCTTCAGATGTAACTAATGTTTAAATGTTTTGGGCGAAAAACATAAAAAGCAGAGAAATGAATTCCAGCTGTTGAAATTGGCTGTCCGATGTAATGTAAGCAAAGAGAAGGACACAAATCAAATTAACTCTACTGTGTTGGCCTGTTTGTGTGTGTGTTATCTGATCTGACCGTTTAACTTCTAACCCAGAGGTCACTCCCAGCCTAATCCGACTGGTTTACGGTTATTTATTAGGATGAAAGACTATAATTTGAAACTTCCACTCTTCATAGCAGAGAAGTTAGAAAAGAAACTTGAGGGTTCAACAGAACCTTTCAGTCCGACCTTTCATAACAAATAGAATAGAATAGTCCTTTATTGTGAAATGTTGCTTTAAAAAACAAGAAATGCTTCACTAACACCACATAACACACTGTATATGAATATGCAGAAAAACAGACCAACATAATCCATAAAATTGCTTCATCCAAACCTATGAAAAAGGTTCCATGAAATTATCTTTCCTGAATTAAATGAATTATTTTGACATCCCTACATGAAACAGTTATTCCTCTGATCTCTCCTATGTTTAGAGAAGATTCTAAGATTCTGGCATCAACCAGTGCACTCCAATCTACAAGAAAGAACTCCAAAAACTCCTATTTTATAACCATTTTTTTAAATCAATATCCTTATGTTACCAAGAATCTCTACAAAAAATGTTACTGAATCTGTTACTGCATGTCATTTTCCTGCGTTGTTCCAATTCCTGGAATTTCTGGCGGGAAAACCATCGCGTGAAACGACAATGTCGATAAAGATTCTCAGTCATTCAAGTCATAGTCAAGGTTAAAGAGTTTTTTAAGGCATTTCAATGTCCAGTTGATCCCAAAAACTCTTCAACTATTCCATGAAACATCACCCTCTGTGGGCCAAAATGGAGAACTACATCAATGGATGGATGGTAGGTAGGTAGGTAAATAGATAAATAGATAGATAGATAGATAGATAGATAGACAGACAGACAGACAGACAGACGGACAGACAGACAGACAGATAGATAGATAGAATTAGCTGCGTTTCACATTTAATTCTTCCAGTTGCAGCAGACAGGTACGGTTTCATCTTTTGTTATTTTTACTTTTTCAAATAATTGACAAAACAATGTTGTTGACTTATCAAAGCCGCCCACCTACTGTGTCGGTTGAACAAGACGAAGGGTGAAAATTTAATCTTCGAATGTCAGCAAGAAACACTTCATCTGAAAGATACAACTTTGAATATTTCAGAATGACTAAAAGCAATCCACGGTAGATATGCATATTTTATCTGGGTGTCCTTATACCTCAGGATAAATTTGAGAGTAATTTGTCTCCGATGTGAAAACGGCATCAATATTTGAATTTTTTAAAAGGTCACGCGCAGCAGCTGTGGTAATGTCTCCATCAGGAAACACCAGCTCGACAAACACGCTGTTTACTTGTCCTGGTGTCACCGTGGCTGCAATTCATCGTGAAATCTGAGGAATCTGCGAGAATATTTGCACGGTAACAGGCTTACTCAGAAAAATCTAGAATAGAATGATAACAGAACCAGGCAGAACGCAGACTCAGGGCGAAGACAAAAGCAGAAGGAGCTGGAAGAAGAAATATTCTGCTGTGAGGAGGAACAGAGAAGAGCTGTTGTCAGGTCAACCCTGCCTTCCTCTGCTCATTTCCATCTGCTGTTGCCTGCCTCTGCCACAGAGTGGTGCCGACACCACCGTCTTGGAGTGAGGCAGGTCCAGCCCCGTGTCCTATAAACACACACAAATCATTTACATGCTGTACTCATCAAAGGCAACTCTTTCTGGTCTCCGCAGAGATTTGATCTGATCCCGGCTTCCAATATTGCATCTCGCGGGCATCGCGACTAACCTTTGCAAGTGCCAAGAAGGTGATTAATTTTTTAAATGCAGCTGTTGACCTATTATTGAGATGGAGAGGAGCCTCCAGAGACACCCGTCTCCTCTCCTCTGTATAATGGAATGCGTTATTGCATCAGTGTTTACAAGGCGTGCTAAAAGAGAAACAGAATGAGCAAGAAAGCATTGAATAAAGCAATTCCGCTAATGTCGCAGTGGGCCCTGCGCTCGCGCAACGTGTCAATCAAAAGTTGCACTTCTTTGATTCACCGCAGTCAGCTCTGGCACGGGCATCTGAGGGAGGAGTGGTGACACAATGTGGAACAATAATTATCCGGCGTTGTTAAAGTCCTCCAGTGTCTTGGCGCATTCATAAATAAAACACGTTGAAGATAATGGATTTATGTTCAATAATTCATCATCCGAGTGTTTCAAATCAAGTGATATAATATGTGTCACGGCGTTCTGTAACACAGTGCTTAGCCAAATTAAGTTATCTTGAAACAGATTTATTGACAGAGCTGTTGCAGCATTCATTTACTCAGCAACCATTGCTTAATTACTCCTGCACAGCATATAAAACAAACAATGCCGATAGACTGATTCCAAACCGCTCTGTGTCAGAATTAACTACACACGCCCGGGCTAACTATGCATTCAGGTCGGACCACTGGTGAACACCACCTTCTTTGTCCTCTTGACTACGTCAAATAACCCCTGAGCAGCAGGGAAGGAGAGCAGCGGGACCGTGATATTTGTCATTCATGACCTCAGTGCCAGCCGGCCATACGGACAGTTTGGTTTGATGACCCATCAGAGAATCTGTCCGGGTCCTCGCAGGAGCCAGAGACGAGGGCAAGGGGAGAGGGTGACATCCAGGGCTGCAGTCTGTTCAGCTGGATTGGGGTCAATAAAGTGGGCTTGAAGATCTGGAGCCAGCTGGAGCACCATAATACAACTGGCCTTCATGTCCAGAAAGTCCTATTCCCAGTCAGGAGGGGGCCACGCTGGCACAGCAGAGGAGGCAGCCGTCATAATTAATTACATGACTTTATAGAAGAAGTCGTATTGAAAGCTTTTCACCAACATTGTGTTTCATACAGTAAAACAAGATTTAATCAATTTTTCCAATTCATTTGTGATTTTATAATCATAAGATTTCAATGTCCTGGTATAAATTATACCTTTCATTCAAGTCATGGCGCAAACTTAATATTTATTGAAAAATATAAAAGGCAATTGTGCATGTTTTTAATTAATATACATTAATGTAGAATATTTTATCATATGGCAAAAAAGGTTGCGACAACGAGTCTATTCCCATCTCCCCCTGTCCTCTGTCTCCTCAACTCTGACTCCAACTACCTTCATGTCCTCCATCACTGCATCCATCAATCCCCTCTTTGTCTCCTACCTGGTAGCTCCATCCATAGGATCATTCTTATACCAACATATCCACTGTCCCTCCTCTGAACATGTCCAAACCATCTCAATCTGTCTTCTCTAGCTTTTTCTCCAAACCTTCCTGTCTGTGTTGTTCCTCTAATCACCTCATTCCTGATCCTGTCCATCCTGGTCTCTCCTAAAGAGAATCTCAGCATTTTTAACTCCTCCACCTCCAGCTCTGTCTCCTGTCTTCTACCTATTCCTAGAGTCTCTAATTCATCCATCATGGCTGGCCTCACCACCCTCTTTCCCTTCACCTTAACTGACTCTATTCTATCAACGATCAAAAAGCTCATTCAGCACTAATACTACAATTCCCACCAGTATCTATGGTCTATATATTGTCTGGCCAACTCTGGTACATGGTTTAAATAATTGGCAGGTCTGATGTAGTTACACTGAGGGTCAGTTTTGGCTCCAGAGTCTGAGTTTGATGGGTTTGCTCTAAGACAGACCTGGTCTTACAGCAAACCATTGGTAAAATAAATAAATAAAAAATTAAAGTCATTTTCCTGTTTTTGTGCAGAAGCAAATGACAACACACTGTGGTAAGTTATGTTTAAATCAGCCAAATTTGCAACCTGATCGAAAGCAAAACCCATTCTCCTGCATCAACATGGACTCAAACATGCCAACACACCAGTTTTCATGAAGCTCCAGCATCCAACACAAGCAACGAAAAAGAGAAGTAGAAAAAAAAAAACAATTTACATGCAAATCAAACCCTATCATCTTAATCTCCTCGTGCCACTTCCCTCAGCAAAAGTGCTTCCGTTTGCACAAAGACATTCAATTACTGTAGCTGTGGCTCAACTTTGCATCTCCACAATTTCTATTTAGAGCAAGGCCCGCCCATGCACATTTAATGTGTAACCATTGTGTTCTGTAGCACAGCGAGGCATCACAGACAGTGTCAGTTCGAGGAAAAAGCAGTGGTTGTCAGTGTTTGAAATAAAGATGCTGCACCAAACTTAGGGCTCCTGATGTTGTTGGCAAACGGACGTGAAATTAACTCTGTACCAATGTGCTAGCAGCAAAACTTTGATATAAAAATAACTGTTTTCTGGCTGAAAGAATAGGAAAGTATGTTACCAAATACCACGAAATCCTCTGCTGTTCCATCCAGATGTCACATCTCTTTGCAAAGGAGGTCCTTGACTTCTCGTTTCAACAGAATCCTCGCATTTACACCGAAAAGCTACAAAAACCACATAACGGTGCTAGGCGTGTGTCAGCCACCAGAGGGCAGTAATGTATTTTGGAGAGTTTTAAACTGCTTTGACCCCAAACAGCCTTTTCTGCCTGGAATTAAACATCTGGAGACAGTTCATCTGAGTGTAATGAGTCAGGATCCCTTCAGTGCAGTGATTAATTTACAGCAACACAACATTTATCTGGGGAGTCGTGTCAGGTCAACGAAGAAACACATTTGTTGTGTTGTGTCAGATGGATGACATCATGTGTCGAAAGCAATAGAAAGTAATAGACCTGGATTTGATTAAGACAATGTTTTTACATAAACGTTTTATTACATGAAGAAAACGATTTTATTAAAAATAATAGTATATATTAAATGATATTTTCGAGAACATTAATGCAAATAATTATTTAATTTTTTATATAAAAATATTGCATTTAAAATGTGTCTGTTTTTATTCACTCCTTTTGTTTCTTAAATCCTTAATAGAAGGCTAATTTAAAACGATGTAAAGTTATAAAATGCTGTTTGTTGTTGGCTTTTTGTTAACGCGACACTTTCGATCTGCTGCCGCTAGATGTCGACATAGTTCGTCAAATATTTATCCTGGTCGCCGTGTATGGTGCTCGACTAAAGGTGATTTTACCACATAATATGGCTATATATAACGCATGAAAGTATCAAACAAATATATTTAATTTTTTAAAGTTGTAAATAAACGGAGTTTATATTAAAACATCATGTTTTTGTTTTAAGCAGTCGATTAAACTAAATCGATTTATATAATCCTGCGTAAATAATGACGGCGAGGCGTTTTAGCACTCTTACAGCTAACATTAAAATGATACGTTTTGATTATTATTAAAGAAATTGACTAATAATATAATTTGAATATCATTTTATATTTTCCCTGCTATATAAACTAGTAAATAAACACGAATGTGTGTACATTCACTACACAAACGAGGCAGGTAACGTCAATCAACGTCTCTGACGTCATCACCCACTTTCGTCCCATGATGCCCTGCTGCAAATTCTCGTTTCCAGTAAAAGAGAGAATAAGAGGATAAATCTAACCGCATGATTCTGTGACCTCCTCCTCCTCCTCTCCGTCCTCCTTCTCCGTATCCTCCTCCTTTTTCCTCAAACCTGGAGACTGCGCAGATGACATCAGGAGAAAAAAGTGCTTTTGCAAGCAGAACTGAGAAAGTTCATAGATCCCTGGTGCAGAATGTCCCGTTAGTGAGAAAGAGGAGAAAAGTCTTACAGGAGGAGCAGACCGAGCTGACCAGCACCCGCCACACCGCAGACACCGTTAACCTGAGAATAAAACATGGAATTTCCGACGATATTAAAGTGTCGTCGGGTTTTTCTCAAAGTCTTTTTGTTTCAGTTCATCGTCTTTGAGGCAACTTATGCTGCTCCGTCGCCTATCATCAGGTTTCCTGGAGACGACACTACTCCCAAAACAGACAAAGAAGTTGCACTGGTGAGTTTTTCTTTATTTTTCATGTAAACAATCGTTGCTTTCCAAGTTCAACAACACAAATACCATGTTTTTATTAGTATTATTCTAATATTTTTACACTTAACTCGTAAATCAGTCAATTAAATGATGTCCTTTTCTGTTCTAGCACTATTTGAACAAGTTCTATGGATGTCCACAAGACAGATGTAACCTCATGGTTCTCAAAGACACGCTGAAAAAAATGCAAAAGTTCTTTAACCTGCAAGAAACTGGGGAAATCGATGCCAAAACCGTGGACATCATGAAAAAGCCCCGCTGTGGTGTCCCAGATGTGGCCAACTACAACTTCTTCCACAGGAAGCCCAAGTGGCAGAAGAAGGACGTCACCTACAGGTCAGAGACAAAAAAAAACACGGGTCAAATATTTCCTAAAAAGTTAATTTCCTGAAAACTGTATGGTGATTTCCCGAGGTAACACTGGTCAAATAGGGTGAAATAACACGTCTCCTCTGAACCACAGTGCATGAATCACAGTATAAATATTTAGTCAGAAATGAACTGCAGCAACAGCACATTTTTTTCTGTCTGAGTGTTGTTTTTTGAAGAATTGTGTAAATTCAAGGCCGTGGATTGTTTTACTCCACAGCCCGGCCCCGCCTGACACCCATCCACCCCCACCCCTCATCCCCAGCCTCTCCTCAAACCTCAGTCCACCCCACCCCCACCCTCACTGCCCTGGAGTGCTTGTATTTTGCGTCTTGCAAACTGCAGCATTCCTACGCAGCGTGTGTCAGGTCTTTTGTTTTCATGATGTTTGAGGTTCACAACGATGTGGATGGGCTTTATTTATATCAGCGGTTTTCATGTGGACCTGATCATTCCATCCCGTGTGTGTGTGTTTGTGAAGAAAATCGTCAGCCAAAGACGACAACAAGCAGGAGATCACGGAGTGTTTTCTGGAGGAGGATGGTGTTGACAGGCCTCTGACGGGGTTTCTGGCTCTGCCTCGTTTCAGGAGGCACAGGATGACTCACGTTCCCTCATTGTCTGGCTTTAGTCTGGGAAAAACACAACCTTCATCCATTTTTTTTTTTATCTAGAACCCATATCTGCAGGTTCCATGTTGACCTCTCATTGCTGATTAAGTCCAAAACCAACCCCTAGGTGTGATGACAATAAAAAATGTGCAACTGGACTCACTCCTCCAGAGAGCTGAGGTTGAAGTGAAAGTGGTTTAAAGTTTTGTTGTTGATCTGGATGATTGAGAAACTCCACAAATATCAGAACCTTAGGTGTGGCTCACATGTTTTCAATGATGATTTCATCCTAGTCTGTTTCTCTTCTCCAGAATCTTAGGGTACACCATGGACCTGGACGAGGAGGTCATCAATGATGCCTTCTTCAGGGCCTTCAAAGTGTGGAGTGATGTCACCCCACTCACATTCACCCGACTCATGGACGGAGAGGCGGACATCATGATCAATTTTGGTCGCAATGGTATGCCAAGTATATCTGTCAGATCAGCTGTTGGGGAATGTCTTCCTCCTTGTCCTCTCCAGAGACACAGCATACTTTTGTAATAGTGATATAGTGAGGTAGTGGGCGTCAGTGGTGGCCTAGTGGTTAAGGAAGCAGACTTGGGTCCGCAAGATTTCAGGTTTGAATCCACCAGCTGCCAGGTTGCCACTGAGGTGCTATAAGGATAGCGCCCTCTGACCCACATAACTTCCAGTGGGCTAACCACTGGCTCACAGTATGGGGAGGTGTAGTTTGGGTGGCAGTCGTGGAGACTGCTGCCGCTGCAACCATGTAACAGCTAAGCTATTAAGATGATTGAAAGATGACTTAGTCAACCTGTCCACAACATTTCATCAACACTTCTTTATCCACACACTGGGTAAATCATACTGTGATGATGTCATACACAGAGCACGGAGACGGTTATCCCTTTGACGGCAAAGACGGCCTCTTGGCTCACGCCTTCGCTCCAGGGGCAGGAATCGGAGGAGACTCCCACTTTGATGATGATGAGCAGTGGACACTGGGAGAGGGCCAAGGTAATGAGTTTTTAAAAGCTGTACTGCAGTTAATCACAGAAGTGCCGTTTAATAGATGGAGGCAAACTGAGGATGGAAAATTTCACTTTATACAAAAAAAAATGCTGTCTAAACCAAAGAGGATTTTTAATATTTATCACGTTTTATCTTTATCCTCAGAGCTGAAGAGTCATTTATTTAAGATAATATTTATTCAACGTACTGTGGGATATGTACTTTTGGTTGCTTTGATAGTAACTGAACCTAGTGTTTTGTCTGAGAGTCTGGAGGCTGAATAGGAAAAGGAAAAATTCCCAACCACTTACATTTACTTTTGCAGATTTTGACCCAGATACCTGTCATCTGTCTTGGTCATTATTCCTAATATTGTCCCAAAACACTCAGACCGTGACATTCCTGCTCTTTTCCACAGAGCCAAAGGCCCACCAGCTGTTTAAGCTGGTCCCCGGTTCCTACTTAGGAACAATAGCAATGGTTGTCAACACACAGGGATTTGAAATTGATAATTATCTTTGTCTACGGTATCAAGGTGTTTTTTTTGTGTCTTACAGTGGTTAAGGTGAAGTTTGGAAATGCCGATGGAGAGTTCTGCAAATTCCCTTTCCTGTTCATGGGCACTGAATACAACAGCTGCACATCCCAAGGCCGTGACGATGGTTTCCTGTGGTGCTCCACCACTTACAACTTTGAGGAGGATGGCAAATATGGATTCTGTCCTCATGAATGTAGGTACAACACCAGGCTGTCGACAGATGCCTTGAGCAAATTAGAACCTAGATATTGCAATCAGGTTGTTTGTATCATAGATATTAAATTATTTTTTTCCAATTATTGTCCCATTCAGGTCTATGTGGATTAAGAATATTTTTTTTACTCCTTGGAATTTATATAAAATATCCTACAGCTAGAATAACACAATAGCAGATTTATATTTTGATGCTATGTCCATAGGGATGTGTCAATGGACTTTTTTTTATGTGTTCCCCTGTTCCCTGCAGTGTTATTCACCATGGGTGGAAATGCAGAGGGCGCTCCCTGCAAGTTTCCTTTCACATTTCAGGACGAAAAGTACGACTCCTGCACCACTCAGGGCAGGGACGACGGTTACCGCTGGTGTGCCACTACTGAGAACTATGACCAGGACAAGACCTACGGGTTCTGCCCTGAAACGGGTAGGTGGTACATTTAAAGAATGACTAAGAAAAACTTTGTTTTGTTTTTTTTTTTAATCCAAACTAAATTGCTACAGACACATTTGCTGTTGTAAACAATGTTTTTGAAAACACAAGCGTCAGTTTTAGTGTTTTTGCTTAGATTTATTTTACTCCAATGTGCAGTGTGTGGTTCCCTGTCATGTGCTGGTCGACAGGAATCCCCCAGCAGGCTGTTCCAGTCTTACTTGTGGTCTGCCAAATGGTTATGAAAGTATTTTAATGTGCAGTGGCAGGGTTTATTTTCCATTTAGTCAGTGGGACTGCTTTAAGAAAAGAAGTGGTAAAGTTTGGTCAGACAAACACAGAACAGGGCAGAGAGCTGTGCACTCTAGTGTATAATGCAGGATACTTGCGAAACAGGAAATTGATGTTGCATAAACACTTCCTGTATTGCCAATTTCAAAGTTATTCTATTTTTCGTTGTCTGTTCACAGTCTTCTAATTTATATGCATTAACAAATAAAATCTCATGATCACATATTTGTTCGTCAATGCCCTTCAGCAATGTCAACAGTTGGAGGAAATGCAAATGGAGATCCCTGTGTTTTCCCCTTCACTTTCCTGGGTGACACCTACGACGCCTGCACTTCATCTGGGCGCAGCGATGGCAAGATGTGGTGCGCCACCAGTAAAAGCTATGACGACGATCGTAAATGGGGTTTCTGTCCTGATCAAGGTAAGAACTGAGCCAGAAGTCATGCTGTTGTTGTTTTTGTTTTTTTTGTTTTTTTTTTTTTTTATCAACATAATAAACTCTGACTGTTTCCTGTCTTCAGGCTACAGTTTGTTTCTGGTGGCGGCCCATGAGTTTGGTCATGCCCTTGGTTTGGAACACTCTCAGGACCCTGGAGCTTTGATGGCCCCCGTTTACACTTTCACCAAAGACTTCAGACTTTCACATGATGACATTTTGGGGATCCAGGAGCTGTATGGTGAGATCTAGGCCTGAACCAAAACTAAGGCAGAGGAAATATTTGTTGTACACATTGTCAATAACTGTTTATGTTGTTGAATCTGTTTAATTCAGGCGTGCCGACAGACAAGCCTATGCCCCCAACTCAAGGTCCTGTTACCCCAATGGACATCTGCCGTGAGCCTGTGGTCTTTGATGCAGTAGCTCAAATAAGAGGAGAGACGTTCTTCTTTAAGGATAGGTAAATTACACATGTGGAAAACAGCGTGACAACGAAATGCAGACTTTATAATAATAAGTGAAAAGAAGACTATATGTAAACGCAACTTCTACTTCACTGATAACATTCCACAGTCTGGTAAGTCAAACCTTAGGACAGTAGGACAGACAGCAAACTAAGGCCAGATGCCGCCGTTCAGCTTTGTTAACCAGCATCCAAACTTCTCTCAATTTTTAAGTTAGTTTGCAATGAGACATTTGCTTTGGCCCAGAGATGATTCTAGTGCCATTTTGAATGTGATATGGGTGGCACTCATGGAGGACTGCTGCCTCTGTGACCAAAAAAAAAGGGGTCTCAAACTCAAATAAGTTGAGGGCCACCACCCACACTATCATTTCACCGAAGGGATCAGCTTTTAGTTTTAAACAAATGAAAAAAAAAAAAATAAAAAATCAGTTTCCCATAGATTCTGTGTAATACAACACTGAACCAGAAGGATCAGGGTTTTGAGAACTATAGGATTTACCATAAAATGTGGAGAACAAATCTCTAAAATATTATTATAAATTCAACTTTCACATCAAGGTTGTGGCCACAAAATATCGTTCCACGGACCGCAAATGGCCCACGGGCCTCGAGTTTGAGACCCCCGCTATAAGCTTTTTAGTTTTCCGACCTTTATGTCTGACTTTTTACATGGCATTCATTTTATTTCTCATGAATGCAGCATCTCCCTGCTCCTTACCCAGGCCTGTGTCAAAATTTGGGACCAATTGTTGCCCCAGAGTTGAAACGTTTGCCGCCACCTTGTGTTGAACGCAGTGGTAGAATATTAAAACTGATACATGGTTAAAGAATCTTTTTGAAGTTGTAGGTAAATTTACTTACCTATGGTTTAATTAGCATTTTCACTTATATCAACAGTCCAGTTAGTCTTCATTCCTACAGTGTTCAGGGTTAATCCTCTCTGGTTCACCTCTGTTTCCTCAGAACCTTTTTTTTTTTTCACCTTTCTTGGCTTTTTTCCATGCATTCACAGTGATCAGCCAAGTGGCACATGTGAGGCTCCTTTGAAGCGTGGACATCAAGTCAGGGTGTTTTCAACTCACAATAGTCTCTAGATAACTGTGGAATTTGACGTCTCTCAAAACATTGTGAACTTGTCTTTTATTTCACCAAGTGTAGAGGAAAGAGAATTGTTTTCACATGAGTGTTGTTGGCACTCAACATTTCCTCTTAATCTTGATCCCCGCTTGTCTCCTGGCTCAGCATTGTTTTCAAGCGTAGGACAAATCCTGACATGATGCAACCAGTAGTGCCTGTAGTGTTTCCCTGACATCAGCGCTTTACTGTGTCTGTCTGTCTGGGGGCTTAGGCTGAAGGCAATTATGAAGTCTGTCGCACAGAAAACAGATTGGCCAAACTGCTAATTTGGAATTAGGACTGTAATTTAACAGAACAAATATTTCTCAGTGATAACACATGTTCATGCGTTTGTCTCCAGCAACCAGAGCCAGAAAGTGATCGCAGTACACAGCGTTACCTACTGATTCTGATCCAAGCCTGGTTTAGCAATTTATTACTGTGCAGTGAGGACTTGGATGATAAATTGGTTTAACGTGGAAAGTTGAAGAGGAAATCTAAATGTTGGGCAATAGGTTTGCTATGTTTATGAAAGTTTTTGGGTTTTCTTTTTTTGGTACGACTGCCTCCTGACAGACACTGACATCCCAGGCATATCATAGGGTTATTGAAGGGTATTTGGAGGTGTAGTGGTACCATTTCAGATGCTGAGATTTTTTCTGGTAGTGACCAGGGGGACAACACAGACTGGAATGTTTGGAGGGACAGCCAGAGTAGACAGATTTAGATGGTTTGGACATGTTCAGAGGAGGGACAGTGGTTATATTGGTAGAAGAATGATCCTAGAGAAGGAGCTACCAGGTAGGAGACAAAGAGGAGATTGATGGATGCAGTGAGGGAGG
>JAFBJS010001076.1:139023-158853 GCA_016785265.1 Paraplagusia blochii | reverse complement strand
TGTCTGTGTTGTCCCTCTAATCACCTCATTCCTGATCCTGTCCATCCTTGTCTCTCCTAAAGAGAACCTCAGCATCTTTAACTCCTCCACCTCCAGCTCAGTCTTCTGTTCGTCACATTTTTTCCACCTTCACCGCTGCTCTGAACAGTTGATCCTATGAATACTCAGTCTTTTTCTTAAAACCTCTCAGTAAACTGTAGAGTTTTACCCTCAGTGACTGACTCACTTCTAATGTTTACAGGATGACACTTCTGCTCCTCACTCTCTGTCAGCTCTACACCACAGTAGAGATTGAGGTAACAGTTTTATCAAATATTATTAAAATACGAATATGAATACTTATGTGTAATAAACTACTACCACTAAGTAGTAAGTTTACCACAAGTTTGTTATGTACTGTGTGTAGTCTGTGAAGTCCACTGATAAAGATCTTTTTTTAAGCAGGAAGGGATTATATTTACACCACACATGTTTTGAAGACTTGTTTTTTCCTCCATGGACTTTGCCTGACCTTCCAGTTTTATCTGTTTGCTCAATTTTCCAGTTCCTTCCTCCTCATATTCCTTCAGAGGAGGAAAAGAAAAGTCCACCTCTGTTTGCCAGCAGAGTGAGGGAACGTATGGCACAGTGAGTAAAGTCACTGGACTTCTTTGAGTGTTATTATGATGGAGATTAGTTTAGAATGTAGATTAACACCAGATTGAAAAATATTGAGCATGATGAATATCAGACACATTTGTAGGTGTGAGGTACATTTTCTAAAAAGGAAATAAACTAACATGAACAGTTGGGACGTCTGATTTTGTATCGATCTCTGATATGCTGATACTGTCTACAACAAACTTTCTAATTCTGATATGAACCATACCGATATAGGTATGCTAGTGCTAGTGATTATTTATTCATCTGTACAAACAATATTATTATATTGAGCTGGATTGCTGCCATCTAGTGACCTTTTCTTTAGTAGCAGCTGTTTTTTTCCAACACTAACAAAGATGGAAATTCAATCACTATTCTTACATATATAAAATAATATGCTGATTTTGCTTATGCTGAAGTTTAAGTTTAAACAACGAAATGTTGAATAAGTGCAAGGCAAACTGAATATTGAACATTTCTTTTTTATGCAGGCTTTATACCATGAAGTACAATTGGAGTCTATTGAATTTTGATTTCTCACACTGTCAATCTCTCCAGTGCATTGGGCGTCCCAGTGACAGACCACACATATGAAGACTGTCGCCTGATGATCTCTGCCGGAGAACTGACTTTACCCATGGAGGCCGGCCTGGTGGAGTTCACCAAAATAAGCCGCAAACTGAAGTAAAAATTTCCCTCCAAGTGTCATGACTGCATCAGATAGGCATAAAGATCAATTTTAAAGAATCTAATCTCGGTGTGTTTCTCCAAGTCTAAGGTGGGACAATGTCAGGAAGGAGCTGGAGAGCTTTGCTGCCATGGCCGGCTCCTGTCACGGAGGACGCATCGGCATTGAGGAGTTTGCCAAGTTCCTCAAACTCCCCATCAGCCCTGCCCTCAGGGAGCTGTTTGCTCTGTTTGATCGGGTAAGACTCCACGACTGCCACCCAAATTACACTGCACCATATTGTGAGCCTTTCTGCGGTTGATGAGACCACTAGAACTAAAACGAAGGTTTAAGACAGGCATGTCCAAATTGTTCCTCTATGGGTCCGCTGTGGCTGCAGAACCTTGCGACCCGCTAATGGAAAAGTGGATAAAAATGGATGGAATTCAAGGTTGCTGCTGCTTGGGAGGAACAGAAATCTTTCCACCACATTAGCCCTTTGTGGAAGAGTTTGGAGATTCCTGGTTTAATGTAAAACAGTATATCATGGTAATCAGGGAGGGGATCATGCTTTGTCTTCAGGATTGAGGGAGGAGGAATGTAGAGTATGATAAGCAGATTGACCTTATATCATAGACTTGACTCTTCATAGCAGGAAGGTTGGGTGAAAGAAAGACGACATGAGTGAAATAACAAAAGGAATCCTGATTTATTTTGTTGTAAAATAATGTTATCTGTGAAAAAAATACTTTAGACGCTCTTTAAGAACCATGCTGTTCATGACAACATTTCATATCATAAAAAATCCTGTTTTTTTGTTGCTGTTTGTCTGTGTCCAGAATGGAGATGGTAGTATAGACTTCAGGGAGTATGTTATTGGAGTGACCATCTTGTGTCGACCAGCCAATACCGAAGAAGTTCTTGGTATGGCTTTCAAGGTAACTAAACATATTTTAGTTATGTAAAAATATTAGTGCTGTGCAAGTTAATTATTTTGGATCGGTTTGGATAGAACTGAACCGCATCGAATCGAACTAGATCGATCATTTAATATTTTTTTATTAATCATTTCTGAATCGGATTGTAGCCTGTGATTCGAGATATGAATCGATTGTTATGTGAGTGAATCGTCACACCCCTAATATACACTATATATATATATATATATATATATATATATATATATATATTAGGGGTATGCAAATTAATAGTTTTGGATCGATTTGGATCGATTTGGACCCAAATCGGATCGAACTGGTTCGATCGTTTAATATTTTTTATGAATCGTTCCTGAATCGGATCGTAGCCTGTGAATCGAGATGTGAATCGGATCGTTATGTGAGTGAATCGCCACACCCCTATAAAAATATAGTTTAAATGTATAAAGTCATTGACACATCCTGTCTCAGGTAATACATTGTTAGTCTTTAATCCACTTGAAAAGTGAAAATACATTGAAATCAATGGCTTCTTTCTCTGTGATGTAGCTATTTGACACAGATGAAGATGAGAAAATCACGCGTGAGGAATTCACCTCTCTGCTCTACTCTGCTCTGGGTGTGTCGGATCTGAACATGGCCAAACTTTTCAAAGAGATTGATGCTGACGGCTCTGGTTACATCACATTCAGTGAGTTGACCTTATCTTCAGACACAGCTTCACGGGCAGTCTGCGTTCTTGCCTTATTTTGCTTCATGGTTCAGTTCTTCTAACTTTCTACTGCTTTTCCTTTTGTGTCTAATTCCACAGGTGAATTTCAAGCCTTTGCTTTGAACCACCCAGTATACGCCAAGCTGTTCACCACCTACCTGGAGCTTCAGAGATACCACGCCATCCAGGAGGCTCTGCCAGGAGATCTGGAACTCACTGGTCAGCCCGATTCAAAAGGAACAGAGGAAGAGAGCACCTCTGATAAGAAGGACGACTGAACCGTCAAGGGTTTTGACTAAAAGTAAAAGGCAGAATCCTGCTTTAGTCACTTGCCAGAGCAGAGCTCCAGCCGTGTAGACTTTTCCAATATCCATTTATTGCCAGTTTACATTTTCACATTTTAGTGCCTTTTTAAGTTATGTTTCCATACATTTCTGCAATCACTCCTAGGTCCTGACATGTCATTGTTTTCAGTTGGTATGCAGCTCAACTGCATATCTTATAGTGAACCTCCTAAACCATGTGTCAAACTCAAGGCCCGAGGGCCAAATGCGGCACATCAAGTCATTTTGCGTGGCCAGTGGGAGCCTCCAAAGTATTTTATAATGTTTCTTAACCTGATGAATTAAAAATAGTTATATCCCTTAGAGGTGAACCTCCCGAACCGAGTGTCAAACTCGAGGACCGAGGGCCAAATATGGCCCGCCAAGTTATTTTGTGTGGCCCTACAAAGCATTTTATAATGTTTCTCAACCTTATAATTTAAAAATGGTTTTATTTCACAGCAGTTACATCAATAAATAACATATAACTGCAGTAACATGTGTTAATATGTGTTTGCATTTTAAGCTTTGCAAGCAAATTGTATTTTTAATGTTGGCCGCTGTAAAAATTAGTTTGACACCACTGTCCTAAACTTTTCAGTTTTTATGTTTTGTCTTTGTCTTGACCGGATCACCACTGAACTGCTCTGCAGGTTTGTTGTTGTTTGTTTTTTATGTGGTTTTGTTGAATTCATCTTAACTTTGCTTGAACCCAGACAAGGCTATATTTGTGATTCTTATCCACTGCCTTCGCAGTTTCCTGTTAACAAAGTCTTAAAAGTTGCCAAAACAATGTAAGCAAAGAGACGTTGTACTAATGTATTACAGTGTGAACTGATGTACAGTAAGATTTATTAAGATGTAAACAAACTGTGAACATGCAGTTTGTTCTGTTTTCTCTTCACATCTACTGAGAACACACACACACACACAAACGCATCGTGTTACACTTGGTTTCTGGTGCTCAGGGACTCGGCTGTATAATTAGCCAAAGGTTTGCTTTGTATGTGCTTCTATTTGCATCTCACCAGAAGTTTGTTTTGCTGAGGTGGCAGTGCATCTCTTCAGCTTGATGTTTATTAACACCAGGCAATCACTGGAATTGGGGCAATTTGTGAGCAAAAAGGCAACAGCAGTTTTCACTCACCGCCCTTCACTAGCAGGGTGTTACACCACATAAACAAGCAGTACTAGGTGTTGGCAATTATGAGAGGACAGTAATTTATTCTTCCTTCTGTTGTTAATTCTGCCTGCTCTGCTTTTTAGAATAAAAGTACAGTTTTATTTATGTCCGCTTGCGATTTCGTATTCACCTCATTATCAAAATGATAACGAGTGTAAGTGAGGCGAAAGAAGATAAGACCTGTTTCTTCAAGCCGCCACCAGGTGCCAGTAGTTACCTTTGACTGTTCTGCCGCCAACCGCAGCCTTCCCCTACCGGTGCGGTATGTGTGGTGGAACTCCGTTATTTCCTGGGTGAGTTTATCCAATTTCCCCCACCTAATTGGGCTCACTTTACTCCCCGAGGCCTCTGTAAGAGTACTAATAAATATTTTTGTCTTTCACACCAGTATTTTAAAAGCTACATACGTAGAAAGTTAGAGAGTATCATCCATTAGCGTGATAATCAACAGGTGCTAACATGAGTTTAACGACAGACGCCATTAACTGAGGTGCAACAACTGTATTTCTATTTAACTGTCGCCTAAGAAAAGGGTTTGAAATAGGCTTGGGTAAACTAAAGCCCGGGGGCCAGGTACGGCCCACCATCTTAGTCCAGGTTAAATAAAATGTATATTTGTACTCTTATTTTACGTCTACCTTTTCCCTGCAATACCTGCGTTTCCCCAGTAGATGACGTCAGAAAGGTTTCTGGGAACGTAACATTTTAAGTTTTATACATTAATTTTACATGGCATTTATCTTAATTTGACGAACATCTTCCTGCGTCTAGTTTAAAGCAGCTGAGATGTTCTTAAAACACTATTTCACCAACAACATTAAGTGATATTTGGTCAAGGAAACCTATGACAGAGAGACCACTGAGAGAAAGCATTAAAACATTGATAAACGTCTACTAAATTCCTTCAGAGTTTATCCTTAATGAGCAGTTAAACAGGTTTTAATGTTAGAACTGGATTAATAATGAAGGATACCCCAAATACATCACCAATTAAGAATAGTTTTGTGAAAAAAGTAAAAATGTCAGTGATTTAATGTCAGGAAAAGGAAGAAAGTAACTGCTTTTTTTTTTGAAGAAAAAGATAAAGTAAATAAGTAAATGTTATTGGAATCACTATATCAACAAAGACCACTGAACTGCTTAATACCCTGTGGCTGTCAGATTAAGTTAATTAAACATATTTAGTTTTGTGCCACAGTGAGGAAATTGCCGTCATTTTCTTTGTTTGTTTTACATCCGTTGCATGGATGCAAAAGCTATGAATGTGTCAATATGGGTAAATAGATGGGGGCTCAACGCCAGTCATATCTACATAGTGGGGGGGGCATTGTTTGTTTTTTTTGCCCAATGCTGACGTGCAGGGAGGCGCCAAAATGCCAATGTGGGCAGAGACAATTTCAGTCTTTTGGGCTAAGTTAATACGAGGCAAACTAAAACAAACATTTTGTGTGATTATTTTTTTAAACTTGTTTTGTAAATATGCTTATATGATGCTACATTACAAACAAAAAGATTATGCAGGTTTCAATGGTAAGTAATTGCTTAGGGTCTCACATCAGACCTCACCTTACTGGCCTGCCTGCAGTATTGCATATTTATGGCAAAGTTCACAATCAGCAACAGTGACCATAAGCAGCTGATGTTTGTAATATCCCATATTCCATTTGCCAATACTGCACTGTGAGAACATGGTTGTTTGGACTCTGTCTCTTTCCCTACACACACAAATTAAAATGTGCAATCCCTCTCCATCTGCACAGAGGTGGTTGAAATGAGTGATGGAAAGCGACTCACTTCATTAAAAGCTCGCTGTTGGACAAAGCTGTGATTACCAGCTGTTTTATTTTCTACCTTCAATTTGTTTTAACCTTTTCAAATGAGCAGGGCCTCATTTCTTTTTAATCAAAATTGATGAGAACGCCGTGGAATCAATGAAGTTGCTTTTCAACATTGACACCTTCCCCACCCTTGCACACTCGCTTCTTTGAGACTCACACCCTCCCATCTGGCCTTTTTCTTCTGCATGGCTGTTTTATATTGGTATATCCATTTCAGCCACCGCCTCAGGTTGGGTCCTGTCACAGCAGATCGTTGAAGATACGTGATGGTAATCTGATTTGTTCTCCATAGGACCTGAGTGAAGGAGTGAGCAGACTCTTGTGTATGGACCGAGGCTGGACAGAGGTTTCATATGAATGTGGATCCGGTAGTGCCAGGAAGAGAGTGAAGGTCAGAACTGACAGGCACAGCTGTTAGGATAATGTGACATGTGTCTCAGTTTGTCCTGGGGCAAAGTATGTTCAAGGACTTCAAATTAGATCTAAATAATTTATTAAACACAAAATAAATACTTGATAAAAAATCATTGTACAACGGCAGGTCACTCACTTGTCTGTTTTACAACCAAAACGAGGAGTGGTAATGGGTTTTTTTTAGCATGTTTCATGTATCGAGTATCATGAAAGGGAAAACATAAGTTTTTGTCCAACATTAAGTTCTCAAAGAATAGAATTTCCTTCTAATAACAGGATACTCGATTGTGTTTATACACTCCCCTGAGGCGGCCATCCTCTCTCCTGCAGGATGGACATGTATGTAAATCTTTACACTGGCAGCACAATGTGGGTTATTTACAGTGCATATTTGTAGGGTTCAGTGGAAGCACCAAGGGGCTGCTGGGTTGTTTAGGTCAGTGGTCCCCAACCCCTGAGCTGGGGGCTGGTACCGGTCCGTGGGTGAATTGGTCCTAGGCCGCAGAGAAATAATGTTTCCTTTGGGCCCCATTACTTCCACTTGATCCATACCCATATCAACAAAAGAACTGAACAATAGAATGACTAGGATTTCATCATAAATGATGCAACTATATTTGATTAGGAAATATATTCGCAGTGAAGACAACAACAATAATCTCAAAATGATGCATCATTGATATGGGATTATAACCTTTTATACCAGTCTGGTAGCAAAATGTTATAGGCTGTGTGGACTTGAGAAATCCTTGTTTTGCCCATTTACAGTTAATTCGAGTAGGAAGATTTTATAGGTAGGAAAATATTTTAGAAAACTGGAAATTAAATTTTATTAAGGGGTATTTATCTGCCACAACCCAACAACCGGTGCGTGAAAATAGTACGAGACGTTAAACTGGTCCGTGGTGCAAGAAGGTTGGGGAACACTTGTTTAGGTGATATCTTTTTACTTCATAAATTACTTTGAGCCTTAAATTTAGGTGTTGTCATTGATAGCATGGATTACATTTATCACTCACAAAAATATGTCCATTATTATACATGTAAGGTTACAAACGGTTCACATATGGTTTTGTCTGTTAGTACAGATGTAAATCTGTTCAAGTCATCACGGTTAATTCATTAGTGTATTGCCTACATAGATATTTATGCTTGGGTTTGTGCGTCATGCGCTCGCAAACACACCCAAATGCAACACATCACCTTTGACTGTTTCAGGATTGAGTTGGACAGGTTGTCTTCCACACCTCGTCAGGGAGTTCCTCTAAATTTCATTGTTACATTTCCTTATGGCACCAGATGACACCTTGTTGATTTTCTGCCTCCTATTATTCTCTCTGAAAGTGATTGTTCACCACTTCCCTTGTGATGATTTGTAAGAACTGTAAAGGTCCTGGTAAGGGCAAAGTTGGGGAAACCTTATAAGAAGTCAGCGGTTTGCCAACAGTATGTGCTCCACTTGTATGTTTTCTTTCTTCATGTTTAGGGAGTTGCAGGTCTATGTTTGATCCTGTTCCAGATGGCCTTCAAGAAAAGGAAGGTTGTATTGAAGACTGCTCTACGAAAGGCAGGTGAGAAGAAAATTCCAGACCACCTGTGTAAAAAATGAGATGCATATGATACTGTAGGATTTGGTGCATCGCGATGCTATAACAAAGGAGAGAAAACTGTCTCTTTGTTTGATACCCCATCTTTCAGTGTGAATTGTGTGAAATCACTGACGAATGACTGGGACGCTGAAAAGTTAAGATGATAGATGGAGAAATACAGCGTTATATAGATGTCAACTGGTTGTGCATTTATTCACCACTTTGTCATTTACCAGAGGCCACCTCTCAACTTCCTCCCAACTTCACTCTGTTACTATTTTCTATAACAAGGTCTCAAACTTGTGGCCCGTTGGTCATTTGCGCCCTCCACCTTGATGTGAAAGTTGAATTTATAATATTTTACAAATAACACATTTTATGGTAAATCCTATAGTTTCCAAACCCTGGTCCACAGTCTCCTTTTGGTTCAGTGTTGTATTACACAGAATCTATGGGAAACTGATTTAATACAATACATTTTTTTCCTCTGTATTGACCGCTGAAAGCTGACATGGTCCTTCGGTGAAATGATAGTGTGGGTGGTGGCCCTCAACTTATTTGAGTTTGAGACCCCAACTCTAGAATTATTTTTCTGTCTCCCTCTTGTTGAGCAGAGGAAAACATCTTAAAACTTAACCAATTAATCATTCTGGTTGTCCTTTTCTTTTATTGATTGGCCCTAGCCTGTGAAAAGATCAACCTCTTGTAAACAATTCAAAAATCAGTAAGAACTTTATTAATCACAGTAAGAGGCATGTTTTGTTAAAGATCAGAAGAAAGGAAGTATCTACAGTAGTTAATCATTCAAACAAGAAAACCTAAAAAAGATTAAACTAATGTTCGCATTTTTCAGAACATTTTCTAATTTTATTATGAATAATGAAACACCCTACAATGGAATTGAAAGTGTGCAGTGAATATTTCTAAATCCCATAACTATACCTTGGTTCTTAAATCTTACAAATGTGGACTTTTTTTTTGACCGTCTGGGATACACATCCTTAGGTGTACAGTAAAGGGTGAATAGGAGCAAGTCACGATATTATTGTAAGAAATCACAGGACATTCCTACATGTTTGTCTTGGATGGACTGGCTTTGTGTTAATGGAAGAACAAGGTGAGGTGATGTGTGAGAGGTCACCTTTCTGATTCTTCTGGTTGGTCTTCACATGCCACATTAGCAGTGCTCGCACTTTGGTACGATGGGACTTAAGTGTAACAAAAAACAACAGTTGCTATTGTATAGTCATGAGCAGCATGCTGTAGAATCTGCTCCAGTACATAAGTCAGTGAGACAAATTGCCGTGGCCAAACATCTTCTCTACTCTTGTCCTACTGTTTGAAGTGTGCGTCGAGAACAAGACTTGACATTTCTGTGCTGCTTAAACCTTCTCAGATACCTGTAAGCCCAGAGAGAATCTTAATGACAGTGGGTCTTTAATTAGAACCAAAGAGTTTTAAACCAGAGGGATAAAAATCTTAACTCTAATACCAGCCCCTAATTATCCTGTCACAGTGACCTGCTGTCTTCAGTTTAAGGGATGTCAACTGTTTGGACATTTCAGTACTGCCACTTTTCCTTAACCAGGGTTCACATATTCTGGCCTACTGGGGAGACATTGTTGACTGCATGATAAATGAATGTGGTGGAAGTTGTGCTGAGTCTAAACCTCAGTGGTCAATTAGGTTAAATGTCAAGAGCAACTTGTTCAAGTGTTTAGTTGAATAAATTACCAAAGGCGCAGGTCAAAACCATAAGGGGCAGACGGTGAGGGTATAAATCCTAGTTAGGTTGTCAACCAAGCGCTGACATACTGGACTACAAACCCTGAGGGGAGGAGGACTTGAGTCAATGGAACTGTTTGGTACCATTAAACCAGGGGTGCCCAGTAGGTAGATAGGGGATCAACCAGTTAGATTCTAAACAATAAAATAAAATTTAAAGTCATAAAACCTAAAAATGTAATTCTAATCCAAGATGCTAATCACTGCATTATTAACTGATTAATATAGGTATTGAGTCAGACAGTTTAACATGTGTTATATGTTAATGTGGAGAGTAAGTTATCCAGTTTATATAGGTAGGTATAGTAAGTTATCCAGTTTATATAGGTCCTGTGAGCTACTTTGAAAAGTAGCTCACAGGACAGAAAAGTGTGGACATCACTGTCTTAAACGGACCAAAATCAAAATACATAGATAAATATTATTTTTGCCCTCTGTAGACGATACTGAGATTCTCTTTAGGAGGAGGAGTGATCTGATTAGAGGGACAACACAAACTTAGGCAAGGGTTGGAAGACAAGGCTAGAGAAGCCTGATTTAGGTGGTTTGGACATGTCCCATGAGGAGGTACGATGGATACATTGGAAAAGAATGTTCCTAGAGATCTAGGTATAGGAGACAAAGAGGAGATTTAATGAAGCCGTGAGGGAGGAGATGCAGGTATTTGTTGGCCAAAGTATAGTACATGTGTAACTGCAGTGGCCCCTTATGAAGTAAAAAGGCTACTGCACTAGTTGTCTTAATTGTCCCATCCAATAATTAAAGTTTGGAAGTACAGATGGAATATATAAAGAATCCATTAATACAAATGGTATTGACCATCACAAATAACCGAGGCCAAGGCATCACCTTTACACCTGTATCTTTTTTAACTCAACCACCAACGCAGTATTTCAATCTTTACAAACAGAGCGTCCAAATCCAGCCCTATTAGGGTTTTACAAAACAAGTAGCGGAGAGTAAACAGGACATTCGTCCTGTTTAATGGGATGAACTGATCAACCATATCTAATAGAAATCATTGCCCATGGCAAAAGCTGGTGTGGAATTGAATTACACATGGAACACAATGCTTTTACCGCTTCTTAGAAAACTGTAATCCAATCTTATTGGAGCAGAGTAGAAACAGACAAAGTCCAAATTTAAAAAATGAGAAAAAAAAAATAAAAGTTTCTTGTTGGACATGTGAAATTCAAACACACCAAAGCACAGGCTTCTCACGTGTCCATGTGTCCCCCGGGACACACCTGAAAATTATGCACATTATTTTTTTATTTCACTATTTCTAAAATTTTAAAATGAATGATAAGTAAACAGGAGACGTTGGTTAAGTTTCTGCTTAAAGAGATTAAATCATGCAAATGATGGGGAAAGCTTTTAAGATGCCATTTTTTTAGGTCTGTCAAGTCAAAAAGCCAAATTGTCTATTTATGCCTATACAGCTGCTGAGATTAAAGGCGTTCATACTGGGTCACCATCAAACCACGGAGTATGTGTTCAATTATCAAATATCACGTGGAGGACTGACAGAGGGGGGACAGCGACTTAAAAGCTGCCATTTTATATTTTCACAGCAGGAGAAGGCGAGTCTTAAAAGTTCCTTCAGGATGGGCAGTCGTCCCTCAGACGCGCCAGGACAACAGCAGCGTCGGGTCATGGAGAGGTGTCCGTAGATCTACCAAGTACGGAGTCTTTTTTTTACCTGTTACACTGTAACTTTTGATGGTTTTGTAGTAGTTCCACATAAGTAATACTTGGTTATCTTTATGTCTAATGATTTTTATCCTAATTGGATTGAGTGGAACCGCTCCACACACGGTGCGCTGCGCACAGTGACGCAGAGAGGACTTGACACCTGCTACTGCTGTGCATCACAACACGATGTCACAGTCTGACTGCAGCACCAAGTTAACAGTAGAGACGACACTTATCTGCGGTGCGACAAATATGGTCAAAGAGTTTCCACCGGCAGATCTTCCATGCTTTGTGTGACCGTCTCGAAACTTTACGCACAACAACCAAACGTGTCCAAACTCTCTTTTCTCCCCCTTCCTTTCCAGCCCATGCACGTGAAGGTTTCTGCTGAAAACGATCCTTTCTCTGGGTTTGGTCAGCGAGATTCCAGCCCTCCTCCAGGCTCCACCAGGACCAGGACTCCGTCCATCACCTACGGCAGGACACACAGGGGGCCAGCGTAGGGCTTTTACGCACCGCAGAGAAGATGAATATCCAGGTTCTGCCAGAGCACAAGCTGTCGTCGGTGGCCCCGCTTAAACAGTGTAACGTGGAGAAGAAGGAGGTAGAACTGATACTGGTGAAGGACCAGAACGGCGTCCAGTACACCAGTTCTTCCATCATCCCTTCGCCCGTCTGCGGCGGAGCTCGTGGCTCCGAAGTCGAACGGGAGACATGGGGCAAGAAAATAGACTTTCTTCTGTCTGTCATTGGCTTCGCCGTGGATCTGGCAAATGTTTGGAGATTCCCTTATTTATGCTACAAAAACGGAGGAGGTGAGTTGACCATTTCTGATCGATCATTTCTTATCGATCGCTAAATTGTGGGTTCACAAAAATGATCTTCTCACGCCTTGCAAGGTGGTTTATCTTAGAACCTTTGTCATTTTATAGACTGTAAATGTGGAATTTCTTTTTTTTTTTTTTTTTTTTTGCTTTTTTTTCCCAAACGTATTTTTTGCTTTTTTCCCCAAAACGTATTGTGGGACTGTAGAAATAGGTCAGATGTGTATAAGAGACAGGTCCAAATTTAAAAAATGAGAAAAAAAAAATAAAAGTTTCTTGTTGGACATGTGAAATTCAAACACACCAAAGCACAGGCTTCTCACGTGTCCATGTGTCCCCCGGGACACACCTGAAAATTATGCACATTATTTTTTTATTTCACTATTTCTAAAATTTTAAAATGAATGATAAGTAAACAGGAGACGTTGGTTAAGTTTCTGCTTAAAGAGATTAAATCATGCAAATGATGGGGAAAGCTTTTAAGATGCCATTTTTTTAGGTCTGTCAAGTCAAAAAGCCAGATGTGTATAAGAGACAGGCAATAGGTTGAACACCTGGAAAGATGGTGCAGGGAGAAAATCTCTGCATCAATGTGAATAAGACGAAGGAAATGATCATTGACTACGGAAGGGGCAGGCAGCCCCCGCAGAACCTTTGTCATTTTATAGACTGTAAATGTGGAATTTCTTTCTTTTTTTTTTTTTTTTTGCTTTTTTTCCCAAAACGTATTGTGGGACTGTAGAAATAGGTCTGAAATATGTTTTTCTACATATTTGCTTAGCACTTTTGTAACATTTACACTATTTACATTCAGCCCTATGTAAGGCTATTAGTAAGGCTATTCAACCAGTCTATGTACATGGTATATTCCTTGTAATAAAAGAGAGTTTCTCATAGGGTAGTTGACCTATTGTGACCACATCTATGTCTGATCATTAATGCCTGGCATCATAATGCTTCATGAATCAGTAACTGTTTGGTTACTGATTCCTAATGACTTTTCTTTTTTGTGACTGAAACCTGAGATGATATCCACAACTTTGTTGTGAGAGAAAACAAATGAGCGATCTGCATATCTGAAATCAAAGACAGCCTCAGCTCAACAACTTCCACTTTCTAATTCATTTAAAGTTGTGCCTTAAGTCCTCTTTTATCAGTCCATTTTAGTAATAAATATTGTAATATCTGTCCTTGCCGCTGGCCCCGTGTGCCTCTAAGCATAACCTATCTGTAACAGTGAATAATGTCAGTTTTGATGGACAGTGTCAAGAACAATTTCACCAGGAAGTGTAGTTTCCGTAGTGCGGATGTATGAGTGACGGGCAACATAAAAATAACAGAGCCTTTTCCTGTTAGTATTTTACTTACTTTTCAAGAAATTCAAGACAGAAATAATAAAATGTGTCTTATTTTAGGTGCCTTTTTGATTCCCTACACCCTGTTCTTGGTCATTGCGGGAATGCCATTGTTCTACATGGAGCTCGCTCTGGGTCAGTACAACAGGGAAGGAGCAGCAACAGTCTGGAAGATATGCCCCATCTTTAAAGGTAAAATATTATTCAAACACACACTGTACACACACACACTTTGCTTTTTTTGGTCACTCACCTTGTCCTCTAAATCAATGGTCCCCAACCAGTGGGCCGGGACCGTTATCGGTCCGTAGGTGAATTGGTGCCCGCCGACAGAGAAATAATGTTTCTTTTTGGTCCCATCTGTCTATTACTTCCACTTGATCCATACCCATATCAACAAAAGAACTGAACAATAGAATGGCTAGGATTCCATCATCAATAATGCAACTGTATTTGATTAGGAAATATTTTATCAGTGAAGACAACTCAAAATGACGCAGAGTCATTGATACAAGATTCTAACTTTTTATACTGGTCTGGTAGCAGAAAGTTATAGGCTGTGTGCACTTGAAAAATCCTTGTTTAACCCATGCCCATGTTAAATAAATCTCACAATGTAAAGTGATTTTTTGGGGGGGCGTGGTTTCTGATGTTTACTATAAGACTTGAAAAATCTATTTAAAAAATCAAGCAAGCCCACTTCCAGAAAATGCTTTAGTTAATCTTCAAGCTATTCTTCAACTCAGCTCTTCCATGTATTGTGAGTGAATACAACAGGTCAAACCAGGGGTGAGAAAACTATTGTATATAGTGAAAACTATATTCACTACAAGCAATGAGGTTTTAAATTTCACCATTGGCCAGAGAAACAGTGGGATGGATGGGAAATTGCATTAACTCATTTGAATAAAATGCACAAAATCCAAATTTTAGGTAAAAGGCATTTTATGATTGACCCACCTTTAATGCTGTATCGCACAAATTATTTTTTTGATGTTTCTCAGTACACACGGAGTTCAGTCATTTTCCATTAATAAAGATTTTCCAAAGGCTTTCGTCGTCTTAAGTAGAACAATGGTAATTTTTGTTTGTCTTAATCTGGTGAGATCAACTCCAATACAGTTCTAGAGTGTGTAGGGCGAAAAACTTCATCTTCATCATATGATATGATGGTACCAGGATGACGGTACCAGGATTAGGAAGCCCAGTGGTCCATATTCTGCCTGCAGGCCTTAGTTTGATTTACCTGTGTTATTACTAAGTTCACACAATCACTATCTTTATAGGATAGTATTGCTTTTTTTGTAACCAGTTTGTACAGCCTCCATATCATCCCCCTCCATGAGACGACGCACAAACCGAATGTACATATGATCTCAGCAGTTCTTCAGTTTCAAGTTTCCATTTGGTTTTGCCATTGAATTTGGTCACTTTTCCGACCTTGTTCATGGTTCAGGATTTTCTGGCTCTTTAGTCTTCTGTAGTGAACATATAAAAGTAATTCAAGCAAATGTATAAAGGCACAACTGAAGGAAAGGGTTTTAGTTTCTTTTGCAGAAACTCGTCATTGCTGTAACAGCTGAAATGTGGTTGAATTTCTGGGAATAAAACCTTAAGGAAAATGCTAGGAACTATTTGTTAACATGACACGGCTGATTAATTTCTGTAAATATATGTAAAATATGTTGGATTGAGATCTGCTCTCTACAGAAGACATGACCTTTTCATACTTTGTCACGTCATGATTTGTTGATGTTGACCTGTCGGGCAACCTGTCTGCACCAGGCACCACCGCGTTGATAGCACCACGCTTACGTACGGACAGTTTCTTCCCAGAATTTGTTTGTGATAAGTTTATAGCTTATCCCTCCCTTCTAAATGATGTGTTTACTATATGTATTACTGCTGAAGGGCAGGTTTATTGGTTATAGTCAAGCAACCATCATTCAATCAGTTTGGTATAGAATATCATGCCAGGTCATTTTGAGAGGTTTGGAATCAACCTTCATTGAAAATGTTTCCCAATAGAAAGGCCCAGCAGAACTGGAACATTTTGATGTTGTCTTTTTTGATTAAGCCAAAGAAAAATGATGTTGTACCACAATTCTCAACTCCTACTACCGTACTTTGTCTATCCAACAGTTTAATAGGAATATGTCAGTCCACTGTGTTTATTTTACTGTAACGTTCTGTCTCCTTGCAGGAGTGGGCTACACCGTGATTGTCATAGCCCTGTACGTAGGTTTCTACTACAACGTGATCATCGCCTGGTCTCTTCATTACCTGTTCTCCTCCATGACCAAAGAGCTGCCGTGGCTCAAATGTGGGAACAGCTGGAACAGTCCAAACTGCACCGACCCTGAGACCATTAAAGGATCCACCCTGGGAAATGGAACCTCTTATGCCAAGTACAAAATTACCCCAGCAGCGGAGTACTATGAGTAAGTTTGTAGAAGAACACTTATTTGGACAGAATCTGGTCAGGTTATGTAACCATTTCAATATATTATATTAAACGAATTTTTAGAGCAATGTTAAAATCATTAGAATTGTATCCATTCTTACATACTTATTTGAGCATATAAATCCTTCCCAGTTATTTATTTAAAGTTCTAGGCAGGATAAGTGAGTTGAGTTGGCTCATGTGTTAGTTGACAAAAATAACAATAACAAGTGTCTTCTTCTGTTGAAAATATCTCTTGAAACTTGGGCTATGCCAAATGCAGCTGGAGGAAAGGCTGCTTTGCTTCCCATTCTTACTGTTTTGTTTGTAAGTGTTTCATTGGGTTGCTATTGCTACATCTCTTTCACTTGCAACACTCTCATCGCGCTTGACGTAAGAAGCAGCAGTGTTTAAAGGTAGTAAATTAAAGATAATGGAAAGGAAACAGAACACCTAACAAGCAATCATCTGATGTTGGCAGCTCATTATATAATATAATATAATGTAATATAATGATAATGATATTGGCAGATGCCATTTTTCATTAAACAAATTATTTCACACTAATCACAAACAAAGCCACATACAACCTCCATACAGAAAGTTACTGTATGCAGTCCAAGCTTTTCCTCATCTACATGTCAATATGTCCTTGGGAAACATACATTACATCACTACATTACTAATGTGAAGTAAAGAAAACCATACTCCTTGTCATTGTGGCATTGTGATTCACACCACTGCACACAACAAAACTATCCTCGCTGCAATTGACCCATCACCAAAATGAACAGTAGGCAGCTTGAGCACCTGGGGAGCAGTGAGTGGGGACTGTGCCATGCTCAGTGGACCTCAGTCATAATCTGGTAGTTGGTGGATTCCATCTTTTAGCCCTCTGCAACCCAGTCCGTTTCCTGAACCTCTAGGCCACCACTGCCCACCACTGAAATTAATGTATGTAATGAGTGGTCATCAAAAGTAAAGCAGCAGCAGAGACAGTTTGTTGATGCCTAACGCCATCATCAAGTTGAAACAATTTACACAGTAATTAACACGTGGGCACTGCTCATGCATCAAAGTCACTTTAACTGCTTAATAACAGTAGTTGTTGTTTTTTTAATGTGTTAATTAACACAGACTCAGAAAACTGTGCAATTTTTGAGTCAAACTGTCCATCAAATATGAATCTACGGACTGCCTCGAAATGAAAAGGAACCCCACCCTTTAAACTGAATATGTGCAGAGTTATTGTATAAGTACTATGACTTTAATATTTAGCATGTTTTATAGGGCCATTAAGTTTGTTTTTATACTCCACAGTATATGATACTCACAGAGCCAGCATCAGTGGATACCGATGGAGAATGGTCACATTTTCAGAGATAACTTTTATAATAATCTGGCCACAAACCTGAGCTCTGTCAAAGGTGTATACATAAAGAGTTCAAATGTTCTTTTTGAAGTGTGTACAAAAAAGCCCCGTCTGTTTATACTGCACTTCAAAGATACAGCGCTTCTGTGAAGCTTGACTGTGTAGCCCAAAAGGAAGTCCGTGAAGTGACTTGGACAATACAAGACACATGCAGAGTATGAGTCACTGAATATACTGAGCATGCAACCCGGTCCAGTAATCGGACTTGGTAATGTTCCACTCCCATTCTGTTGGGCTGTGGACATTTTTCTGCACACATGGTTATTTAATCAGGATCTGTGGGATAGACCTCAGGACTGATATCTGACAGAAACAAAGGCTTCACGATAACGTTCGATTACAATCACCATCAATTTCTTCAGTAGTCTCAAATTACTAATGCAATGGCGTTTGATCTTGTAATTAATATGATCCGAAATGACGATCTGTCTTCTGCTGCTGTCATTACAACACATGATTACATAGTTACAGACACAATCTTGGCATCAAGAGCCTTAAAGGCAGTTCTTGGAGGCTCTGTAGGGTTTAATAAATCCTCTCTCTTGCAGTAAGCTCTGATACCGGAGCAATGCCAAGGCCCAGCATGTGGGAGTGAAGCCAACTGAGTAAACAGTTCTCTTCCTTCACCCCTCACACTCTAGTAACACCAACTGTAACATTGTGTTATGGCTATTATAGTACACATATACAGAGTGTTACTGTATTATACTGTATACCATTTTAATTATTCATTCCAGATGATTCCATTTAGTTTATTTCCAAAATGGTATAACAGCAAATATGTAGAGAAGAATTCGTCATTCTGAAATTAAAAACATACAATTGTTAGGCAGGCATTAAGGTACACCGAAACACTAGGCACAGGGCCATGTATTAGATCAGGGTTCTAGATAGAGTGTAGCAGTACACACCAACCATACTCTCCACCTTGTCCTTGGGGGGGCAGCGTAAACTTTTTTTTTTTTTTTATCAGCTGTTTTTATGATCAGACCAACTGACGTTTAGGTTTTGCCAGTTGCTGTGCCAGGCACCACCCAAATTACATTGCACCATATTGTGAGCTTTTCTGTAGGTGGTGAGCCCACCGGTGGTGAAACAAAAACATTTCATACAATCACTATCTTACAATCATCTTGTTTGCAAGATGGTTGGTTTTTCACAATAAATTGTGATTGATCATTATCCTTGAAACCTAATTAGCAAATCATTCTCCATTTCCATACAAATGTATTTTATGGTATAACTCCACCCTCTGCTACAATTTGTTTTTTCATTATTATTTTGAATAATTTAATAACTTACGCTTTAATGTTTAAATTAGTTCCTGCTGTGTAGATAATTAAGACGGGAGGATTGGAAATTAGACAGTGGAAGGATTTTTTTTTTTTTTACTGAACTGATGGCACAGAGATATCAGAAAAAATACTTAAACATTTGGTTTAGTATAATTGGGAAAATAGGTTAATGTCGAAGACAGATGAGGTTTGGGATAGTATTTGAGCAACTGCTTCTATGAGTAGTATCTGGCACATCCAGCAACTGTGTACACAGGCCAAGTGATCATAGCTGCTAGTTGAATGATAAAGAGAGTAGATGTGTTTAGTTAAACAGCACCAAAGGGAATGGACTGATGTGATAATGAGCAGTTACTGGAAGTGCACTTTCAATTCCATCAGATGAACAAGGAGACTTTAGGGAAAAACAACGCAAGACAGGACGATACTTTTTGCTTGTTGATGTCATCAAGAAGCTATCAGTGTCTCCTGGGAATGCATAGCTTTGACTCTAACATAACATACCATTCAGAGATAGTCCACAGGTTGGAATATTCTGTTCCTCTGTCCCTAAAATGTGCAAATGTCTGGACACACTGCAGGCTAAGTGTCTCAAAGTGTTTTGTGGTCTGACCAATTACTGAAGCAACTTAAACACTAGATGCTTAGGGTCTGTGAGATGACCTTCCAACATTTTTTTGACATTTTCAAGAAAT
>JAFBJS010001076.1:79308-103513 GCA_016785265.1 Paraplagusia blochii | reverse complement strand
TTAACAAAAAGGGAAATCAGCTTCATTGGCCGAGCAGCTACCTTTTTTACCTTATGTAAATGGTTTTAGTTTCCTTTTGGCTTGTCCCTTTTTAGGGGTTGCACAGCAAATCATTTTTTCCATTCCATTTCACCATGTATCTTCTACTCTGACTCCAACTACCTCCATGTCCTCCCTCACTGCATCCATCAATCTCCTCTTTGTCTCCTATCTGGTAGCTCCATCTCTAGAATCTTTCTTCTACCAATGTATCCACTGTGCCTCCTCTGAACATATCCAAACCATCTCAATCTGTCTTCCCTCCTCTTTTCTTTCTGTCTCTGTTGTCCCTCTGCTCACCTCTGATCCATTCCTGATCCTGTCCATCCTTGTCTCTCCTAAAGAGAACCTTAGCATCTTTAACTCCTCCTCCTCCAGCTCTGTCTCCTGTCTTCTACCTCTTCCTAGTGTCTTTAATCCATCCATCATGGCTGGTCTCACAACTGTCCTGTAATCCTTAATCTTCACCCTGACTAACACTCTTCTATCACAGACCACTAGTGACTGTACCAACCTGCCTGCTTTGGATCTTTCACCTCTCTTCCACAATCTCTCTGTTGTTGATACTTAAATGTGTTCAATTAAAACATTTCAGTTAACTTTCATTTTTTCCTAGGCCATCAAGTATGTGATGGACTTTGAACGGGTCAAAGGTTTCTGCCAGGTGGTTGTGGCAAACAAAGTACGTGAGGGAGTCGTTCATCTGATCCAGTCCTGTGGTCTTGGAGGCATGAAGCACAATACAGTGATGATGGGTTGGCCGTACGGATGGAGGCAGAGTGAGGACCCTCGTGCCTGGAAGACTTTCATCAGTAAGTCCCCACCTATCATTTGATGACTTCTTCAATGAAAACCTTTGATGCACAGATTTTTATTTTGTTTGGTGATTTGATGATGAGACTAAACAGCATATTTCCGTTTCTTATAAAGAGGAAAAAAAAACTGAACTGCACAGTCCAGATCACGGTTATAAAAATGAAGGGCACATCCTATATGCTAACAGGGGGTTGACGTCCAGATTGAAGGTGTGTGTGGAGATGGGGTTAGGGGTGTGTGTGGGGGGTAGTGGAGGTTTACACACACACCATGGCATTCTTTTTTAAATCAAATCAGTGATGCAGTGGGTTGACATTTTGGCAGGTGACAACAAAGTGTTGGACGAATGAGTCAATTTTTCTGGAAAGTCACTTCACCATTTTTTTTTTTTTTTTTCACGTCGGTGACATTTTGTACTTTTTTCCTAAAACGCTTCTGTTTTGCTCTTTTTCATGTCTTTTTCCGTGCTATCTAAAAGAGTGCAGCAGTCGATGTGGTTGTTCAGGCATTAAACATCACAACAATCACAAAATCAATTCCGACACACTGCCTTGTTCTCTCTATGCTACCACTCCTCCCATAGTAAAACAATAAAATCTGTATTCATCTCTGTGCAGACACAGTTCGCTGTACCACAGCTGCACACTTGGCCCTGATGGTGCCCAAAAACGTGTCCTTCTACCCCAGTAACAATGAACGCTTCCTTGATGGCAACATCGACGTTTGGTGGATAGTCCATGATGGAGGCATGCTCATGCTGCTGCCTTTTCTACTAAAACAGCATAAGGTGAGTTTTTCTTTACAGGAAATATTTTCCCATTCATTTACTTCTGCTTTTTGCCAATAGGATAGTGGTTCTCAAAGTCTGGGGCAGGCCTTCTTACGGGTGCAATGTTATTGCAGATAGCGGACTGCTTAAATGTCTCGAACTATTTTCACAGACCCGTTGTTAAGTTGTAGCAGATAAATGCCCTTAAATTAATTTTCCGGTGTTCTGAAATATTTTACTACCTATAAAATCTTCCTACCTGTATTAAGTGTGCATGCACACAACAAGCTTTACATTTAAAACATGTGACCTTTATTCTCTAGTTCTCTAATACATAATAATAAATGTTGGTAATGTTATTTGTATGAGTGTGAACATGTCGTGAGCTGTTTGTGTTGTAGGTATGGAGGAAGTGCAAGATGCGGATCTTCACCGTTGCGCAGATGGACGACAACAGTATCCAGATGAAGAAGGACTTAGCCACGTTCCTCTATCAACTGAGGATAGAGGCTGAGGTGGAGGTGGTTGAGATGGTACGGCAAATGCCAGCAGTGATCTCTGAAGGACAATCAGAATCATGAACGAAAATGACTCCCTTCATTTTTCAGCATGACAGTGACATCTCAGCCTACACCTATGAGCGTACGCTGATGATGGAGCAGAGGTCCCAGATGTTGAGGCAAATGAGGTTGTCAGGAGCAGAAAGGAAGAGAGAAGTAGGTTTTTTTCAGTCATTTTTTGTTAATATCCTTTACAAGGCTGAATTGACAACCAAACCACCTTATTTTCCTTCTTCTTCTCAGGCCCAGCTGGTCAAAGACCGACACTCATTGGTCCGAATGGGAAGTCTATACTCAGACGAGGAAGAGGACTCAGTGGAGACTCCAACTGAGAAGGTTCACATGACTTGGACCAAAGAGAGGTGTGAAGCAGAGAAAAGGAGAAGAAACAATGCACCAGAGACCTTCAGAGAACTCATGAGCCTCAAACCGTGAGTCGAAAAAAAACTAAAACTCACCATCGTTTTCTAGCCTTGGTTGCATCCTAACTCCACTCCTCCTGAACAGAGACCAGTCCAATGTGCGTAGGATGCATACAGCGGTGAAGCTCAACGAGGTCATCGTAAACAGGTCACATGACGCTCGATTAGTTCTGCTGAATATGCCGGGACCACCACGGAACCAGGAGGGCGATGAGAACTGTATCCTTTGATTTCTGTCATTCTTTAGCAGAACACAGTGATCTTCTGCCATGTTCTTCTTTAACCATCTGCTCAGATATGGAGTTCTTGGAGGTTCTGACCGAGGGGTTAGAAAGAGTGCTGCTGGTCAGAGGCGGCGGTCGAGAGGTCATCACCATTTACTCATGACCAAGGAAACGTCATTAGATGTTTCCAAAGTATAGACTTTGAGTTTTTCTATTGGGAAACATATCTGTGTGTCCACAGATTCACATCTCTCTGCAGAATAATGACGTTTCATTCAAGTCAGTATTTGACTGTAATCTCTTTGTAAATTTAAGATCACTATTCTTGTATTTATCAGGATTTTTCTACCTACAGTAGGAGTAACTGCGAGATTAACGGCTATTTGACATTTTGACACCAAATCTTGGGTAGTACAAAAGGCGTCGTTGTTCAGTTTTAATAGAATTTTATTGTTTTATTTTAGAGAGCTTTTGTTTCTATTAGTGAATTTATATTTATTTATTTATTTTGACAAGAATTTTCTCAATTCAGAATACAAATATATATGAAACATATATAAAGATTGCTCCAAATAACTCGCTTGCGTTTTGCACACCGTTTGCATCAATACACACTCATCACAAACTAAAACTAATTGATGCCAGAGTGAGTTTTTCTTGTACAAATTTAAGCTTCTGGATATTATAGTGTTACAACAACCTAATGGTTAACACAGGATCAAGGTTGAATGTTTACATACAGTAATGTGGGCTAATGATTTTTAACAGAAAAAGAAAAAGATTATAAATTCATGCCCTGAGAGGAGAAATGCTCTGGTGTCCATCAATTAATCGTGAATTTGTGAGAAAATGATGGTTATTTTTCCTTTTTAATATTGACATGATAGTTTTATTTGTAGTTTGAATTTTTACTCACATGTCAAATTAACAGTGTTAGTATAACTTTAAAGATAAGGTTACGATTTTCATGAAATCAGATTTTTTTTTAAAATTCAATTTTTGTTTTCTTTTTGAAAAATTATCTTTGAAGTCGTATACATTTTGTAAATGCCTATGGATAACTCGGTCTGTTCGTGACAGAGTTTACTGTCATCAACAGCTTTTCTTTTACATTACTTTTTGTCAGAATTCCCACCCGTTAAAGGTTCTATGACCCCTGCAATCAAGTAGGGCTCACGTCCAAATGGTTTCAGAAGGTTATTGAAATAAACTTGTCCTTTTTTTTGAAGGAGTGATTTTATTTTTAGCAGAGTACATCTTGGAATGCAGTGTTTTAGTACTCAAAAATGTAAGCTTTGACAAGGCCTTTAGTAATAAAACATACAACACTGAAACTATTCATGTTTCTAAATTATTTGGCATCACATTGCATTTATTGGGTTTTTGCAGGTATTGAAATAAACTTGAATTGTTTTTTATTAAATGGTGTAAAGACAGCTGAGTGCAGGGGACTAGAAATGTAATAATAGATTGGCTCTGGAGAATTCTTGAAGTTGCAGATGTGCTAATTCATTTTAAGGCCAACGTCATATGGTCCAAGTGCAAGTGTCCAGATGTTGGCATGGAATCCAGCTCTTTTACCTACCATGGAGGTCTGTAGAACATTCTCTTGTTTTTTCTCAGAATGAAATTTAACAGTATTCAATAATTCGTTGAAACAAGCAGAGCCGCAGCCAGAATTAGCAGGACTGGTTTTCTCGACTGAGCTCTGGAGAATTGCTTGTTGTGATCATCCGTGTGTTTATGCTTTTGATGTTTGAGGACCAGCCTGCAGGGATTCTGGACCTCCTTTAAAGGGATCTCAACCTCACTGGTATGAGTATGATTTAACTTTCTACTGACCTATAGAAACACAGACAAACAGCGAGGCATGTTTGACTACAATATAAAAAAATTGATGAATGTGATATAAAAACAATCTTTAATAACATAACCTTATCGGTTCATATTAAGACAAAAAATTATCCTGTTGTTATTGAACAGCTGTTTAAAATTTTTAACCCACCCGTTCCACCTCCTCAAACACTCGAATGAAATTTCTTTGAAGAACATCAGCCAATTCCTCCTCAGTCCAATTCCTATGTTGCAATTCTTGGATTAGAGCAGGATACTTGGACACATCCTCCAACCCTTGGGGGAACCTGTTCACAAACCACAAACATTATTTTTTTTTTTCAAATTGGCACGTAATCATGAAAGTATCATCATATTTTGAGACACACTGTGGTTTATAACAGTGATTAAAGTTAACGCTGACCAGTAAAATGGCTAGGATTCCATCATCAATAATGCAAATATATTTGATCAGGAAATATTTTCTCAGTGAACAACAACAACAACAATAAACTCAAAATGACGCAGAGTCACTGATACAATATTCTAACTTTTTATACTGGTCTGGTAGCAAAAAGTTATAGGCTGTGTACACTTGAGAAATCCTTGTTGTGCCCATGCACAGTTAATTCAGGTAGGAAGATTTTATAGGTAGGAAAATAAATTTAAATTTACTTTTAACTTGCGTTACTTATCTGACACAAATTATCGACTGGTCCGTGAAAATAGTAATTTAACCGAATATTTCGATGTCATGATTTTAATGCACTTATAATAATAATTATTGCGTAGTCTTCATAGCAGCCTTTTTGTGTTCTAACTTGTTTTTCGTGAGAGAGATTTCAGGTAGTGATTAGACTACTGTGAGAGAACTTGGCAGAACTTGTCATAACAGAATGATGTAACAATAGTCATGTTTTCTCCTGTTCCTTGACACAAGATAGAAAGTCACCTGTAAGTGTCAGCTAAAGAGAATCTCAACTTCCCCAACTCTCCCAGATAAAAATATATGTATGCAAATGGTTGTCGTTGGGTGAAACATGGAAGTTATCGGATCTTGGAATTCAGGTGATTTATGTGTGAGATTGATTCTTACATTGAGGCTCCTTCGTAGTCTCCTCCAATTCCAATGGACTCTGCACCGATCAGCTCCTTAATGTGATCAAAATGGTCTGGAAAATGCATATTTTTCACAGATTTAAGGATTTTAAAGTGCTCACTCAATAGGAGAATATTTACTAAATACACATTAATCTTATTAGAAAGTAGTGATAGAAAGATTGAAGTCCTAATCATCGATTTCCAAAAATTCCTAGCAGTAAAGTAATAAGATTTCATGCTTCTTTCCAGGGAGAAGCTTAAAATATTACACATATATAATAATAATAAAATGTTGCTCTCACCAGCTACATCAGAGACAGTTGCTTCATTCTGACAGGAAATGAATTTACTGTGAAAATTCACCATGATTATCCCACTGTTCTTTTTCTGAAACATCACACATTCACATTTATTATTTAATTATTATTATTATTATTATTATTATTATCTAAATGCATTAAAAAATTGCTAGTTAGTAAAAAAAATACTTATCAGTAAAAATGAGTTACTCTAGATATAAAGGAAAAAATGTTAAGCACTGCATAGAAATATATTTGAAACAACTGGTTTTACAAACATTCATAACTAATATAAAAGTGTATTGACTTATAATGTGGTCATGTTTATACGGTTAGTAGTAATAGCATTTCAATGTAATATGCAATCAAATTCTTTAACCTAAATAATTTTAGAATAAGCTCTGAAAATGTGTCAAATGTAAAAAAAAGAAAATGTGAACTCAAGTAAATACACTGATTCAGGCTATGATTTTCTAGATGACCTAAAAACTGAAGTCTGCTTCTATAAGCACTATGTCAACATTTAGAGTAACAGCGTTGGAACTTCAGTCTGACCACAATAAACTAAACAATCCTACAGGTTCACTAAACAGCACTGATTCAAACAAATGAGGTTCTAGAAGAAAAACAATCCTCTAACAAATGTGTGTTTTTGTCCAACAATCGCGGCGATTAAACTGTGTTCTCACCAGTTCACGCAGCAGCCAATCAGGCACATTGCGTGTGTGATTACAGAAAGCGTAGGATGATGAATGACTGAAAATAACAGGAGCCCTGGAAATATTTAGCACAGAAACAGCAGTTTCCCAGGAAGTATGGGAGAGATCAACGATGATTCCTAATCTGTTCATTTCTTCCACCACAGCCTGGAAAAACAAATAAATTAATGATGGGGTAAGAGAGGAGGAAGTCAACTAAGCCAAGACTTAGAGGAAAACATTTACGGTCACACTCCCTTTGTTCCTTTTTAGAGTAATATGGAGCAGAAAAACACATTTCAGACCACTAGATGAAGCAAGAGAATAGAGTTTCAATGGCCAACTGTGAGAAACACTGAATTTCTTAAAGTCTATTACTGACACAACCACTTAACCAATAAATGAAGGTAGATTAATTCAAGTTAATCTTATTTACAGTATGTATTGAACATTAGCTGAACTTACCTTTCCAAAGTGTGTCAGGCTCTCGCCCTTTCTTTGAAAGTCAGGGTAAAGATTAGAAGATGATTCCGCCCTAAAATAAATACAATGACACGACAAATATCAGCAATTTTTTCCATTTCCAATGAGCATTAATGCATATGTAAGACTGTTTCTAAGAAAGTGTTACCACGGTGTGTTGCAGTTATGTGTGAGGCTCATGGATCGGACCCCAAGTTGATAAAACATCCTCAGAGCAGCAAGGCTGCTGTCAATGGAGTGTCCTCCCTCGATGCTGAGAAGACAAGCTATCTTCTCTTTATCCATCATGGAGCTCCTCAGTCCTGCAGTTGCAGGAAAACAACACTAGGGTCAAGAGGAACTATGTGTGTCAACTAAGATAAATTATGTGTAAAGTCATGATTGAAGGCTAAAATCCTAAAATTCCTTCAGTCTTTCTATTGGGGAGATGTTGGGAAAATCTACGATATAATAATTGGGCTGCATCCGGCCCCCGAGCCTTAGTTTGCTAAGGTCTGATCAAGCAGCTAAGGTGAAGGAAAAGGAGAATGGTTGTGAAACCCTCATGATGGACAGATTAGAGACACTAGGAATAGGCAGAAGACAGGAGGCAGAGCTGGAGGTGGAGGAGTTAAAGATGCTGACATTCTCTTTAGGAGGGACAAGAATGGACAAGATTGGGAATGAGGTGATTAGAGGGACAACACAGACAGGAAGGGTTTGGAGAAAAATCTAGAGAAGACAAATTGAGATGGTTTGGACATGTTCAGAGGAGGGAAAGTGGTTATATTGGTAGAAGAATGATCCTAAGTGGATACATTGGTAGAAGAATGATCCTAGAGATGGAGCTACCAGGTAGGAGACAAAGAGGAGATTGATGGATGCAGTGAGGGAGCCCCTGTGGCAACCCCTGAAAAAAGGGACAAGCCGAAAAGTAGAAGAAGACTCTAATACCCTGGACGGATGTGACCAGCTCAAAGTCCTGGTACTCGGTGCACATGCGTCTGAGAACGTCTATCTGTTCCAGGGTCAGCCTCACAGCATCCTTCTGCTGTGCCCCACAAAGAACATAGGCTGCAAACATCTGACCACAACAGAGTAGAAGAGTACATTTATAATAAGTAATTAAGAATAATAATATAATTTATAGTATTTTAGAGTATTTTTTTACCTGTGCCTTCACATGTCCTGATCTTAAACGAGTGATGTCAGTGGTCACTTTGGTAAAATTGTAAAGGTCCACTTGACTTAGTCGATTGTTGTGATGGATCCTCAGTTTGAGAGCGAGGTCGTTATGACTGACGTACAGCAGCAGAGGAGACAGAAGCGTCGCGTTACGTCGGACGAACTTATTTTACGGGCACAAATGTGTCCCTCGAGCGTCCATTACCCGTCAATGAGAGGATATCTGGACATCAAGTCACGGACTCTGTCTGTGTCTCTGTCAGTAACCGCAGATATGACATGACACAGACCGGAGAGAAGCAACAAACACCTGCTGGACCCCAGGAGGAGGACGCTGAGAGGACTAATCCAAGAAGACATATTCTCTCCCACACACAAACACATATTTAACAACCTAAATATATACGCAAACCATATCGCGAGAGATACAAAGATATATTTTCCCCGAATACATCCACACCAGACTTACCGACCGAAGCCACCCACATAAACAATCTCCTACGAACCGTCCGGACCAGTTCTAACGCCTCGGTGTGATGCGTTAAAGTAATGTAGGGAAATTTGTAACCTGAGCCACTTCGGGTTTAGTTGGAAAACCGAGGGTGGGTGACGCCTTCTTTGTTATGACAAGCTCAGTGAAGAGAGACGTATATGCGATAATCTGAAGATAAAATCACTGTAGATTTTTTATTTTGTTTTTTTAATTTCTGGTTACATGGAACAATTCAATAATAGTTTTCCAGTGTAAGGACAAGTGAAGTGTATCATCAGGGCTGGATGAGTAACAGGTTAAAGAAAAAAAATACATTTTTTTCCCGAATTAAATCATTTTAACTCTTTTAACTCTTTACCACATAGCTTACAAAAACTAGTTTTGTGGAGTTACACTTGTGAATTTTAAAATTAAATTAATAAATTGCGTTTTAAACCGTATTTCCCAATCTTTTTTTTTCGCCACAGACCGGCTAAATGTGTCACGGAACGGTCGTTAAGTTGTGGAAGATAAATATCTCTTATTAACAGTACATTTCTGGTGTTATGAAATATTTTCCTACCTATAAAATCTTCCTACCGGTATTAACTGTGCATGTGCCAGACAACAATTTCTCAAGTGCACACAGCCTATAACTTTCTGCTAACAGACCAGCATACAACGTTAGAATCTTGTATCAATGCCTTATTTTGAGTTTATTGTCGTTGTCTTCACTGAGAAAATATTTCCTAATCAAATATAGTTGCATTATTGATGATGGAATCCTAGCCATTCTATTGGTCAGTTCTTTTGTTGACGTGGGTATGGATCAAGTGGAAGTAATAGACAGATGGGACCAAAAGGAAACATTATTTCTCTTCCCAGTGGTTGTGGACCACTGTTTTAAAAGATGCGATGACGCAACTGGACCCCAGCAGACTGGAATCCGCAAGTCTTCAGGTTCAAGTCCACCAGTGGTCATGTGGCCACTAAGGTGCTATGTGCAAAGCCCTGTCCTGGACCACATAACTTCCAGTGGGCTCACCACCCATGGAAAGACTGTCAGTATGGAGCAGTGTGACCAGGGTTGCAGATGTGGAGCGAGCTGGTAGGATGGAGAATGAATGATTCAGATTCAGATTCAGATTCAGAAAACTTTATTTGTCCCCGAGGGACAATTCGATGCGAATGGTCGGATTCCAATGACATCAAAAAGTTTCACCACAAAAGGTGTTTATGCCAAATACACTGAGGTTGTGTTGTAAATAATGATATCGATGGGAGCTTCACACATGAATTTCAATTAATTCCACTTCTAAGATGTGATGGCTCATTTTGTTGTCCACCCACTGAGATTTGGCCTTATAGCCTGTAATAGGCAGACTGATTCAGCAGATGATTGGAGCACCCTACTGCTAGAATGGAGTCATCACAACTATGTTGATATTATTTCACCACTCATCCTACTGTGAGAAGTGGACCCCCAGCTGACACTGCTTGAATTCAAATTAACCAAATCATTCAGTCGTGTTGTCGACCTTGGCTGAGAGTGTGGCAAGTGACAGGAATGATGAAGAGCCCACACACTGATCTGAGTTCTTACTGAGACTGAGGTTTGACCAAATGATCACATTAAGGCAGATGTCTGTTGAATAAAGAGTAAATAAACATCTATTTGTACTAAATAATGTCAGGATTTGTTATGTGATCCCTTATGTGAATGAATAGGAGAGCAGCTAGCCTTAAAGCCTTAAAGCCTTAGCCTTAAAATAAATATGTGGCAGTGGTGGCCCAGTGGTTAAGGAGGGGGCATTGGTCTACAAGGCTTAAGGTTCAAATCCACCAGGTTACCGCTGAGGTGTGCTGCTCACCACCACCCACAGGAAGGCTCACAGTATGGCTGGGTGGTGCTGGCTGCTCTTGTGACCCTTTACCGCAGACATAGACAAACTAAGGCCCGGGGTGCAGATGCGGCCCGTTCAGATTTGCACCCAGGCCCACCAAATTTGTCCAAATGATTGAATTGGTTTGTATTTCAATTACAATTCTGCTTTTTTATTCTGTTGCATGACTTTTTTTTCATTTATCTCCTTCGATCAGCTCTTAACCGTCACTGTCTCCAATTTTAAGAGTCAAAAATAACGGTTAAGCAGTTGATGATGGAAAGCAGAGGCAACTTTTCAATAATGAATTAAATCTCCGCTGTTTTGTTCACCATACCACACCATATACCATATAGTACCATATACCAACATCATCTATTCGTGCAGAAAAGCATGTGGTAATAAAAATAATAATGATATAAAGATGGATTGTTCTATTTTTGTGGTTTTTGGTAACAAAAATGAAATAGTTTGTGTACAATATTGCACTAAAACCAGAACAATTGAGACACTTGAACATGAGAACCATGTAAAAAACGTAAAATCACCCTGAAAACCATGAGTAGTCATCAATATGTTTTTTCTTATGACTTTATTTGACCTTTAATGTGCGTTAGATTTAATCGACAACGATTCAGTTTAATATTAAAGTCATGGTCACGTGGTCTGAAAGCAGGTGATCTAATTGCGCGGGTCAGTGGGCGTGGCTGTCACTCGGTATGGCGGATTACATGCGTTTGGGACGTTTTGTTTGACAACTTTTGGAATATTTTCCTCCAAAGAGACAACGGACACGACGTCACCGCAACATAAACAAAGTTGACGAATGATATCGAGACGAAGAGGCGACTGTAACTACTACAAATACTGAACTACGTGTTAAAGACAGCAGTTGGTGAGTCCCATCCCAGCTTCTTCTGAAAAAGCAGGTTAATCTCCATGAATTGAATCATAAAAGGGCCACAAAACAAGTCCCATAATGTATTACATTATATATTATGATGAAATATCGTTTAAAATCATTGCAAAACATTTAAACCATAGGCTTTACTTAAATTTTCGTACTGTTCTGACAATATTAATGATTTTGCTGGTGCTTTGGGTTTGTTTTACTGTCACTTAAAATATATTGTAATAATTTTAAATGTTTTTTGTATGGACTTGAATGTTTTGAATACAAAAATGTACCATGCCATTTGGAAACAATTGTTTGCAATTCATTTGTTATGGTTCGCCATGGACTTCCAGGTTAGCTAACATGCTGCATATTGTGAATAACAATAACAATAATTAATTATAATAATACATATAACAGCTTGGTTTTATTTAGCAGATTTCAATAGTTTAGCACTACTACTATTTCTACTACTACTATATTAGAATATTATTGTAAGTGTAACCTCTGCTCCAAAAGCACAGGAACAGAACCACTTTGACTCTTTTTGGACTAGTTTTTCTTATAGAAAAGTCATGTCTTGATTCCAGGTTTGGTTTTCCAACATTAATTGCCGCATTTTAGCTTTGGGTTTGTACTACACCATGTTTGCTACGTGTTTTATCCTAAATATTTGCATCTTGCTGTTCATTGATTACGGAAACTACTGTGTTGTCTGTGAGAATTTCTATTGATATGTTTAAAAATGATGGCTCAAGGCTTGGGCATTGGTTTGAAGGTTTTGATGCTGAACTTCTTGTTGTGAGTGTGCTTTCCTGAGTTCACTTGTGTCATGACAACCATTGCCATTCAACCATTGAGAGATATAGAAGAAATGAAGTTTGCCCTTGAGCATATTTCTCATGAACAACTGTGTGGGGAATATAGAGAGCACAAGAGCTCATTTATTACAGCTCATCTCAGTATTTGTCTTCATTTTTCACCTCAAAGATCATCGGCCTCACCTCCGGTGGACAATAGATAAATAGAGCAAAAGCAGTATCACCTACGAAGACCTTTGGTATTTGTGCTGCATTTTAGTGCACATCATCACATTTTTTTTTGGTTATTCCTTAAACAATGCACTCAATATTCTTTTGCAGTTTGCCACACTTACTTTAACATATAACATATATCAGACTTCACAGCCAACATTTTGTCTACTCACATTTTCCTATTTTTTATAACTATTTTATTGGTAAATGTATTTATATATTTTCTTTTCTATTATTGTTTTTTATTATTCTCATTATATCTTATTGTTAATCTTCTCATTTCTAATTTTGGTGGAGCTACTGTACTGCGTTTCCCCTTCGGGGGATGAACAATAAACTATTCTATTCTATTGTATTGTATTCTATTCTATTCTATTCTATTCTATTCTATGTCATAGAAATACGTTACATGGAAAGCTTTAAATCACGATACACAAAATATAAATTTACGTCATCTATTCAAATGTGGAAATAAAGTTGAAACCTATTATATATGATAGAATTTAAATGGCAGTAACTTGGTGGTAACGTACAGTACAGTACAGAAAAACACTTAACAAAAAGCAACCGTATTGGCAATTCTATAGGCGACCGCCAGAGGGCAGCAACTACAAAAATAATTACTTTGTATGGCTCCTTTGTTCGCCTATAGTTCATTAACTGAAACGGCACATAATGATATACCTACGTCACGACATTAAATAACGGGTGGACGTATGTTTTAAAACATTTTAATAGTAAAATATATTTGTTAAAACATCTATGACGTGTTATATTACACACCGTGCTGTTGCAGTATAGATTGGAAATACAACCACGTACCTTTTCCATAGTGTAAAGGCTAAAACGTTCATTATTTTGTGTTGTAACATGGACTTCCTGTTTGTCTTACACCTTTGAAAAGAATGCAAAATACATCCTCCAAACTTCTAATTTCCTTTCACCCTAATTCTGGCAACTACATAGACTGTGTTCATTATCTGCTCTTACAGCTTTGACTTCAGCACAGCAATTACATCCTCAGCTGCACTGATTAATCCAACATGGAGGCCTTTAACAAAACAGTTTTGCGAGGACATTTCCACACACTTACCAGCGAGTAGCAGTGGCACAGCTTGTTTATGCAGATAGACCACAGCCGGTCACATTGCAATGAGATGCGTTTAATGGCTCCTTAAGTATTCTCTTAACTTGCAGTGTTAAGAGACCGTTTGGAAAAATAATTATTTAAATCTGTTTTACTCTGACGCAGGACAATGGTGTTTCTGGCTGCATGTGTCACTATTATCGGACATTTTTCTGTTTGTGGCTGTGTTGGTATGTCATCAAGGCTTTATGCTTAACCCTCTATTCTTTCGCAGAAATCACATAATCAATCACTGCCCCATTACCTGACAAGGCAGACAATGAGAGCATTTGAGTGAGGGAAAAAAAAAAACCCTTTGGCCTGTGTTGACAAGCAAGAGGAATGTTGACTACTGAGGCTAACATAGGCAGAAAACATAGCCCAAGTAAATATTCAATTTAAAGGATTCCAGATAAGGCGAGTTGAAAAATTGAGGCAGCACCCATTCTTCTAGATAAGAGAAGACGGAGCCATCTGGAGGCTGAGAGATAGCAAACTCCCACGCCATCCCAGAGACCTGACTCTCATCTGCTGCAGCAGCAGAGAAGAGAGGGGGGAAAAGAGGGCCGACACTTTCATTATGTTAACTTCAAAATGAATTTATTCACAGTCCGTGTATGCAGTTATTGGATTTGGTAAATAAAAGGTTACCGTTGTGGCTGCAGTGTTAGATAATGTTGATTATTGGTCACTGCTAATACAATGGTTTGTTTATTGATTCCAGAGATTCCCAACTATTTAATGAGAAAAGTGATGAATTCATTTATTACCAGTTTAATCAGTAAGATTATGGAGAAATATAATGAAAGAAAAATACATTTCCTATACACCCAGGGGGGGTCAAATTCTCATTTCTCCGTTGGCCAAAATTAAAAGCTGGGATAGAACCACGGACCAAGCTTAACTGTAATCATGCATGTTTTCCCTTCTCTCCAGATATTAAATTTTTTTTTTTCATCTTAAAATATTGAATCTGAAACAGCCGAAACCAAATGTTATCAACAAGTGAGAAATCACAGTAGAAATAATTCACTCCTCAGTGATATTTGTTCATTATTCTGTATCTTCTTAGTCTTTTCCATAATATTTTGATGCAAATCTTTGTGAATAAATGTATGTGCTATAACATATAATGTTACACATTCTGACAGTACATAAGGTCTATATACTGGTGGGCTGACTGGTACATGTTTGATTTTATCCCGCGGGCCAGCTATAATTACACTGCGTGGCAGATCTGGTCCCCGGGCCTGAGTTTGAAACCTCTGCCATACACTTTTCATACAAAAACACAGACGGTGTGTAACATCTATGCATATGAAAGTGTTAAGAAACAGCACAAGTTTGTCTGTTTCTAACTCTGCTAATTCTGCCAAAATGGACCTAAAAATAACCTGTCCATACTGTAAGAATGCGTCATAGTCCTTTATGTATTTAGTACTCAGCTACGCTCCAGTGTTACCCTTAATTAGCCTCTCTTCATTTTACACCTTGTCCTGAATTCTTAATGCACAATAACAGGTGCGGGTCGATTTGAGATTTACTTATTGCAGGTTTTATCTCTTTGACCTGCATCACACAGCGGCTGTCCTGCAGGCTCTCGGGTGAAAGCTGTTAACTCTGTGATAACAATGACCTGAAGTGATAACCTTCCAGCGGTCTCGAGGACACACACTTTGCCACATATGTGTGTGCTGGATTGCAGTGGCAGCGTTTCTTATTCAACCTTGGGTGCTCTGCTGTGCTCTGATTCATTTAATGGGATTGAGAAGGGAGGTTAATCACAATGTCTGCGGCTGACGCATAAAGTTTTTGGCTGATCGCTGTATAAAATGTTCCAATCTGTGGAACTCTCAAAGAATTTTGACCAAAATGTCATCGTTAAATTATCTTTATTTTTTTTCTATATTAAACCAGTGTTCCCCAACCTTTTTTGGGCCACGGACCTGTTAAATGTCTCGTACTATTTTCAAGAATGAGTCGTTTGTAGCAGTTGTGGCAGATAAATACCTCTCAATAAAATGACATTTCCGGTGTTCTGAAATATTTTCCTACCTATAAAATATTGCTTCCCGAATTAATTGTGCATGCACACAACACGGATTTCTCAAATGCACACAGCCTATAAATTTCTGAATTTTCTTACCAGACCGGTATACAAGGTTAGAATCTTGTATCAGTGACTCTGCGTCATTTTGAGTTTGTTGTTGTTGTCTTCACTAAGAAAATATTTCCTAATCAAATATAGTTGCATTATTGAAGATAGAATCCTAGCCATTCTATTGGTCAGTTCTTTTGTTTATATGGGTATGGATCAAGTGGAAGTAATAGACAGATGGAGACAAAATAAACATTATTTATCTGCGGCCCGTCACCCATTCACCCACGGACTGGTTCTGGTCCGCGGCCCAGAGTTTGGGAACCACTGCATTAATAGAACTGTCCATCCAGTTAGTGGTCGCCTTGATTAATTCACTTCCTGAAGCAGTTATCTAGGTTTGCAGATTTTCATTAAGATCAGCAGTAAACGTGTCAAACAAGGTTCACTTTGTCTTAAGTTATTGAACAGCCAGAAAACAACATTACACAGGAAAAGGGTCTCAGAAACATTTTAAGGACAAAAACACAAAGAATTGTTGGATTTTTTTTTTTTTCTCTTTAATTAAAATAACAAATGTTCCCATAATTTCACTTTTCTCAGAGTTGATTCTAAGCCGTATGCCGCATATATCTGTAGCCTCCAGTTAAACTCCAGTAATTACTTGGTTTCATTTTTGCAGCCTCAATATGGTTATCTAAACTCTGTGGAAATGAAGAGGAGCGTTGCATTAAGGAATGTCAGCCGGCGAGTCTGCAGCCTTTTAATATACGTCTGTCAAGTAGTTGAAAATGTGGCCTTCAGAGAGAAAAACGGTGTCTTTATAGATCACATTGTTCAGAATATACTTTTTTCTCCAAAGTGCTGCAAGTGAGTAAAGCGAGCGAGTGTGGGAAGAAGCTGGAAATACTACACAGCAGATATGGTGCGTTCAGGCCCATGAGCTTTGAGGAAAAGACGTCTACTCCGTCCCCGCAATTCTATATTTTGCAGAGACAGTGTTTGTGTGCAGCGCTCTGTCTAGTCTACTTTTAATCCGTCTCTCCACAGCGTTGTGTGATGTTGCGTTATTATCTTAATGATAATCTTTGCTTGTAATTCTGCTCCAGGCGTTTATGTGAAGCAGAGTTGATTTAGGAGCTCTGTCTTATCAACAGCTTTGTCATTAAATCTGTTTTTTTTTTTTTCTCCTGACAAATTTCACTGCTGTTATTTTTATCAGCAGATCAGCACACTTTGATTTTCTTTTCAATCTCAGCCTTTCATGTTCAATAAAAGTGAGCGGAAATAGACGTAATACAAAACAAGATTTGCATAGGAAAAACAAACAAACATTTATTTCCGTTCTTCTTTTTTTTGTACATGAATTAATCTGACCCAAAACCTGGGATGACTCGCATTTGTCAGTGTTTTGGCTTCACCTGTTAATTGTATTATTGTTGTTGTAAATAAAAAAAAGTAAAACAAGAGTCAGTTGTAACATCATAATAACATGTTGTTTTTTTTTTAATCAATTGTCCTGTCATACTGAACGGATGCCTAGAATCCAATTAGTCATTCTTTTCATAATCATAAATATATAAACTTCTTTTTTTTTAAAAAAATCTGTTTTTTTTTTACAGTGAAAACACGCTGACCATTTCTGTTGGTGTGATTTAAATGTGCCCAGAAAGCAGTCCTTAAATGCTAAATGCACAGGGGCAAGTTTTTTGGGGGGCCCAGACAAACTGACCTCTGGAGGCTGGAATTGGTGTTCAGGTTCTTGTGGAAAAAAAAAAAAAGCACTGTTCTGTCTGAGTGAGTGTTCTGATTGTCTCAGCATTGTGCTCGAGCGGAGGGCAACTCGAAATGAACTCTGATTCAATCTTCTCCTCTGTTTGACACCGGGTTAGCCAGTCACTGAGGAGAGGAAATGGAGACTCCTTCGCCCAAACACATTCTCTTACACTGAGTGTAACCACTGTATGATGAAGGTCTAAGAGTTCGCTTGCATGCTGTCTGTGGAGCTGATTCAGCTCCCTCTCTTTCCTCCCACAATGCACTGAGAGTCTCTGGTGGCTGATAGCCTGGTTCCTGTGGGTCTAGCGGGTCTTTGGACAGAAGGATACTGATGGAGGGCACGGTCCTGTGCACGGTCATGTCAGATTGGCTCCCCTCTGTGCTCTCCCACACCTCCGTCACCACCTTGTAGCGAAGTTTGGTAATCTGGTGCAGGGAGCCGACTTTTCGTTTCATGATTTCCGCACAGGTGATGGTCTTGGTGACTGCTCGACCCGATCCGCTAAAGACCACCTGCCTCAGCCCACCAGCTCCACCGCTCACACTTTCCCCATTTACACATTTCTCCCCCTGCATACGTGCCATGGCGAATCCCATTAAATTGCGGATTTTACTTCCTTCCTTCACCCGCATCTCCAGCACCCCAGAAGTCAGTCCAGGAAACGGACACGGACTGTCCTCTTCAGTTCGGCAGACTTTCTTAAAACCGTCCTGTCCTAATTTTATGGCTGGACGAGGAACCGGCTGAGGCGTTGGCTTTATTAAACTGGAGACGTTTACCACAGCAGGCTGCCCCACACTGCTGTAAGTTTGACCGTGGTAAACTGTGCAGGTACCAGGACTTACTCCGTTCTCCATTTGGATTGGTCTGTCCAACCCCAGTCCTGGGTGAGCGTCACCCGTGTCTCTGGTCAAGTACTGGTTTTGGCCAGTGACCACTCCACAGCCTGTAAACATATTTTACTCTTTTCAGTGTTCCTCTGCGTTGTTACTCCAGACACACTTGGACGAGCATAATATTCTTATACGTAGCACATTTTTTCCCTCCAGCTACGGCTGTAAAGTTTCTTTAGTTCACATAAAAATTTAAGCCACTTCCTCAGAGCATTAGAGCATTATCAATGAATTCTTTAATGCCGCCTCACAGAGAGAACTGGAGAAATTAGATAAACGCCGAGCCTATGAAAACAGAGCCCTGTGGGGATGTTGAAGATTTTCACACAGAAAAAAAAAAAAAGAATATTCAGAAACTGCTCTGAGGACAGATAGCAGTGATAAGTATCATCTGTCCTTTAATTGTCTGTGAATTTCAAACAGTTCTTCTAACTTAATAACTGCGGCACATAACTGGCGTACGTGTGACTATCCTTCTGACAAAACTTTTCCTTCGGAGAGTCTAAGAGCTGAAAATAAAGAAAAACTCCACCTTTTTCCGAGCCGTCCAGTCCGGTGTTGTTAATTTTTGATCTTCCAGTTATGTAGCGTTCAACTTAAACTTGACCTCATGGTGTTGTCCATCTGTTAGCGTCCACTTCTTATGTGTAGTACTCCACCTTGAGAAGATTTCTCCTTCCTTCCCTTGTGCTCATTTTTGCATCCTCTGATCTTGAGGTCAGGCTCCCTCTGAAGTCTGCACCTGGTGTTTGCTCCCTTGAGCTCTGTCTTGTCTCCAGTGATGCTCTAGAAAGTCTGTTCTGTTCCTCACAAAGAGACATAAGGGACAGAAGCTGCCTCACAAATGCTCACAGGAGGAGTGTCTGTGTGGTTGAGGGGGAGCATGAGGGAAAGAGGAGACAGCCCTCTTAAAGGCACAGGTCTTCTCGCCTCTTCGTTGAACACCCTCCTCTCCACAAACGGAGCCTGTCATTGGAGAACGAGGACAGGGTTTGGCTACGGTGCCTCTTTAAATCCTTAGAACACAGAGCCCTGGCAACTTTGTCAATTTGGTTAGAGGACGTTCCACTGTTCAATGTACATGACTGATTAAACTTGGGTTTTGGAAATAGATACTCAGCCAAGCTTTAAGAATGCATTTTCAGCTACGAAACAGTGAATTAAATTAACTCTGTTGTAACTGAATACATCCTTCAAAGAGTGTCTGAAAACCAGCACCACGACATTGGACTGTCGTATTTTTCTGTCAGCCTTTTTCTGTCAGATGTTTATTACAATTTGAATTAACAATAATGTATCTAAAATGACTCAATTACAAAGATGATGTTTCTTAGATCAGTGATCCCCAACCTCTGGGCCGTGGACCAGTATCGGTCCGTCGGTCAGTTGGTCCCGGGCTGCAGAGAACTAATGCTAAACGTCGTGTTTTATTTATTGTTTGACAGTGAAGAGTGTTTTAGTTTGAAAAAATGACTGAATCCCTATTGTGTTTGTGTATTCAGGCCTGATCCTATACGTTAAATTAACAGTAATGGGCTGCCTCCTTGCGCCGCCTATCACGGAGTGATCATTCTCCGTCTCCACGTGGACGTCCACACCGTAGTGGCTCTTAAATGACGCCTTTAAAACTGCTTTGCCAGTTCGAGGTGAAGAATTCTGCATTTAAAGACATTTTTATACTTTTTATATTAAAATAGCACTTTTAGGGGGATTTATTCAATAAAGACTGATTTGTTAAAAAATTGTCAGACATTTAACTGGTCCATGATGCAAAAAAGGTTGGGGAACACTGTCTGAGATTACTAAAAAGCTGTAACCGCCTGGTGATCAAGATCACGAGGACCAATAAAAGCACAGAGTCAAGACTTGGATGTTCAGACTGTTGTGAAGGCAGTGACTGTCTTCATTAGCCTGGCAGATACAGCAGGTGAGGAGATGTGGCTGACAGGTGTGGTAATAACCATCTTAATGGGCTTTGGATCACCAGTGGAGGGCGCTGACTTGCTCCATTGCGCACAAAGTCAAGCCCAGACAGCTGTAGAACAGTCGCGTTCCGACCAGCCTCCTGGCCGACAGGTGGATTTGTTTTTGTGTGTGAGTGACAGATGGGAGAATAGGTAAAGACAGCCCACTGAGGCTGAACCTATGAGGCCGAGGGAGAACGACAGACAAGTTCTAACTACTCAGTACTATATCCCATAGTGCACACTAAACACAGACAGAATGAACTCACTTTAGCTCAGCTCACTTTTTACTGTGAAGTTAATTCATTGTGGCATGTGTATTATATTGGATCCCAGTGGTAATCAAAGAAAAAAATAAGGAAACTCCTGCTACTCTTACACACTAACTGCAAGTGAAAAGTGGAAAAAAAAAAAAAACTGGCATTAGGATTGATTTAAATTGAAATAATCCCCCGAGAATCAGTACAACATCAGCGGCGTATGAAAGACGTGACTTTACATTAAATTAGATTCTTTAATTAACGTTCTTGAGATATCCGAGACCGTCCAAGACGCTGCAGGAGACATTCACGGCAAAGAACGTCTTCATTTTGTTGGGCTTTTTGCTGACAGTTAAGAGGAAGGGGAGAGAGAAGAGGGATGGTCTGTAGTGCTCAACAGCAAAGTGATCATTCTGTTGTTTGAGAGAAATTACCCTCATCAGTCATACAAAGATGCACAGCTGCCTGAGGGGATCTGGTAACGTTACTGCATAATAAAGCGTGTTTGTGTGCATGGGTTGAGTGTGAGACGAGGCAGAAAAAAAGAAATGCAGGAGGGCAGGGGGTAAAAGAAGTGTAATTTAACCACCGCGAGGTTAAAATTGATGATAAAATAGCTACATAATCAAACCCTCTGACTACATGACGTTGGCACACCATTTATTGCCTCTCCGTTTATCTTTTGGAATCTGTTTGCTGGCGGCATCGTGATAGATTAAGCAATTTAGCTCGTGAGCTAAAAGTGCTGGATTCAGTTAAGTGTCTTCACACACATATATTCACCACATTTTTCTCTGTCAGAAACTAAAAGTCTTCTCCAGATGGCTAAATAAAACCATCAGGGCTTTGCTGAAGTGCCATGTATTGACTTTTTGAGCAGACCTTCTTTTTCCCCTTTAAGTGGCTCCATTTAATGATGGGTAGAGAGGAGGTGGTGCTCACGCTTGGTCACTCACTCCTTCACACCTCCTCCACAGAGTTGGCCTCTGCTCCCTCAGCTCTCTAAGTGTTTGCTCCTCACTTTATCTGACCTTGGCTGGCAACGGGGATGATCCAGACATTCATTATTCCAGCCTTAATTCCCCTCTTTTCTTTTAGAAATCACCCTGAAGTTTAATTTTCTTTTCTCCAAGCCATTGAAATTTAACTTAAGAGAAAAAGGGTTTGTCCTCAAAGTCTGTGGCAAATAATAGACGTCTGAAATGGTTGCTGTTATGAGCGTAGGCTTGTCACTTAGTTGTTTGTTGCGGCACTGCGGCGTCTAGTCGTGGAGAGGATTGTTGTGCTGTTGTCAGGGCTACACATAAGTGCGGTGCCTCACTGTGACAGCCGGTTGCTCACTTTACGTTAACTGCGAGTGTTTTCACGGTCATCAACCAATGGTGGCCTGGAGGCTGTCATTTCGCTCTGTGTGGAGCTCGCCTGCAGCTCGGTTCTGCCCCACAAACTCACAGCCGGCCCTGGTGGGGGGACACAGCAACACACACACACACACACACGTAGAGACCCAACATGAACACACACAAGTACTCCTGTGTGCATATGCACACACACAGATACACACACGAAACTATATGCTCAGCATAAGGCAGGCTGTTGGAGCAATTACAGAAACATGGCAGAACACGATGAAGCAGGCCCAACTATCAGAAGGGAAATAGAGTGAGCAGAGGAAAAATGATGACGCCATTAATAACATGGAGGCTCAGAAGCATGTGGCGAGGTGGGGGTGGATGACCCCTTCTGTGATTTTACTGTGACAGCACTTTGAGGGGCAAATCGTTGTGTTTAATTTCTCTTTTTTATTTTGGGACGTGTCAACGGTTTTCGTTGAGGCAGTAAATTCAATCAAATAAAGATGCACCGATGGCAATATTGTTGGCTGATACCAATACCTGGTCTGACTTCTCAAAATCTTTTTTTCCAATGCCTATTTTCTTTCTAAGAAATAATTAAGATCGTACAATACACCATATTGGTTTTGGTTGGGAATAAAACATCAAAAATAATAAATAGAGTTTCAACAGTGCCCCTGGACGTAGCTCCAATTCATCATCCAGCCATTGAGCTGTCAGAGTCCACACTGACATCAAGCTCACGTTTGAGTCCAAATGTCCATTGTAAAACTGATTGGAGATTGGTGGCGTCAATCAGTTTGCGTTAATGGCTTGAAATGCTCTCTAAAACAACTCTGGCATCGCTGTATCTTAAAAGTACCGACCACTTGGTCATTTGTACCGTGGACTCAAAGGTTTCACCAGGTTTACGAAGCCTTTATCCTGTACCATGCTAAAAGGCAGGTCGTCCAGTGCCATGAAGTCCATGGGATGTTGTGGTTGCCGAGACTCCGGTGCATCCCTAGCATATTTGCTAAAAAAAAAACAGGGAGCACCTTTTCTAAGTGGCGTATTAGGTTTGTTGTCCCAAACATCATGGGCGCTGACCCTCCACGGCTTACCTTTTGATTTGCAATTATTAGAAACAGCGTGTTTTGGTTTGTCCTGGAACCACATCGTCAGTGTGCCGAAACCTGGAATTTACGACATTTACAGCCTGTCACTTGGGGCCGGTTGGCGTTTTTTAATCACCGCCCGTTAACTGGTGCATCCCTACAATCAAACCATTTAGTGCAATGTACCAAATGATGCACTAAGTCTTGTTTCTCTTTCACTCCAATTTTGGAAAGGACGGGTCAGCTATTCTCATCTCCTTCTTCCCTTTTTTTTTTTTTTGTCTCCATCCGAAAATTTCCATAGACATTTATCCTTCTCTCGCAGCCACTTTCCTCTTGGCACTGCATTGCAGATATCTCACACAGCGGCAGGAAACTTTGAAGACGTGTGCATTTAGACATTGCATTTAGAGCAGACGGAAGAAATGGTACCAAAGGCAGTGGAAAAAATCAGGTAATCAGTGTTACCTACAATATTAACCAGAAGTTGAGTTGGGCCTAACTGAACGGAATCATACGTAAAACCAGTTGGTAAAAGGCGGTTTGGTAAACGTAATGAAAATGAACTATGCCACAATCTTATTTTAAGTTCTCTACATGCAAATATTGTGATTTTCTTTCTTTTACAAAAATGACAATATTTACTACACTGTACACAAAATACTGTAACCAAACTCTGCTGTCAACAAGAGGGAGACAAACTCCTTGTCATTGTGACATTGTGATTCACACAACGAAATGTCACCTCTGCATTTAACCCATCACCACAGTGGGGCAGTGTCATGCTGAGTGGACCTCAGTCATGACCTGTCAGTTGGTAGATACAAACTTGGAGCCCTGCGGACCCCAGTCCGGTTCCTTAACCACTAGGCCACCACTGACCCAACTCCATTGAGAAGCTCTTTTCAACATGTATTGTACATCTGCTTGCTTTTCATTG
>JAFBJS010001076.1:55233-79159 GCA_016785265.1 Paraplagusia blochii | reverse complement strand
TGTATAAGAGACAGAACTGAACGGAATCATACGTAAAACCAGTTGGTAAAAGGCGGTTTGGTAAACGTAATGAAAATGAACTATGCCACAATCTTATTTTAAGTTCTCTACATGCAAATATTGTTGGTAAATTGATGACTGTTGTTATTTTCTTTTACAAAAATGACCATATTTACTACACTGTACACAAAATACTGTAACCAAACTCTGCTGTCAACAAGAGGGAGACAAACTCCTTGTCATCTGCCTGCTTTTCATTGGTATATTGTTTGAATTGAAACTTTATATTATGTCTTAGGTCTTAACATTAATTCATGTGGTATGATTTTTGCTGCAACTCAAAATAAAAATAAAAACTTACCCAATTAAATAAATGTAAAACAGCTTCCAGGATGTTGCATTAGTAATCTGTACCAAAAATAAAAGCCTTTCTTGACATGTTTTAATTATTAGAAATATATTAGCACAACAACTTATTTAGAATTTGCAACTGGTTTGTTCAGGTTTTAACCAAAAAGAAAATAGGTCAGAGCATTAGTCCAATTCTATAGGACTTAGACACGATCCCAGCCATTTACAGCTACTGGTCTACACATTATTTCATGGTTCAGGCCAAAAATACATGAATGAAGAATTAATGTATTGGGATTATTAATTTTGGCAGGAAAGGTTTATAGGAGTCAAATGGTAATATTCTACCCTTGGGTGGGGGCATGGTCTGCTTCTTCTTCAGTCAGTAAGAGATGGTGAAGCTCCTCTTGAAGATAGGTTAAACGTCTCCATAAAACCAATGCAGTCCAATCACCCATGCCAGAACAACCTGTATGAGAATTTACAGAGACACTGCAGTTTGGAATATTTGTTGGTGTTGAGCTGGGCTGTCAGAATACATAACACTAGAGAAAACCAGAATTACAGCCCATTAGGGCTACCATCAACTATTTGTAAGAGCAGCAGTTTTTTTTTCCTATTTTTCATTCCATCACCATTGACTTTTTGTGCTTAGGTGTACTGGCTGCATTATCTCACTGCTGCTTGTGAAGCACATTCTGGTCCTGTAGCTGGCTGTAGTCAAAAAACGGCTATTTCACAATCTCTCTCTGAGGTTTGTGTTTTGTATTTCAACCCAAACCGTGCACACACAATAAAAACGAACACTTATCGTTCAGATGACTTGGTGCTGTATTAATATAATATATTTTACTTATTCACCATAACATTTCTTTTGTTATGGTGAATTAGCCATCAGATAATCCACAGATAGATAATAATTTTGGAGAAATAATCAAATCCTGACAAATTGTGATAGAAGAGAGTCAGCTAAGGTGAAAGGAAAGGTTTACAGGACAGTTGTGAGACCAGCCATAATGGATGTATCAGAGACACTAGGAATAGGTAGAAGACCCTCTTCAGAGTTGACTAGGATGGACAGGATCAGGAATGAGGTCATTAGAGGGACAACAAAGACATGAAGGTTTGGAGAAGAAGCTAGAAAAAAAAAAGATTGAGATGGTTTGGACATGTTCAGAGGAGGGACAGTGGATACTTTGGTAGAAGAATGATCCTAGAAATGGAGTTACCAGGTAGGAGACAAAGAGGAGATTGATGGATGTAGTGATGGAGGACATGGAGGTGGTTGGAGTCAGAGTAGAAGATAAAGATGAAAGAATGCTGATTTGATGTTGCAACCCCTAAAAAAAAGAGTTAGGGATACAGAGGACAGGTCGAGATGCTGTGGCAACTCCTGAAAAAGGGATCAACCCAAAGGAGGAGAATAAGAAGAAGATCAAATCCTGACATTTTTTTTCAAAATAATCTTTTACAAGAGGATCAGTGTCTGAAGGTGTTCAATATACTGTATGCTTTTTGTGGAAACGCCAGCATTACATTCTGGGAGAGTTGAAGCATATGGAAGATAAAATAGAGCAGAGCTACTCTTGATTCATGAAACCTGTCAATGAAAGTGACACTTCCCCCTTCAACCACCACACTTTTTTTTCTAAAGGTTTTACACTATCTATGAAAACTTTTTTATATATATATTTTAATGAGAAATGGTGGCATTTTCTGGTTATTCTCCCATTCTTTGGGGAAAGTGATGGATCCTGTTGATTTGTTGCTTCTTCATTATAGCACACAGTTTGACTAACAGCACTATTGTCTAATTTAAATTGGCAGCAGCAGTTGATAATTGCATTTCTGTTTGGTGCTTCTGTTCTGTCTGGCCTCAGGCCTGAAGTTAATAGACTTAATGGAAAAAATGATCAATTACATCTACAATTAATTGACCGTGATGGAATAAAAACAAACAAGAAAAAGTAAGTGGGAGCAGTAAAGTAAATAAACACTAATTTTGTAGAAGCAAAACCTTTATTTTTTTTGTTAAAGCACACCACTCTTGTTTTATTATTTTTTATATGTATTTCTAACTAATAATAACATATTTTCTGCAGCAGAATTATTCCAAACGCACTGGGTCAGTTAATGTTTGTTGGCACTTGCAGCACCACGTAAAGCTGACTCTTGCATAGTCCACTTAGACTGACAGCCTGCAATAAATCATTTTTACCACAGGGTCACAGTGAATTATTTTAAACATGTCTCATAAAAGGATCTTCTGCCAAATACCAACCTTATGACTTAAAGTAAAGTCCAGGCTGAGACACTGAGGACTTATGGGAGGAAGAAGGGGAGAAGAAAATAAAAACTATTTCATCTTATTTGTTTTTGTGCCACGGAGCGGTTATATGTCTCGTACTATTTTCATGGACTGGTAATTAAGTTGTAGTAGATAAATACACCTTATTAAAAGTAAATTTCCGGTGTTCTGAAATATTTTCCTACCAATAAAATCTTCCTACCCAGATTAACTGTGCATGCACACAACAAGGGTTTTCCAAGTGCACACAGACTTAAATTTATTCCCACCTGACCTACCTGAGAAAATATTTCCTAATCAAATATAGTTGCATTATTGATGATGGAATCCTAGCCATTCTATTGGTCAGTTCTTTTGTTGATATGGGTATGGATCAAGTGGAAGTAATAGCCAGATGGGGCCAAAAGGAAACATTATTTCTCTGCGGACCAGCACCAATTTACCCACGGACCAGAACCAGTCCCTGGCCCAGTGGTTGGGGACCACTGACATAAATGGCACCTACAGCGCAAAGATAAAAAACTGTCAGCTGGGTGAAAGGAAATATAACATAACATTGGGTTTAAAAATATTTATTGGGTTACATTTATACTGCATGTAAATGTTTTCTTCAGAATGTAACTACAGTGGAGCAAGAGAAAATCTTTCATTGATCATCCTGTACAGTTTAATCGTGGGCTGGAAGAAGCAAGGCTGGTTAGTCAGCAATCAACAAAGGGTGGGCTGAACACTGGCCAGTTTATTAGTCATGCAAGACCATACATCAAGACAAACAACCTTTCTGACACATAGTCAATAAGGAGAGCAGTTCACCTAAATTTTGCATGAATGGTGGAAAGAAGACGATCAGGGCCCATGCTTTGTCTTCCCTGTATTCATTGGGTGATTTACTTTAATGTGTCTCCTGCTAGTACACTGCTGAACTGTATGATACTATAGGTCTGAAGAGGTGACCTTGTTTGGTAATACTTACTTAAAACGTTAAGAACAGTCTTTAAATTGAGAAAAGAAATGCTGCTTTCTCTCTCTTTCAGATTCTTGAACAGTTTATACAGTTCATTCAGACACCAGAGCATTTATTTACCAATTCAACAGAGCGTTGTCAGCAGCAGTTTTTTTTATTTTTTTTTCTCTTTATCCTCTGGCAGATTTTTTTTTAACTGTTCCTTGATCAAGTTGTACTTTGATTAACTTCCTACATGTGCACATTTAGGAGATTCTTCGATCTTTTCATACCTGCAGGTTCTTTCGGGTTTTGTCTGGGGATTAACAGTTATATTAGCATTTGGGTTTAAAACACTTGACATTTTCTCCTCAGACTTGATTTAGGGAGTAGACCTGGAAGTTGCGTTCCCAGGTCTACGGCACATTTACCCTGTGTATAATTGCGGTGAAGCCCAATCACGTCCTGCCTTATAAATCCTCTGCAATCTGTGCGTTACAATACAACATTAATGGCTGACGTTTAATATCCTGCCTATGCTTTCTTCCCCTGCCTGGTGAAGAGCCTAGCCTGCCCATTAGAAATAGGGAAATTAGGTTGCAATTTTGTCTTGGCAATTATTGCAAAGGAAGACCCATTAGTATTGTTAGCTCCACAGTACATAATCCTCTGACACTATCAAGTCCCTCTCTTAGCTGTGGGCTACAACAAGCCTTGATTTCCCTGTAGCCTTTGCACGTCCTCAGTCACTGCTGCAGTCATCAGCTGGTCAGTACGCCCTGAGTAAAACTGGGTGACAGAATACATCCCTGCCTGCAGTATTGTGAGGATTATGAGCTCTGGCATTAGAAGTTTCTTTTAAAGGTATATAAACCGCGTGTTAATCCTCTTCCACCATGTCAACCATGAAATTGTGTTTGATAAAACAGAAAAATTAATGCGGGGCGCAAATATGGTATGTGTACCACACTGTCATTTTATGGATTTATTGTTCGGCTCCAAAGGCGTACACCTTGTACTTTTAGTACATGAGCAATGGTGGGGAAATTTGACAGACAGGACTATTAGTCTGATAAGGCTTTGCTGCAGCAATAACTTTATTTCAAGAGTTGGGAAAATAAATGCATTGCTTGGCTGTTTATTTACAAGTCTGTATAATATATATGGTCCGGTTGGAAGAGGTTCTGTGATGGTAAACATTATTTTTCACATAGGATTTATTTTTTCTTGCATCTCTAATTGCAATCTATAGGCATTTTTTTGTCATTTGATTGGCGTCAGATTCTTCTTGTACCAGATGTAGGTGGGAAATCTGCATAAATTAAGAGGGCAAACAAGCAGGCGGTGATTGAGGAAATGGAGGAAGAAATGAGGATAAGGCTGAATTATGGCTACTGTTTATCTGCTTTATAATTTAGAAAACACAGGAGATAATCAACAATCAAAGTAAATATGCTAAATGTATCTTTTTGCACAGAGAGATTTCCCCCCATGCAATGCATCTACAAAATATCAAGTAGTATTTGGTTACCTTAAAACATTTACATGCCATTTATGTCAGTGGTCCCCAACCACTGGGCCAGGGACCGGTACTGGTCCGTGTGTAAATTGGTGCTGGTCCGCAGAGAAATAATGTTTCCTTTTGGTCCCATCTGTCTATTACTTCCACTTGATCCATACCCATATCAACAAAAGAACTGACCAATAGAATGGCTAGGATTCCATCATCAATAATGCAACTATATTTGATCAGGAAATATTTTCTTAGTGAATACAACAACAATAAACTCAAAATGAGGCATTGATACAAGATTCTAACTTTTTATACTGGTCTGGTAGCAGAAATGTATAGGTTGTGTGCACTTAAGCAATCCTTGTTGTCGCCATGCACAGTTAATTGGGGTAGGAAGATTTTATTGGTAGGAAATTACTTCAGAACACCGGAACTGTAATCATATTAATAATATAATAATTAATATATTAATATCTGCCACAACTTAATGTCCAGTGTGTTAAAAATAATACAAGACATTTATGGTCCGTGCACAATGAACTCAGAGACAGGTCACTATTTTTTTTTTTCTTTTAGAACATACTGTACTTGTATTTTTGTTTCTTCGTGTTTTCCAGTAACTATCAGGGGAAAAAGTTGACATTTAGTTAAAATGCAAATTGTCCTTGAATATGGGCTGTACTATACAACTTGTAGTCTACTTGATAATGGTGTTTATTTTAATGGGGTGCTTTTATTAGGTGATTTGCCTTTACGCCTCTCTTTAGCAGCTCCCTTTAAGGTTTATTATTTTGTTCTCGGAGGGGTTTTATATTTTTACAGGCAACACATTTTAACCTGTTTTGTGTATAAATATATCATATTCAGCAAATAGTGTCCCGTACAGTGACGGCAATTGACCTTTTCTTCTACTTAAAAGCCTGTGTCGATAAGACAATACGGCGGCAGGTTGTTATCTATATGGGGGGAAAAAAAAAACAACAACAAACCAAAACAACAAGTACCAATATGTGCCCGAGTAATGAAGAGACAATGACTTTGGGAATCAGGAAGTCCTTCACCATTAATGGTGAACAACTCTCAGTGGCACTCAAGCAATCAAGCCGTGGGATGTACAAAAGATTCTAATTTGGATGCATTATCCAAACTCCTCAAAGACCAAAAGGGTTGCTCCAACTGACGATGTGCACTGATAAGTTTGAAGGTCAACAAGCTGCTGCAGTGGAGATATCAGCAGCTGGCCCCGACCATATGTAATCAGGTGCAGTAAAATGCAAGCCCACATAATGTAAACACACATTATGGGTGTGAGCCAGTTGTGGTATCAACACTATCACACTCTACAACTGGATGTACAATTAGCCTCTTTTTTTCCTTCTCATCAAACTTTATGATCAGTAAAACACTTGTGTTTCATTGCACGTTTGAAAGTCATATGGAGCGCGGCTCACACTTTCCAAATGCCATAAAGGAGAGGAGCTAATGAGGTTCTATGTAGAGAATAAAAGGCGGGATTAATGAACAACATGGTTTGAAGTGTGGAGGCAGACCTCCGTCGGCGCCGTACGTATATTCTAGGTGAGAATATTCACAGGCTTTTACACCTCACCACAGTATTGAATGGTCGGCGCCGCGCTTGGAGGAGCATTCTGCTGATGGAATCAAAACCCTTTTCACAGATTCAAATGAGGTGCACTCAGCTGTGATTGGTATTGGAAAAGCATTTGTCGAAACAGTGGCTCACAGAAGCCTCCTTAAATACAAGGCAATCACAGTGTCTAGCGCGGAGACGAGGCGAAAGGTGTGCCCAGACTGCAGAGTGGAAAACAGGACAAAGGATTATGATGGTAATAAGCAGTAAACCAAAACAAAGTCATCCCCTGATCCCTCATTCCTCCCCTCTCCCCCACGTGTCTGTCGCTCCCTTTCTTTTCCGTCCACCCCTCCTCCCCAGCCCCTAAATCCTGTAGTACACTGTGACTCTTCCCCCATCGCTCTGTGCACGGCACACACCACATATTGACAGGGCCCATTTTTTCCACAATGCCTGAGCCACAATTTAAAACTCATCTCTCATTATTTGTGGCGAATCCTTACACACACAATTTCTAATCTGTCAAGGCCATGATGGCTGCTGGCAGCAGCAGAAGCTTTTTATGCAGATGCCCGGTTGTACACCTATATGCAATGTCAACTCCCTCACACTCCGTTGGCCCTATTTTATTACAGGCATCAGCATATCTCTACGCCATTGACTGTGAACTTTTGTGCTAATGTCTTTTTTTTTTTTTCTCCCCTTCAGCTGAGCTTGTGATGTGCAGGCATTTTTTTTTACATCCTTGTGATAATGTGCAAGTGCAGATCTGAAACTGTTTCTTCCCCGACAAGCCTTAAGAGATACCATCATCTGACAGCCATGGCATACGAAATCTGCTGGCTGGAGCCACAAAGGATGAGGTGGAGGTGGAGGTGGATGAGCTTGGTGGGCAGAGGTTTACAAACCTCTAATTTTGTCTCTGTAATGAGAGGTTGTCACTGCCTCACCGTATCCTGATGTGGCTGTGCTGCTGTTTTTTTTTTTCCCACCAACAAGATTCTGTAAGCTTGCATTGTATTTTGTGTGTCTGCGTGTTTGTGCCATTATTATTCCTCTAAGAACAGAGTTTGGCACCAAAATAAAATCAAAGAAAAGAGGGGAGAAGATTGTGTCTGGAGTTATCCAAGTATAGCAGTAGTGGTCCTCAGTCACTTTATCAGTGCCACAGCAGAGCTTTTTCTTCCCATCTATCTGCCCAGGGACCGTTCTTTCCCTCTTTCTCCTCTGCAGAAATAACACTCGTGCCTCCACTATGGATGGCTCAACACAAATGCTAACCTTTTCTTTTTAACCTTTTTTGCATGTCTCTTTACTTGACTTTACTTTGTCTAAAGGAACTTTTTTTCTGTCCACTGCTCTGTCTCTGCGTGGGAAGACAGCTGGAAAAAAGGTGCTGTTTTTAATATCCTTTCCTGTAGTTTTGTTCCCTACTAGTTTTTTCCAAGAAATGTAAAACTAGAGTTCACAGAGTCATATCGACTGAAACAGTGTAAGACACTGCAAATTGTCAGTGCCATTTGTGCTGAATTGACCCACAAATGTCTCATCTGATCTGACGTCATCTGCACAAACCAATAGATATAAAAAGAAACAACTGAATTAAACACAACCAGACACAACATTGAATTTATATCTGTGGTTTGTAAATTGTACTTTTATGACCACAATAGGAATTTGCAGTGAATCAAGTTATTTTGACTAAAAAGATTAATATTCTATTATTTACATTTTATTGGTTGTGATTTCACGCTTGAATATAATTTTTGTGCACAGTACTGCCAGTCAAAGTGAGGTTGATTGTCTTGTTTGTATTATAATTGTAATATTTCATCAGTAATAGTTTCTGGAAAGGAGATAACATTTTTCAAATTTCTACTCTAAATTTTTTGGAAAGAAAAAGTTAAACCTCAAAATGTCACCTGTGTGCCTTAAATTTTACTTTATTGTCAAATGTGTTGCTTACATACATTTGTCAATATGTAAAAAACCCCAAACCTTTTTTTTTTCATGTTGTTTTTGTTGATTTTCTTTTTTTATTAAAAAGAAACTGAAAGATTTCAGTGGTTTTGCTTGAAATGTTTTTCCCCAAAAATGTGTTTTAGATTTTGAACAGATTGACATAATCTTGAAAATTAAATTGAAAATTTTAGAATAACAAACACATAACTTTTTTTAGACCTCTCCCCAGGATGAATATGACAAGATGATTTCCCAAGATAGATAGTTCATATAATTATTTATTTATTCTTTTTGCAACTGTCACCGGTGAACAGTGTACAGTATTATATGTCTTCAGTCAGACATACAATACTGCAGACAACACATACAGTTATATGTGATGGTGTATAAAGACCATTTGTTGTACTTAAAAATAAGACAAGCAAATATTAGGGCTTTAGCATGGGTGAAATGGCTGAGTGGATCATTGAGAGCTTGAAATATCTACCGTGCTGCTTATTTGCTAGTCTGAGCCTTTGTTATGACAGGTCAATTACTGCAAAAGTGTTTTAAAGTTAGTTTGTTACTTCAACTGAGTTGCGTCTTTGAAATAAATTTAATAAGTTCACGTAGCACGGAATTCTCACAAAGAGCAATATTTCTCCCGATCTACTCGAGTGCATTAAGTAGTTTGTCATCGTTACACGGGGCTGTTATACCAACACGAGCCAAACGCAGAGTGCGATAAGCTTGAAAGGATAATTGATCAGCCTGAAATTACCAATGGATTTTTGCACAGTTTATGCCTGAAAATCTATGCTCCTTCAGGTTATCTATTGGGATTCATAGATGTATGTAGTGCAGTGAATTGGGAACAGAACACAGTGTTAATAATCTATTTACACTTCAACCCACTTTTCATTGATTTCCATTCTGGGCACGCAGCAGCTGACAAACAGCACCGCCTCACAGAGGACGTCAGTTTATTTCAGACAGACGGGCATTTACAAAAACAAACACATCTCACAGGTTGTTATGGCTACCCTTTGTAACAGAATGATAGGAGTGAGCAACTGTCTTTTTTATTAATATATTTACAATGGTGTATTGAGTTGTTGTCTGTTGTCTGGACATATTGGTGCTAGAGCTGCTTGTGTACAGTGGTGTCATGATTCCCATGTTTGCAGCTGGCTAGGGTTTGATCCTAATCCAGCAATTAGTTTTACAACTGATGGAAAAGTAGCATTAGTTTAATGTTTATGCTCAGTTGAACCAGTCAGTGGACAGTCACAGATTATACAGATTTATTGCACAAGGTTTTATTTGCCAGAACATTGGGTGTGCAGGAGCCCATTCACTAACTACATACTTTATTATAAAAGTTGCTGAACTGAATAGAGAACCTGTGACTGAGTGCGATTTTAGGAAAAGTAGTTTATTGTTGGTTATTATAGGAATAAAACGCTTTCTTTTTTGCATCTTATCAACTGAGGGAAATCTGAATGGACATTGAAACTGCAGTTTTTTTAACTTCAGAAATTGGTTACACAGAACCAAAGTCTCCAACATAATATTATTGTCTTCCCAGGGGGCAGTTGGTGCTCAAAGTTGCCTTCTGTTTACTTTGGTACTGGGTTAAAAACAGGTCACATTTCATGGTGTGCAGTGGTGTGGATCACAATGTCACAATGACAAGGAGTTTGCTTCCCTTTCCTTTTTTCATCTCCTTTTGGCTTGCCACTTTTTCAGGGGTTGCCAATCTCCCCCTGTCCTCTGTATCTTCTACTCTGACTCCAACTACCTCCATGTCCAACTACCTCACTGCATCCATCAATCTCCTCTTTGTCTCCTACCTTGTAGCTCCATCTCTAGGATCATTCTTCTACCAGTGTATCCACTGTCCGTCCTCTGAACAGGTCCAAACCATCTCAATCTCCAAACCTTCCTGTCTGTGTTGTCCCACTAATCACCTCATTCCTGATCCTGTCCATCCTTGTCTTCTAAATAGAATCTCAGCATCTTTAACTCCCCCACCTCCAGCTTTGTCTCCTGTCTACATCCTATTCCTAGTGTCTCTAATCCCTGTTCTGTAAAACTGTCCTGTAAACCTTTCCCTTCACCTTAGCTGACCTATATTATATATACACATATATAACGAAATGTATTTTTTTTACATACATATATACATACATACAGTAAGTAAATATATGTATATATGTATCGTTTTAAAAGGCGTGGAGCTTTTGCGACTTATGGAAAACACATTCAAAGCGTACAGTCCTTTGCAGATATACTCAGTAAATACATACACTCAAAGGTATTTTTCTGGATAAATGTTTTTCCCCCGACTCTTTACTCGTCTCACTTAGTTTACCTCTGAATGACTGACCTGTGAGCCGTAAGAATGTGTTTGCACCTTCAGAACTTTCCTCCATTCACCTGCACCTTCTTTGATCCTTCTACTTGCTGGTCGGCAGTGTTTGTGTGCGAGTCTCTCCCCAGCTCTCCGTCTGTCTGTCGGCCTTTAAAGAGGCTGTGAATGATCTTATTTAGTGTGTGCTGATTGCTGTTTTACCCTGGCGGCCACGCTGGCTGCTGCCGCATTAATAATCGCACAGAGGCAGGAGAGCTGGCGTGGCCCGCACCTTGTTCGCCGTTCGCTTGCTATCTCCACTGAACTAAGGAAAGAGCCAGCAAACAGCAGGGGAAGTGTGGCGGAAAATTACAGTCTTTACATGCCAGCCAGGAAGACTGCTGCTGCTGTGGCTCAGTCGGGACCGGTGGGCTGTGTCAGAATCAACAAGGGTTTTTGCATTTTTGTTTGTTTCTTAATAGTATTTCATTAATTTTATAAATTACCACTTTTATTTATTGTTTTGTTTTCATGGTTATTAATAAATGTCTAATTCTATTTAGAAATAGAGATCGTTTTCTACAATCTGGGGATTTAGGGTCAATTATTTGGCAGTTCTTAAGGCACATGTGTGAAACCTTGGTCCGGGGGCCAAATCTGGTCCATAGGGTATTTATATTTGGCCTGCATACAGCCTATATTTTGAGTTTATTGTTGTTGTCTTCACTGAGAAAATATTTCCTAATCAAATATAGTTGCATTATAGATGATGAAATCCTAGCCATTCTATTGGTCAGTTCTTTTGTTGATATGGGTATGGATCAAGTGGAAGTAATAGACAGATGGGGCCAAAAGGAAACATTATTTCTCTGCGGCCCGGTACCAATACACTCACGGACCGGTAACGGTCCCCAGTCCATTAGTTGGGGACCGCTGTACTGGAATATAGACCCTATACACCAGCAGGGTCTGTAGGATTAGCAGTGTGTGCATGGTGCTATTTCACATACATTCTGTTTTATTTTGTTAATGTTGGTCTGTTTAATAAAAATAGCTTGAAAGGTTACAGATAAATACTACTGATACTGATTTTAAAAAAAAAATGTCCAATGTGTTTTTAGTATTAGACTTTGGTTGTTCATATTCTATGTTTATTAAAATCTTGCATAAACTTTGACAAGTTTGTTGCAGTGTAAAATATTAATCAATATATTTGGCCCATTTAAACATAGTGGAATTATTGCAAAATTCAATTTAATAATTTTATATATGAACTTTAAACCATTTACGAGTGTTTTTTTTTTTTTCATTGTTGAAATAACATATTTAGTAGTTTGGTCTGCTGATTTGCTCCGACAGCTGGACAATGTGCCATCGTTGCTGTTAAAGTATCCAAAACAAAAAGAAATTATTTGCATAGATTAATTTGACTAAATATATACAGTGTTCCGTCATTGAGTCACATCTACCAAGTCCCCCTCTCAGTCTATAGTGTCCTTCCATAGTGTCTCACTGAAGCCCGTCTTTACCGTGGGTGTCGTTCTGATCCTATTCAAAGTGACTGTGGAAGATGGAGGTCTAAGCTTTTTGTCCTTCATATGACACCACATTCTGAAATCCACTGTTGGATCTCCTTCTGTGGGAACATTACCTGCGAGTGTTAAAACCACCACCTCACCCCCACCCTTTTAAACACAGCCAACAATTCCCACTACCGGTCCAGTCGAGGCACCGTTCTGATTGGTTGGGTGAAGATTAAAGCTCTGCGCTCTCTGTCGGGGAGAACATTATAATTGATATTTTAGCTTTGAGCGAAGTTGCTCTTCTGGGCCAGTGGCTGTTTCAGCAAAAAAAAAAAAAAAAAAAAAAAAGAACGCTGGTGCAGCTTGACAGCATAATGTTCGGCATGTTTCTAGAAATGTGCTCCTGACTCTGGTCTCCTCTGGTCTACTGGCTGCTGTTGCAACTCTGTGAAATGAAAACTCAGTGTTAAGGAAATGCATGCATCTACCCTGTCTGTGTGTGTGCAAATCCGTGTGTGTGTGTGTGTGTGTGCAAGCAGTTATTCCTTTATGAAACAGATTTTCAGTATTCGACACCAGTCCATCGAAGCTTGACTGAAACATCAAAAACTTCTGCACAGAATGTTCTGGAATTGATCTTTCCCTTAGAAGTGTTTGTTGGAGACTGGGCTGTGATCATGTTTCTTTTCATTAATATTTTGTATTTATATTTACTTACTTTTTGCATTTATTGTACCATTTTGTACTGGTTTTGTGACAAAAATTCCTAAACACAGCCTAATGAACCATGCTGGGAGTGCGGTAAGCCTAGATGAGGGATCTAAAACCCGCGGCCCGTGGGCCATTTGTGGCCTGTGGAAAGATATTTTGCGGCCCCCACTTTGATGTGAAAGTTGAATTTATATTAATATTTTATAGATTTGTTATCAACATTTTATGGTAAATCCTATAGTTCTCAAAACCCTGATAGATCACATTCTCCTTCTGGTTCAGTGTTTATTAAACAAAATATATGCGAAACTGATTTTTTTATTTAATTTTTTATTTTGTATTGAACACTGAAAGTTGAAGCGACCCTTGAGTGAAATGGTAGAGTGGGTGGTGGCCCTCAACTTATTTGAGTTTGAGCCTAGGTGGATCAGTCAGTTCCTCTGTGTGTGTGACATTCACTTGTTGTACTGTGTTGTATTGCCTGAAGGACATTATATATTTGACTCTTACATGAAGTTCGTTTGGTACCTTCAGGAAAAAAAAGAAAGTTTTTACTGCATTCAAAAATAAAGATGTTGATGCTAATACCATATTTCACACTGACTGGTAAAACTGTGAAGATGCAGAACTACTTTGTTCATCTAAGAATGCTGGATGTGTGATACACGTTGAGAATTCAAGGGCACTTTGGTTAGATATACAATGAGATCTGAGCTGAGTTTGATATGTCCCACTGCTCCTCAGTAATAAAAAGTTGCTCAACAATGAGAAGCATCTCTTCATCTACTTCATTAACCCATGTATCATTCAGCCAGACTGAAGAACATAAAAATCAACGTAGCGTAAAACTGCACTAAAGTCCTCGTCCTAACAGCACCCTCATGGTGCACTTGTCCTGAATGGGCCATTTAAGTGGACACAGGGGATTAGGCAGATGATGGCAGACCAGGTCCCCGCATTGGTGTGGACCACATTAACAGGACATTAGTCTCATTTCCATTCCAACAGCACACTCTTTTCGCCGATGCTGGAGAGGAGGACAAAATCATTGTGACCCTCAGAACTCCATTTTTTTTTCATTTCCTGTCACCATTGAAACATTCCTTATCTTGCCCCCTGTTCTTTCTTTTCTGCCTCGCCCTTTCTTGGCTGCCTCTTTAGTTTTCTGTCCTTGCCGCCCCATTCTCTACCCTCCTGCTCTTTTATTTCTTTCGTTCCTTCTTGTTCCACATCAGCAGCTGGGTGAAGCCTCTCCCGTCACGGCTGGCCGCACTCCCCTTAATTACCATGTATTCTTCTTTAGCTAATAAAAAATGCTGATGAAACCGATTACATGGCAGCGGGGCTTTGTAAAGTGTTGGATTTAAGGCATGAATAGATGTGGAGAGAGAGAGAGGGAGAGGGAGACAGAGAAGTCTAGAGACGAGGGATTGAAAGAGATTGGAGAGAAGGGGAATAGAACAGATTGGTAGAAGAAATGGTTGAAGAAGAGGAGAAGGGTGGAAGACGGGGAAAAATGGGAAGGGTTTGGGCAGCAACACATTTGTTGTCTATGTTGTTTGGGTCAGAGATGCTTTAGGCCCTGAGGGAACTTCCCCATCTTATCACAGCAAGCAGACGGCTGGCACATCTTTCTCATTACTAGCCTCACAGTTATAGATTACTCCTGCCTTACTCCTCTCTCTGCCACAGGCGGTCTCTGTTACAGTCTATAGAACCACACTCGCAGCAAACACAGTTTGGACTCTTGAATATAGTCTTTGCTTCTTTTCCTTTCTCTTTCATGAGCGTTAAGTCTCTCTGTCTGTCCGTGTAATTGTGGCTTCAACTGCAACCAACAGCAGCTCGGAGGAGAAAATGAATTCTTGTTTGATTGAAAAACCTGCTGAGAGGTGCTGGTAGCTGCCACAGGAGGCATTTCTCTTCACTTTGCACTGTTTTTTTGTTTCAACCGCCATGCAGTAAAACTTTAGTTTGACCAAATTCAGAGAAACTCCAAGATGGCGCTCACTGCTGGAGCAATTTGTCTCAGCAGTCAGTAAATGGATTTTAGCACATGCATGAAAAAACATTCTCATTCTGCACTTTTGAAGGATTATGTCTCAACAAAGAAGTCTGTTGCTACAAAGTGCCTGGATGTTCAAAACGCCAAACTTAGGAAAGGAAAAAAAAACAACAGAGGTTCACGTTTGAGACGGAAGAGACAGATGGTTTGAGAAAAAAGGGAAAGAAATGGAGGAAGTCATCTATGTCAGAGATGAAAAATGCTCAGAACAGAAGAGGCTCCGATATAAACAAAACCAAATGTTTGTTGATCTCCTTGCAAACAGTTCCATTTCGTCTGATGTGGTGTAAAATAATGGGAAGTAAACAGTGTAAAGAAACCTGAGCTAATTTCTCTGTCCTCTGTGTCTAAACCAGTTTCATTTCTTTAGTGACGGCCACGGAATCTATCTGGCAGTTTCAGTCACGCTTTCAAGCAGTTCAACAACAACAACTGCACAGAAAAAAGAGGCCAAAACAGACACAGTTCAGTGGAGAAAATGGCCACTTTAAAAATGAACCACAATGTAGAAAACCATCTGCCTTATTGTCATGTGTGGCGTTTCAGCAACTTAGCATTTTTATTGAGAAACTTTAAGGCGAGAAATTGATCAAACAAATTCACATAGTTTTTACATTGAATAATATATATAAATATATTAGGGCTTGGCAAATTAACGCACTAAAATTGCATTAACTCATTATTCTATTACTGCCAAAAATGTTTTTATGGCATATTAATGTCATGGTTTTATTTTGCTTAAGTTGAAAGTGTTTGCAAAACATGCATTTTCATTTATATGGCAAAAGAATATTCCAAAAAAATTTCCACTTCATACTACTTTTTAATCAATTATGGAAGTTTGTGTAAACAATGCGATTAATCAGGGAAATGGTGCAATTCATCTCAACAAAAAAATTTTAATTGCAATTAATGCCACAATTTCCCATATTGTGCATGCAATGTAATGTGATAAAATTAACTAATATATATATATATATACTGTATATATATATATATATATATATATATATATATTAGTTAATTTTATCACATTAGATGGCATTATAAACTTTTTCCATTGGAAGATGAATCTTTTCAACGTAGCTCACTGCTGTTAGCACACTTATTTCATGACCCGTTAACCACACAACAGACGTTGATGCACACAAACGCATCGGAGCAAGTCGTACCATTAATGGTTTGTCATTGGCTTTCATGACCCTGTTTTGTTGAATACAGCAGGCCTGTGAGGAATCGGCCACATTTACATGTTAATGTCTGTAATTTGTAAACATAAATTGAAAGTGTCAGGGGCTCAATAGCTAAATGGAGATAAGTAAACACAATGTTGGAACACTGTGGCCACTTATAGCCAGACACCATTTCCATTTCCAAAGCTGAAATTATTAGGAGGAAGGGAAGGATAAGGAGGGAGACAAAAAGTAAAGAGAAAGAGGAAGGAGCAGAGGCACTTTAATTCGCGCAGCACGTACTTGCCGAGGGGGTGAGACGATTAGGTTTGTGATGAGAGGCAGCAGTGTGACGGAGAGGGCATGGGGGCTGCCGGGCTGAGGGAGATGAGAGAGAGAGAGATAGAGAGAGAGAGATGTATTATCTTGCTGCGCTTTCCAGAATCAAGCACACGTTTACAGTATGGACAAATACAGTAGCAACACTTTTAACTCCACCTCACTAGCATATGTCTTCATGTGAAATGTTTACACTTTCTCTCCCTATTACTTTCAAACACACACATGTGCAGGTAGAGTGTGCGGAAGAGTGTAGTCGATGCTCCTGGCCACTGGTTCCCCTGGTTGCACATACATTCATCACTCTGTCGTGGACCTGACAGAACCCTCTGGCCTAAAGGCTGTGGGTTCAAACACACACACACGCACATACTCACCTAAGGAAGCCATGACACAGAAAATCTTCACATCACACAGACAAAAGCAGAATAAAGAAATTATTAGAGTAAGAAATACAATCCTGAGGTTTGTAGATGGAATGGAAAAAAGAACTTGTATTAATTGTAATATTTTGCACAATTTAAGTCTTTACTTTTTTGTTTTAAATATCAAAGTCAATTACTATTCCTCCCCATATTTACTAAATCATGAATTCAATTGGTTTGTCTAGTTCAGTAAAAACCCTTTAGTTTTAGTGTTTAGTGAATCAATCGAAGCTTTAAGCTCTAACATTCTGCTGACACAAAGTTTGGTCTTCATTTCACAGCGGAGCGTTTAGATTTAGGTCAGAATTTTGTGTAGGCCACTTGTTCACTGTGGAGAACGGTCTTTCCCAGAATTTAAAGTAACCATCATAACCTCCGAATTTATGCCACCTATGCTTACCTTGTCATCTCCTTGGTAATCTTGTAGTATGACCACGTACAATCTTCATCCCTTTCCTCCTTCATCTGCTCAGAAATCTCCAACTCTGTCATAGTCAATGTGGTTGTATATCTTTGTCAAATTCCCATCATGCTTGGCAGGTTTGATATGTGCTGTAGTGGGAGGGATCATGCAAATATGCCAAGGGTTTAGGAATTAATTTATTTTTTTAAAATGGAAGTTCTTGACCAGGATTTTGTTTTTGTTCCTCATACAGTAGTAATTTGTTGTCTATAATTTTAGGTTCCATTCCCAGAGGAGCCAGAGTCTGCCTGTCAACAGCAAATTGGCTGCTCACACAAGAATTCCACAGATATGGCATCAATAAAGCTCAAATTATTATTATTATTATTGTTGTTTAATACAAAGTCAATATATTAAATGCTCACATGCACAATTCTACCTGTAAAAACCCATGTACATGCGTAGAACTTTACACAAAAGGCCATCTGTGTGAGCATGGCATGGCATGTTGACCTACCTGGCCAGAGGCAATAGCTTGAGCCACTTTTCCACCGCACTGTCCTCATTTATTTTTCACACTTCTACAGACGATAATACAAAGCACCTTGAATGATGTCCATGGAATCTAGCACAGACTGCTGTTCAAACTGCTGATTATTTCTTTGATACACGACCCATGTTGTCTTCTCTTTTTTTCTGATTTTAAAAGAACACACGCTAGTATTAATAAAATCTAAATACAAATGTGAAAAGCAGCTTTACAATTATAAATGTTTGAGAACATTTGACATTCTCATTCAGTTCCAGGAGCACAGATCATCCAAAAACAAACCAATATACTTAATAATATAGCTTTAAAATGTCATATCATTGTTGTTCATTGTCACTGTATTAACCTCTGTTATATTTAGCGTCGCGGTGGCGCGGCACGCATCACAGTTGTGTAAATTTCACTGAGTTTTGACATTTCCCCATAAGAAATCTCATCAGCTGCCCTTTAGACTGCAGACCCCTCGCTCCTCTCATAACGCGAGCATCCAGTCAGCAGTGCAGATACATTTTCCGTTGATTACAATATGATGTGAAATAAGTCGACTTAACCTCCATGCAGGCAAACCACCGCCCGAAGGAGAGCGTTTGTGTGTCCCTCCGTTTTTTTCCTCATTTGAATGTGAGCAGTTGTGTGTGGACGGCACTATTAATGGACGTTCCAGTACATTTGGTTTGACGCCAGTGGGGCCCAATCGCTCAGCTTGCCTGCAGGACATTAATTAATGGCTGGGTTATGCTTCCTAATAAGTGTCATAAATAACGGTTTAGCAAGTGGGGGAAAAAAAAATAAAAAATCCTAAAAACATTAACCACTGTGGTGACATCTTAATAGTGATCCAACTGAGGTTTGATCAAGTAGAAATCTGTCAAGTAGGAATCCATTAATGCAGGGCTGAATCCTCTGCAGCGCCGAGCCAATGACAGTGATCACAGACCAGGGACTGTCCAGCTTAACTGCTGCTCATGTGTCACATGCAGCTGTAATGGACAGCCTTGTCAACGTCCTCATTCCCACCCGCACATGGCTCTCCACCAACACAGCTGTTGAAGATCTGTCAAACCTCTGTGTCAGGCAGCTGCAAAGTCACTGCATTGAGACAGTACGGAACTTATCTGGTGCCATCATCCTGGTTGAGAAGTAGAAGAGGTTTCCTCATATGGCTGCAGTTGTACAGACCTACAGATGTAGTTGAAGAGACGGTAGTATTGTCTAAATGACCAAAGGCTGAGTTAGAGGATGGAGACTAGTTGGGCTAGTTTTTAGGAATGGGGATGAACATGAGTATCTTTTTTGGCAGATCAAAAAAATGGTTAAGGTCTAGCTGTGGGAAGATCTAGATGTGCTAAGAAGAATGACTGGCTAGGAGGCTGATGAAGTTCACCCCACATAAGATAATCCGTCTTCTTGGTGAAACTTTAGAGACGGCAGGTAATGTTGGCAGATGTTCTCCAGTCAGACCCCTGAAGGGAGCAGACGAAATTTGAAGAAGACTGAGCAGCAGCAGGGGCCTGCTGGGTAATGATTAATTTTCCCAGGTATATATATATGTATATATTTATTTCTGTTTCTATATTTATGAGGTAGAAAGTGTGAGAATCTCAAATGTTTGATCCATGTTATAGCCTTCTCGCTAAGCAACATCCATTTTTATATGGTGTCACATTGAACAGCAATAAAGACCACAGTAAAAGTGTCCTTTGTTCTTTATTGTCTTTTACAATTTGTTCTAATGCTTCCATCAGGTACTAAGACTTTTCCATGTGAGCCGGGGGGGGCAAGTCTGAAAAAAACAATTGTACAAACAAGAATATAAATATATAGGTGTAATTTCATAAACTGAGGACCCCTTGTACGACACCTCCTTACACAAAAAACACGGTCTTTCTATTATCTCTAACTGTGAAATATTCCCATGCTGTCTAAAGTAATTGAGTCGCTCCCTTTGAGCAGAGTAAATAAATAGGAGCATGAAGCCAAATACATAAATGTTGACATTAGCACCCCAAGTGGCAGTAGTTGGTACAAACCGTGATTACACTTTTTTTTTGAGAATAAATATAAAAATGATTTTATCTCATGACTTCATGAAATGCCAACTCCGGTCAAATGTGGTGTAATTGACATCATTCAGTTGCCTTGTTAATACAAAAACTATGGTCTCAAACCTAAATAAGTTGAGGGCCAACACCCACACTATCATTTCAGGGCTGCGTCAGCTTTCAGTGTTCAAAACAAAATAATAAATCAGTTTCCCATAGATTCTGTGTAATACAACACTGAACCAGAAGGGGGCTGTGGATCAGGGTTTTGAGAACTATAGTATTTACCATAACATGTGGAGAAGAAATCTATAAAATATTATTGTAAATTAAACTTTCACATTAAGGTGAGGGCCGCAAGATATCCTTTCACGGGCCTCAAATGGCCCACGTGCCGCGGGTTTAAGACCCATGCTGTATGGTGTTGTACTGGTGAGAGGAGCCACACTCGGCTCCACCAGTGGAGGCTGGGTGTAGTCCATCATTAGACTACACAGTGACTTGACAGAGGCTTTTGTTGAAAATATTCCTCCAATTTATCATCTTCGCTGGCTGAAGTTTCCATTGTACATATGAAAGTGTTCTGACTATAAGGGGCGCCGCAGTGACAGCTCTTGCCCGCTTGTGTGCGGCTGTGCACGACTGAGAGTGCGCCTGGGAGTGCGTGGCCGCGTGCATGCCTCCGTGCACCGGAATGTCTTATGGGGCTCGTGGGGTGACAGTTCTGCTCTCAGCAAGTAGGTAATAAGCATGCATTATTCAAATGAAAGATGGAGGGAATGAGGGTGGGAACCTGTCCACCTGGTTGTCAGCACAGGAGCGTGTCACATTCAGCATCACTCGTGCCTCACATTAGGAACATCAGAACATCTCTTGTTAATGTATTACCCTCTTTCCCAACATGAGGGACAGACTGTACATTTACGTGGCCCCATTATCAGGTGGAATGTCATGGAGTTAAATCAAAGTCAGCGGGGCGTAATATTCAGACTGAGTTCTTTGATTTTATTCAAGGAGAGGTGCAAAAAGTTGAATACGATGGAAATAACAAAAATGTTTCTCTGCATGTCATCCATTAAAGTCTAAACACACGTTTTAGAATTCGGCAGTGATGTTTAGGTCACACCCTGTCTTTAACTCACAGGAACTGGGATGGAATCTTAATCAGAAGAAAAAAATTAAATATTTGACTAGATCTGTAGTTGAAAGGTTTCCCAAATGTTTGCTTAAAAAGGTGCCTACACTTCTTTACACCAAACAACATGTATTTTATATGATTTTTATTTTGTCAAAATTAGAAATAACGTCTGGAATTAATAATAAATTAGAAAATAAATAATAAAATAATTCAACTTAACACTTTTTCCGACCCTGGAACTATTTAAGGCTCATCAGAATAGTTTTAGTCTTAAACACAGTTGAACCTAGAGTTTTAAAAAGAACCCAGATTAGGGAAAGGACACTTGTCTTTGTGTCATAGTGATTTTCACCACTGCACACAAAGAAATGTGATCTCTGTATTTAACCCATCACCAAAGTGAACAGTGGGCAGCTTTGAGCGCCCGAGGAGCTGTGAGTGGGGATAGTGCCTTGTTCAGTGGTAACTTTGGACTCAAGTTTCTTAGCCCTTATGTCACCACTGAATAACTTAATAACTTACAATTAATAAATAATAATTTACAAAGAAATTGAAGAAGTTAGCTTCTTAAAGTCAATGTCTGTTCGGATATCCAGTTTGGTTGTGCATCAGTTTTATATCATTTTCCAAGTGAAAATTAGTTTAACATCACAACAAGGCCTACATTCTAAAATTAGTATTTTTATATAAAGTTTTCTTCTTATTATCTTCTCCTTTCTGCTTGTCCCTTTTTAGGGGTTTCCACAGCAAGTGGACATTTTCATCTCCCCCTGTCCTCTGTATCTTCTACTCTGACTCCAACTACCTCCATATCCTCCCTCAATGCATCCATCAATCTCCTCTTTGTCTCCTACCTGGTAGCTCCATCTCTAGGATCATTCTTCTACCAATGTATCCACTGTCCCTCCTCTGAACATGTCCAAACCATCTCAATCTGTCTTCTCTAGCTTTTCTCCAAACCTTCCTGTCTATGTTGTCCTCTAATCACCTCATTCCTGATCCTGTCCATCCTTGTCTCTCCTAAAGAGAACCTCAGCATCTTTAACTCCTCCACCCCCAGCTCTGTCTCCTGTCTTCGATCTATTCCTAGTGTCTCTAATCATATATGATTGTTGGTCTCACAACTGTCCTGTAAACATTTCTCTTCACCTTAGCTGACACTCTTCTATCACAATATTTCTAAATAAAGCATTTATATTTAGTTTCCAAAGCATTTCAACACCCATCTTTCCTGTCACTTTGCAGGTTCTTGAAACTATTTTCCCCAGACCTGCAGGTGTTTCATCAGTGTGTCTGTCCTCATATTTAAGGAGCTGATGAGTCATTAGCACCTTTCCATCCATCGTCTCCTGTCCTTTCTCTCTCCTCACCACAACGGGTCTCCAGGAATGGCCTCTGTTTACATAATTGATCAATTAACTGCTTGAGAAGCTCCCTCTCCTCCCTTTTTTTTACATCCCACATTAACATGTGTCACTTTAATTGTGTCCCTCTATCCTCTCCCAAATTATTTACCCATTCGCTCGCGTCCTTGCAAATGTCCCATTATCCTCAGGTGACTGACAGTCTGACCTGAATGGAAATGTGTTTACTTGTCTCATTAACAAATAGTTTTTTTTTTTCCTGACTATGAGGATTATAGTAAAGGAAAAAGTAAACAACGACCCAACAGACTCTGCTGTAAATAGGTGGTCCCTTGGACTCTGGGTTCAAAGTCCTCAACAGAAAAGTTTTACCTGACGGCAGCTTTTGTAGCACAGTTGTTTGGCAGCAGCCTGTTTGTTCAAACTCTGTGCAAACATAGTGAGCCAAGATATCCCCAAATGAAGCCTGTGGAAACAGAGCAACTGTAGAGATTTGTGATTTTGTGACAGTGGCTGACATTGTACAATGTCCTTTTCCCTGTAACTGCTCAGCCGTGGGTGTGCTGGCCTGTGGTCGCCTTCTTACAGGTTGACTGGGCATGAAATCAGACTGGCTGAGTTCTCTTCTGTCATAGTGAATTGTCATGATTTACAAACAAGTCTTTTTATTGTGCTGGGCCACCAACTAATCCTTTGTTTCCCGTGAGGGCCTTCTTCTTTCCCATCTTTTTTTCACACCGAGTGCGACGGACTTCTACTGCCCTCATGTGGTGCACGTCCACATTGCAGGTCGAGATATGTGGAGATGCATTTTGGCTTTTTACTTAAATGACTTTTATATCTTTATCCAATCACTATTTTTGCACTACTGTAATTTAAAATTTTGCATATATAGATACATATATGTATAAGTAAAATCTTCTGCTTCTCCTCTTAGCGTATCCCTTATTCAGGGGTTGCCACAGCAAATCAGCATTTTCCATTTCAACTAGCCATGTATCTTCTGCTCTGACTCCAACTACCTCCATGTCCTCCCTCACTGCATCCATCAATCTCCTATTTGTCTCCTACCTGGTAGCTCCATCTCTTGGATCATTCTTCTACAAATGTGTCCACTGTCCCTCCTCTGAACATGTCCAAACCATCTCAATCTGGCTTCTCCAGCTTTTTCTCCAAACCTTCCTGTCTGTG
>JAFBJS010001076.1:44581-55214 GCA_016785265.1 Paraplagusia blochii | reverse complement strand
CACCTCATTCCTGATCCTGTCCATCCTTGTCTCTCCTAAAGAGAATCTCAGCATCTTTAACTCCTCCACCTCCAGCTCTGTCTCCTGTCTTCTGCCTGTAAACCCTGTATATGTATATAATATGTTGCGTTGTATATCCTACATGAACTAACATAAAGTGTTATCATATTCCTTGTAATTTTACGTTATCCTGCGTAAAAGTTTGTGTAGGAGTAGCGAATAGACATCATCAACCCATTAGCAGTTTACTGTTTAAAGTCTGACACAGTTCGCACTGATTTCGTCCACGTTAAATACAATTACGTGTTGTAGCCGTCCACAGCCACAAGGTGGTGGCAAATCACTGCAGCTTTAATAATGGCCCAAAACTAGTGTGAGATTTAATGAAATAATATTACAGTGCCCGTGTTCTCATTTTTATGGTAGTTTTACGATATATTTAATTATAAAGTCGTATTTTACGCAGGTGGGAAAACCTCTCCACATAACACTCAGCTTCCCAGGTTGCATACAAAGACTTTTGTACGTGGAAAGAATGCCTGACTTTCATGTGGAAAAACAATGTGTATTTTATTAACTTTTTCCTCACTTACCCATGGACTGGGGGGGAACACTGGTTTAATTACAAAATATTGATGCCAACACTTTTATTTGGAAAATATGACAAGAGCATCAGCCTCATGTTTTGTTGTCAGCAAATGTATTAGTTTGTACAACAGTGAAGTACTCCACATTCACAGCACTGCACAACAACTTGATTTTTAAGTTAACTCTTAATTAGAACTTAACACATTATGTTGCAGAATAGTGAAGGAGATAAATGCATTTCAATTTTTCTTACTCTAGGTCGACAACAAGTGCAAATGGAGAGTTGGGTTTAGTATTAGGACTAATTAAATATATATATCTGTAATAGTTCAGGTTGGACTTGTCTTTGTGTGTTTATGGACTCATTTGGAAGGAAGCTGGCGACGGAGACCTCTGTCAAATTAAGTCACAAAGCTGCTACCGTCAGGCTTCAGGCTGGTATGTGGCCATTATCACAGGGTCAGGGGATGCAGGTTATATACTTCCACACAGGGGGAGGGACTGTGATCCTAAGACAGAGCAGGTCTCATTCACCAGCCTGCGTTTTCCAAAGGCATTATGGCTTCATTCCACCGGCTTTCTGGTGGAAGGCTATCATTAGTGCGCTTGTGAAAGCCCAGAAAGGCGATAGCAGGGGAATTGTGGGCTTTCATATCCACAATACTGGTCCACATGCTGCCAGGCCTGGTGTGATAATTTAGCTAAATGGCAATGGAAAATAGCGGGTTAATTTAATGACAAGTCTGTGTGGCCATGTAAAAGCACTCACAGCAGAGTGGGTGGGAGAGGGAATGGGTCAGAAATGTCCAGTAGGAAGTGAACGGCCGTATGGTCATGGAGATTTTTTTTTTTTTACAGTTGTGGTTGCACTGAACTGTTTCGGTTTTTAAAGTTGATAACATCATAGCTCTCACAAACTGATGAAATATATTTAATAAAATTAATGCTGATCAAAAGAAATATGACTGCAGTTAGTTCCTAAAACTAATAAAACAAAAATAGATTAAGAGAGAATCTTGATTCCTTATGTGAAAAAATCACATAAATGAATCATCAGCCTAAAACATACATGAGACATATACGGTATGTATGATGTATGTTCTGTTTATATAAGTCATGGGCCAGTTCACAGTGCACCAAGTTTAAAAAGTGGGAAAGTCCAGGCTCAAACGTAATAAATACTGAAAAAAATTACAGCTGTTGTTTAGGTTTTACCATCTCCATTGAAATGTAATACAGATTTTCTTTTTCCAAATGAAAAATAAACTTCAGTTTTACGTGAATATTGAATCTGGATCAACCCAAGCTTTATAGTATAAACTAATCTGACATAAAACACACATCAGTCGTATTTGTGGCTCTTAATCTGTAGTTTTTACATTATATGTCTGCCTGTTAAAACTGATAAAATGGGGGTCCAAAACTAGCACACATTCATATGATCTTTTGGGCCAAATGGATTTAATCTGTGAGCCATATTTGGTCCCTGTGCCGAGTTTGACATGTGATATATGTAATATGTATTTGATCAGTTGTTCCCAAGTCAAAGAAATGTGGACACCCCTGGTTTGGAAAGTACATTACAGAACATGGAAAGTACATTACAGAACATGGAAACAAACAAACAAACAAACAAAAAAAACCTACAAACTGCAGATGTTTTTGAGATACTAACTACTCTGTATCTCTGTGATACAATAAAGGAGGATTACAGAGTATTGGGTGCTGTATTGACATGCTTTAAAAGTAAAAATACGAGAGTTTCTTCCTGATACGCTTCCTAGTATCAGGATTTTGTGCATTTCTCAAATTAATAACGATAATAATAATAGTTTGGTCAACCTTGACATTACGTTATAGCACTCAAATGTCAGTTGATAATGTCAGTATTGAAAACCATTGAAAAAACGCCACTAAAACAATACTACAGCTAAAACTGTAAACAAGTAAGCAGTGGTTCCTGGTAGTGTGCCCTGTCCTGGTGCAGTGTTTATTCATGCTCCTTATTTACTTTGAATTTTATTCTTAAATAGAAAAAAAAAAATCAATCTTCCATCTCTGTCTCCCTTGGCAACAGGTTATAATCCATAGTTACAAGGAGCCGTTGCTAGGTGCGTTGCCGAGATACAGAACCTTCCTTCCATTGGTGCTACGTAGGAGGCCACTAGGTCCTTGATGATGGCAGAGAGATGAGGGAAGGGTGAAGGGATGACAAAAGACAGGACAATAAGGAGAGGAAATAGACACACACCTGACAGAGGCAGCGCAGGCAGTGGCACAAAAAGAGCAGAGAAGAAAGGCAGGAAAATGAAAGCTGAGAATGGAAAGAAAAACACAAAAAGGATAATGTAATAGCCTAAGTGGGCAATCTGCACACCTCCATTTGCCGAAAGCTACTATTTAGTGTGTCTGCGTCTGTGTGTACTTGTCTGTGGCGCATGTGACAGTGGGGGGAAAAAGGAGGAAGATGGTGGAGCTACTTTGACTCTTTGAAAAACTGGCTATTAGGCTAAAATGGGGCATAGATTGAAAAAGTGCTGATGACTTCAACCACCGTGTCCTTTGTGCGCCGGCTTTTCATGTCAAAAAGGCTGCTTAAAACTTTGAAACATATGGAAAGAGAAACTTCTGAGTATGGTCGGATTTTTTCGTGTCCTTGCCCTTAACTTTTTATTTAAGGTAAATGAGACCTAAGGCATAAATATTTTTTTTATTCTTTTATAGAACTTTATTAATCCCTCAAGAGTATCCTTCAGGGGGCAGCCAGCTGAGCCAGCGCCCAGGGAGCAGTGTGTGGGGACCATGCTCAGGGCACCTTAGTGGTAACTTGGCGGTAAGGGGATTCGAACTGGCGGCCTTGACGACCCTAGTCCGTTTCCTTAACCGCTAGGTCACCAACTGCCCAACCTCCTTTCTTTTAAAGGTGTTCGATAGATATTATGGGTGTTAAATTCCATAGAAATATGCTACCTCCTTTAAAACAGATGGTAGGAAGATATTATGGGTAGGAAAAATAAATTGCAATATCGCAATTTTTAAACCACTAGGCCACCCAATAAACAGAACAGGGACTTGAACCCAGGACCCTCAGATTTAAAGTCTGAGCTATCCTATAAGACTCCTTTAAGGCTGTTATAAGACTTTTTGAAATATGAATTATTTTTCATTATTACTATAATAATATCACTATGAAAGCCACTGTTTTAACATGAATGAAGTCTTTAAAAAGAGAGTTTCTTTGTTTGACTCTCTACATATTTCTGCAGATGTTGCAGTGGAGACTCGACGGGGTCTCTGTTTATTAATACACATGGTCATAAACCCACCTGACTTAAGGCCGGCTGTCATCTCTTCTCTTTTCCACGGCTGATCCGATTAGTATGGTGATGATAGAAACCCAGGGGAGCACTTTCTCCTCCTGAGTTTTCTTGTTGGTGGATAACGCCACTATTCTTTTGCTGCTGAAGCTGCAGAAGCCATCTGTCACTCCCAGCTCCAATTATCCCCGGCTTGTCCCCCAGGGGGCAGTAGCACTGTGCACATGAACACTCAGCAATCTAAGCAGTGGAATCAAAGGTATCTCCAAAGACTTGTGTGTGAGCCCTAACGGCTACTGTCAGCCTCTCGCTGCTGACTTCCTCGGGACAAGTTTCCAGCAGTTTGACAAAAAAGGATATTAACACAATGTCAGAGAATGAGAAATCAACCTCCGAAGCAAAAGCCTTTCATTGCCTCTGAATAGTAAGACCAGCTCCTTTGTGCCTTTTTTCCCTCAGATAATGTTATTAGGAAAATAATTCTCAGCAGCAAATAAACAGTTTGTGTGTGTGACACCCTTGTGAGCTCTTCCTTCAGGTTCTTTTATTGTGTGTGTTTTTCACTGATATTCCGTCATCTGCTCAGCGAGCTAATATCAGGGTTAGTGGGAGGTTACGCAGTTGATCTCCTGAAAGTGATGCTGATTTTCGTGCTGTATCTGGTGAAAAGAAATCTTCTCGCATAAACTGGGTGTTTAGATTCAAACTCCAGTGTGTAAGATTAATATCACAGTTTAGTCTTTCTGGAGCTTTTGGATTTATTTTTTTATTGCATTCGCTTTGTCCTCTACCTGATTCACCAGATTTTATTTTAGAAATCTCTATTATTATATTTTTATTTAAACGTGGTAAAAAGAAAGCCTGCAATATTTAAAATAAATAACATTTTTTACAAGTTGGTTTTATCTTCTCATATTTCAAGCAGACTTTTCTAAAACAGAAATCTAAAAAAACTAAAATAATGAGGTTGATTCTAGATCTTATTTTTAAATTTTAAACTGTAAGACCAGTTGCTGGGTTAAAAGTTGTTTATGACCCTTTGGGCGTCCTGGGTGGTACTGCAGCAGAGATGTTTGTAAAGTTTTCAATTTTTTCCCCAATGGTTGTGGATATTGTTCAAAATGGGAAATTAACTATGATATTATCTCACATTTATAATTTTTTTGTATTTTAATCCCAGTGATCCCTGCTCTGGGGCCCTTGCTCAGAAAAATAGTCTAGCCCACTGTGATTGGAAATGGTTATTTTGAAATTTTAGAAACTACTGACAATATCTAGCATATTATTTGAGCAGATGTTTGACTATTTTATGAAGGAAAAACCCATCAGGTTAATGAATTAAAAAAACAATCAGCCATTGTTGTCCCAGTCTGCGTCCTTCAGATCATCTGCCTCTTGATACTGTCGACTCTGTTGTGAGCAGAGACCCCTGTTGGTTGACTGGAATGACTTTCCTAATTGGATTCAATTCCTAATTGAAATGTAATAAAAATGCATCAGTAGACGTGGTGCCAACAATTACCTCATGCAAATCTCTTGATGAATTGACGTGTGGGACCGTAATTGCTGCTGGTAAAAAAAAAAAAATGCATCGATTTCTGCTGGAATAACATCAATTTGAATCAGTTCACACTCGGGCTCCGGGCTGTGTATGGAACAAATTTGTCACCACTTTCTGTCGTAGACAGAGCGAAGGAAACGTCTGCAGCATTTTGCAATGGCACATCACATTGATTGGGAGATTATGAGACTTTGTATCACACACATTACATCTTTGCATAGGCTGTAATGTCATTTTTAACACTCAGAGGAAGGAAACAAAGGAGGTGAAAACCTTCTTTATTCATTTCTGGTGACTGTGTCACGACTTGGTTTGTGAAGCAAATGCATTCGGCAGGAGATGAGGAGTAAACAGACAAAAACACACACACACACACACACGCACTTGGTCACGGACTGTTGTAGAAGAAGAAATTAAATCAGATACATGCAGAATAAGAAGTGTTCAGGCTTTGATCTCTCCCTCCTCCAAATGTTCGGAACATTCTCTGTCTGTCTGATCGGGGGTGGCAGTCGAGTGAAAAAGGGTTAAAGCATCTTCTGAGTTATTGCCTACCACTGTAGTCATAGCAACAGATTAATAAGTAGCATCTCTGATCTTTCTCTGTTGCTGCACAGGTTGCTAAGATACAAATAGCTTTCTGGACTCAGTGGACTGAACTGCAAACATCTTTTGATAAATGTACTTCAAAGATTTTCAAGTAGTGTAAAAGCTAAAGAGTATGATGTACAAAAAAAAAGGAGAGTGAGAGGAAGAAAAAAAAACTTCGGAGTTACACCCAAGTCTATAGTGTTGCATCTTCCACGTTTGACCTGCCCAGTCCGAAAAAGAACCAGTGAGACAAAACTGAGCACTTCCTAAAAAACAAGTTACCTCATAGCTCGGAGGCAAGTGGTTGGCTAATGTCTAAAGGTAAGTGGGCCAATCAGCTTTGGAAGAGTGTAGCTGTTCCTAGACAAGTGTGCAAAACCAAGGGCAAATTAAAGCATTGCCTCTGAGTTGCATCATTCTCCCCTCACAGCTCTATTAGTAGGCTAGCCACAATGTCTCTTTATGAGAGCTACACTCAGAACAGGATTGGGCTCCACTCCCCTGCAGTGATATGTCTTTTTACGAACCACATTGGCATCATGTGTGCCACTTCCTGCAGCATCAAACCAGCGATGCTGATGCAGTGGGAGAGGTGGACACCTCACCCACTGCATCAGCATCGCATGGCATTATCAAAGCAAGGTATGTGTATATGTCTGTACGTACGTGTGTGTGTGTATATGACATATATATATATATATATATATATGTGTGTGTGTGTGTATATATATACATATATGAATATTTATATATGTATATGTTACATATAAATATATGTATTTATATGTATTATATATCTATTTATCAACATTTTTGGTGATAATATCTGATGGTTAACCTGATACCAGCAGACAGATATAAAAATGGTTTCTCTTTTGTACAAATCCAACAGATTTTACTGTCATGGGAAATGTAGACGAGATTAAAATAACTTTATTTTGAAAAACTTTAGTCATCAGTCCCTTCTCAACTGACATTTGAGTCAGTCAGCCTGTCACTTTAGAACGTATTCACTGCACTGCTGCTGATGAGACTGGTCTGATGCATCCGAGCGGCAGTTGACGCCTACACTGGATAAAATGAAAATTTGAGATTGTAGAAATACTAATGTGTGTATTGAGTATATAGTATATTAGCAACTGAATACATTAATTAATTCTGTACGTGATATTTATATATCTTTTGGTTTGTCCCCTTTTCAGGGGTTTCCAAAGCAAATAAAAGTTTTCCATCTCACCCTGTCCTCTGTATCGTCTACTCGGACTCCAACTACCTCCATGTCCTCAATCACTGCATCCATCAATCTCCTCTTTGTCTCCTACCTGGTAGCTCCATCTTTAGGATCATTCATCTACCAATGTATCCACTGTCCCTCCTCTGAACATGTCCAAACCATCTCAATTTGTCTTCTCTAGCTTTTTCTTCCAAACCTTCACATTTGTGTTGTCCCTCTAATCACCTCATTCCTATAAATACAAATATATTTGTCATATATAGAGTGTGCCGTTTTTTATCTAATGTCAACCCAAACATTTTTACCCCACTGGTTTAGAAATATTTTCAGAGGTAAACAGTGAGTGTTTTTTTTCTCACCTGTTTCTTGTAAATATATATATATTTACATCCTGTTGTCTTTTCAAATAACAAACATAAGTTGAGTCTCTCAATAGATGGACCACGCACTCAAATACCACTAACACACAGCCTGACTAGAGGAAGGTGTGAGAATTCTTGCGCCGTGACACACAATCCGTCGGACAGGTCTGGCGTCCACACTTTAACACAGTGATTGAACACATGATATGTAACCGCATTAAAACCGCGCGAGTATCGTATCTCAAAAACTGGTAATCTCAATCTTTGTGTGGTAATTTGGCACGCTGGTGAGCGGCAATAATTGTGTTTGTGTGATTATGACGGTAATCAAAAGTAATGACACTTCAGCATGATTTATGAGAATAGATGAAATTTCCCAGCTCAAAGGTGGCAGGTTAAACAACAGTGGCCTGCCAAATGCCAGGAGAGATTTAAACAAAGGCCAGAGCTAATACATCACAGGAACAAAGAGAAAAGTGGAAAGTGGGCTCTGAGCATCACAGACGCCGGATGTGTTTGCAGGTCACACAGACCTTTGAGGAGCAGACAGAAGGAAACCTCCTTATAATTATAAAAAAAAAAAAAAACCCTCTTGGTTTTGTTGAATAAAATAAAATCATGCATTATTATTTCCTAAAAAAGGGGAAATAATTGGTTTATTCTGCATGTTTCTACAGATGAAAATAACATTTTCTCCAATACTGATTAACGGCTCCCCAGTCGCACTGGGCTCCATGCTGGTTTGGGTTTATTCAATCTTGGCCCAGATTACCTGATTGGATTCATTGATTGAAGGAGAACTTTAATGACATATTATCCCAAGCGTTAATCAGGTGTTGATGGAGAGCACACTGCGGGACTGTGCACGACTGATGGTCAGAATGAGCAAAATTTCCTGGACCTCTGCCACCCAGGCCCGTCGGACGTTGAGCTGCATGCAGAGTGCAGATGCGATTCTCAGCAAGGTTCCCTCTGCGCAACATGGTGAAAGCGTGTTTGATTTCTTTCTTTTTTTTTATCTTAACACGTTAAATTTTCCGACCAATATGTTCTTTTCTTGCTTTACAGTTTTTTCAACCGGGAAATGAGATGAAGGTATTGAGTTTTTAAAATTGAACCTTTAGACGAGATGTCTTTCTTTATTTTAAATGCAGTCATTTATTAAATTTGTTTAAATTCCACAGTCATAGTTACCTTGTAAAAAGATTTAAGGTTCACCGGTTCAAATTTGGGATGTAATTAAAATTTTAGTGAAGAAAGAACTTCCGTCATGTAAGGAATGCAGCCAGGTGTGAATTTAACTAATATTGATGCAGTTTATCCACTGATATGTTTTATTTGCAAGGCTGAACTTGAAAATTCAATTCAAAAGTAGCTCAAGTGTTAAATACCATTATAAAATAGTTGCATAGGTGAGAGGGGAAAAATTTACTTTTGCTTTATTCATTCATTCATCTTCTTCTGCTTGTTTGTTGCCGAGTCACGTGGGCCGCTGGCTCCACCCAAATCACATTGCACCATATTGTGAGACCACAAGACGTTGTGTGGGTCGGTGCTATTTGACACTTTAACCAAGTTTAATTCCTGGTTTTAAAGATAAGGCTTTACATTCCAGACCAGTCGTGGGCAGACTTTTTGACCAGCGGGCCACAATTTGTCCTAAAATTGGACATCGGGGCGGAGTCCAGAAAGATGGATTGTGTATTTGAACTAAGATGTCATGTAAAAGCCGTATAAATCCTGAAATAGTACATTTCTAATACCCTTTATGACATCGTCTACTATGGAAATGCATTATTGCAGGGAAATGGAAGACGTATAATGATATTATAAATAAATAATTTATTTTGGACAATCTTGGCGGGCCGCATCAAAAAGCTCGAGGGTTCGCATCCGGGCCTCGGGCCTTAGTTTGCCTATGCCTGTTCTAGACGCAGTGTTGTCAAATTTAGGAAATGACAGCCTGCATAATGGCTGGAAGAACTGAAGTTATTCAGGATTAAAGTGGCACTTCTAGTTTTTTTTTTTTTTTTTTTTTATCATCTCAGTTTTTGAATACCCAAGCATTTGTCTTGGAGTCATGGTATGGATACGACTGATACTGGGATCAGAAGGGATTTCTTCACAGTCGTGCAGTTCCAGAGTAATCTGGTCCTCAGTCTGGTCCTCAGTCACACAGATGTTGCAGAACATTTTCGATATTTTCTACTCAACCATGTGGCTCATTTACAAAACCCTAACCCTCCCACCTGCTTGCTCCTTATTTACCACTGCATCACTCAGTCTTCCTCCATGCCATTCATCACTGCCATTAGTTAGATTTTGGATTTTTAGGAAACTCAGGTCTCTTGGTTTAAGACATAAGTCAAAAATGTTGAGATCACAGACTGGACAAAATTAATGAACACGACACCACTGCTAACTTGGGCAGAAGGGTGAATTACAGTGTGTCAAGATGATGGATGACCTTCAAAATTATCTGTCTGTGAAAAAAAATTGTGGACATTGAAATATAACTGGTTAATGTGACCAGGAAGTAGATAATGGAATGATCCAGGACAATGTTGCTCCAAGATTTTGGGAAATAATTCCATTATTTAGTTTGATGATGGGAAGCTCATGTTTTGATGCAGTCTCTACTTGGTCTTCTTTAGTAGAACATTGAATCAGATTGATAAATTATGGTAGTGGTTGCAAAGGGGCTAGAAATTTCCAATACATTTCCAGAAACTTTCCATGAAATGTTTACCTGGGGAATTTTAGAATCGTTCCATATGTATGTCCATATGCAGATGTAACTGTAAATACTTTTGTTTTGTCATAAGGAAACATCCATGTAAAAACATGCTATTGAAACCCCATATATATATATATATATATATATATATACCTCAGTCTTGAGCCTGTCCTTCCTTGTCACCCCTAAAGAGAACCTTTAACTCCTCCACCTCCCCATCACCACCCACTCTTCCCCCTCTTC